>BSBN01001296.1:600000-1033005 GCA_027924645.1 Cunninghamia lanceolata
TCATCTAAGCTACTTGGAATGACATCTCAACCATCTTGGAGAATAAGAAACCATTCGAACATTCCTTGATCGTACAAGATCACCATACGAACAACAACAATGAGCTTGTATTGATTTAAGAAGTGTTTTGTTTACAATAGTCTCATATATCTCTTCAATGATTTTGAAGAGTTCTTTCTACTCTACTCCTATTGCCATTAATGATTCTCCTCTTAATCTCTAATCTCCCCTATATTGTCCCTTACAAATGAGAAGAATGAGCCTTTTATAGACTCCAGAAATTACATGAACGGTCAGGATTGATTTGACAATCAACGGCCGAGATCAAGACAACAAGGCAGTTTGTTACAAAATTTGTTATTTTTAGAACATGAAAGAGGCAATGAAGGCACATTTCCCAATGTGATAAGCATCTTTATGGTGGGCCCTCTTGAATAAATGACATGGCAGAATTCGATTGGCCTGATGATGTGTATGTGCCACCTCAGCATCTTCAAATGAACTAGTCTGGTTCACCTCATGTTCACTTTACTTAGAATGTTTTCTTCTTGTTGTCTTGATGTAACTCATGGATCGCTTTGATGATCATGCTCATCTCTCACCTTGTGATGTTGTTCTTGCAGTCCTCTGGACTCTTGGAGTGTTGAGGTGGAAGATGTCTTGTGCGTGACTTCTTGCATATGATGGATGCACATGAAATAGACAACTCTGGATGATGACTCTTTCTCATGCGTGGCGTAAGATGAACTTGATGTAAGAGCTATCCTCCATGTGGTGATGATGACAAACTTGAGCAACTTTCCTCCACCTTCAAAACTTCTTATGTATGAGCTCTCGCCATTCACCTCCTTGGATCCTCCATCACCTACAAAAAGAAACACATCAAATTAAGACTTGATATA
Source organism: Cunninghamia lanceolata (assembly GCA_027924645.1). NCBI lineage: Eukaryota > Viridiplantae > Streptophyta > Pinopsida > Cupressales > Cupressaceae > Cunninghamia > Cunninghamia lanceolata. The sequence continues at coordinate 600,903 of BSBN01001296.1, forward strand.
AAGGATTTTCAATAACAAATGACATTTCAACACATACCCTTTCGCGTGAAATCCATGCCTAAGTGCCTAGGCAGGTTTAGAGGTGATAGGCAGAGAGTGTTGTGGACAAGACCTTGTCTGGATGAAGGGCTCAAGGCCGCCTAGCATGGGCGGGTTTAAGGGAGGTGTATGGATTTTGGCAAGACTTAGGCATTTTAGCTTGGTTTTGATGATCAAAGACATCTTCACTTACTTCCATGATAATTTAACTTCCTTTGAATGCTATAGAAGCATGGACAAATTTAGAGAGGCTGTATGGAGAATGTGATGTGGAGGAGGTGATATTGTCCAAATGAAAAGCTCAAGGCCGCCTAGCATGGGCAGCTTGAATGATGGTGCATGGATTCCTTCACTTAAACTTTACTTATTGCTCATTCCTCTTCTTATGAAGACCTTTCTCTTCAACCTTTAAGACTTAAGACAATTTTGAGGTGTTTTTTGAAGTTGAAAGGCACATCATGGATGCTAGGTGATGATCTTGTCCATTTGTCTTGGTGAAATCCGCCTAGAAAAGGCGGGTTTGAAGAGCTAGTAAGGATTTTGCCATGTGTACATCCTCTATCTTAACCTTGACACTCTTCCTCCTTCACGACTTAGTGATTTTTGAAACTTCCCTCTCTTTGAATGAATCTACATGGATGTGAAGCATCATGGTGAATTGGAGGAATCAGGTTGGAGTAGTTGCAAATGCTTAGACATCAGACTCCAAGCTCACCTCTCTAGGCCGCCCAGGTAGGGCGGGTTTGAGAGTGAGCCTTGGACTTTTGATACTTAGAAACTTTTCTCTCTTTTCAACTTGATTATCTCATCTCCCTGGTGTCATCTTCATCACTCTCATCAAACAAACTTGCAACTTATGTTGTTCTCCACCCTGGGCGGCTTTGAGGACAGTGTATGGAGAATTTCATGTGGGACATGGCATAGTCCATGAGCACCTCTTGAGGCTGCCCAGGCTGGGCGGGTTTGAAGGTGACCCATGGAATTTGACTTAAAATGCATTTAACTCCTTCAAACTTACAAACTTTCATTGGAATTTCATCATCTTCCTGTGCTTTATGCTAGAAAACCTTATAAACTTAGCCACTTTTCTCCTTGGGCGGGTTTGAAAATGTTGTCTGGAGAGTGTCACCTGGTGGAGACATCATCCATAAACACCCTGTGAAGCGGCCCAAGCTGGGAGGGTTGGGATACCACCCTTGGATTTTGTCTTAAACTCACTCAAAATCTCTTCTAAACTTTGAAAATTCTCTCCCTAAGGCGGATTTGGAGGCAGTGTATGGAGAAATGCGTGATCACAACCTTGAATACAAGACCCCATGCCAAGGCTGCCCAGGTAGGGCGGGTTTAGAAGGTGTGCTTGTAATGCAAGTCTTGTCGCCATATCGGAAATGTCCTGAATGGAAGTATATTGAAAATATGTTTAAGTATAAGAAGAATTTCTTATACTTTAAATCATAGTTGGAAAACTCGGACTCGCCGCAGACTCGGCAGCCCAAAATAGGACTCGGACTCGGACTCGAGACTCGGCAAAAAACTCGGCTAGGACTCGGCAAAGAAGAAAACCGTAGTTTACAAAAAAAAGAAGAAATTAATGCATTTAGAGAACATAAGAGCCATAATTCAAACATTACACATGTCATATGATTTTCAAACACTCAATATTTGAAATTTCATCATTCATGAACCATAATCATATGATTCATACTCATAGTTTCAAACTTTCAAATGTATAACAAGTAACAACATCATAAGTTTATAAATGTTTACATATAATGATGTCAAAATGAGAAAAACAACCAAATAAAATCTACATCTTCCTCTTTCCTCTCCTAATGTAACTCAATTTTTGAGGCCTCGAACTAGGTGCTACAGTTGTTTCTTGTTCTTCAAAATCAAAATTGTCTTCGTCATCCTCCATTTCATCCAATTCCACTGCTTCTGCTTCTACTGCTGCTCCTCTCTCCAATTCTGCAAGATCTTCTTCAGTAAGGAGGACATCATCATCATTTTGTTCATTGGTAGTCCATTCACCATATGGATCAATATCATCTAAGTCGATGGACTCATGTGAAATGCCCTCCACCTTTCTAGTTCGAAGGCGAAGGTTGTACCGGATGAAGACAAGATCATTGAGCCGCTGCTGGGTCAACCTATTTCTCTTCTTCATGTGAATGTTCTCAAATAAACTCCAATTGCGTTCACACCCAGAAGCACTACATGGCTGGGACAAAATACGAACAGCTATCTTTTGAAGATGAGGCGCGGCAGCACCATAATTCTCCCACCATAAATCTACAAAAAATATTTAGAAATATAAGAATTAAGCAAAGAAATATAAGAGAATTTTCTATTTTTTTCTTGTAGTATTGAACTAAATTTTTTACCTGGTTGTTGTTTTCCTCTCCTATCAATTGCTTGAGATGAAGAAAAAAGTCTCCCCTCTGCTCCCTTATAGACCTTGAAAGGATAAAAAATAAAATTAAATCAAACATAGCAAATTAGTTACTATGTATGTAAAATGCATGTTTCTAGATAGTCAACGACTCAACATTGCCAAATTCATAAATAAGATATAGCAAAACTCACCTCCAACTCATCAAGAACCTTGTCTCTCAACTCAGGTTTAGGTGCCATCTTATCAATGCATGTAATAACACTTGCCATGACCTCCTCATCAACCTTAAGTGAATCAGAGAAGTAGAATTTTGGATTCAAGAAGTAGGCCAAGGCATGTATTGGCTGGTGGAGTTGGTTTGTCCATCTACGATCAATGATGCGCCAAATGATTGCATATTTCTTCTTGTTTCCGCCGTAGAAATGTGAAATGGCCTCTTTGGCCCTATCCATGGCCTCATAAATGAAACCCATTGGCATGCCCTCTCCATCCACCATACGAAGAACCCTTACCAAAGGTTCTGTCATCTAAAAAAATGAAAACAAATTATAAATCATTACAAAATTAACCTAAAAAAAAAACAGCAAATAGACTCTAGAGTATCTTGTATAAACTTATAAAGTTTATGTTTGTGTTTGTTACTTTACCCTAACCAACTCCTCTGCATTTTTCTTGAATGACTCATCAAAAACAATTTTTACAATCTTCTCAGCTTCAGGTTTTTTGTAAAATGGAGACTGCATCCAAGTATCAAACACAAACATCTGTATGAGATGAGGAATGGCACCAAGAATGCTTTGCAATGTGAGGAAGTGACTAGCAAATCGTGTCACTCCTGGTCGCACAAGATCCTTGCCATTTGTGTGTTGTCTCATCAAAGAAAGGACCCAAGTATGGTTGTAGAGGAATTTGGTGACATTTTTAGCATCTTCAACCACACTTTTCACCCATCCAATCTTCCCAATGTCCTCTAACAACAAGTCCAAGCAATGTGCAACACAAGGACTCCATGAAATTGTAGGATGCCTCTCCATAAGCAATCTACTTGCAGCTACATATGCAGCTGCGTTGTCTGTGATAATTTGGACAACATTCTCAACACCAACCTCCTGGACCACCCTATCTAATAAAGTGCACAAAGTCACAGCATTTTTGACTTCATAGGAGGCATCTACAGACTTCAGGAACACCAATCCACCATTAGAAGCCACTAAGAAGTTCAGGAGAGTTCTATTCCGTCCATCTATCCATCCATCTGATAAAATGCTGCATCCTTTTCTCCTCCAAAATTTTTTTTGTTCCTCAACCACAAGCCGTGTATTTTTTACTGCATCCTCTAGCAATGGCCCACTCAAGTCGTGTGCTGTTGGGGTCTTAAACCCCTTGCCTGCAACTGTCAATGCATTCACCAAACCTTCCCAATATGGGCTGCTCGCCACATTGAAAGGTAAATTATTGTAGTACCAAAAATTTGCTACTGCCATCCTAGCTTCCTGATGTTTTTCTTTATTCCAACCGGTACCTTCAAGTGAAGGTTGTGCTCCTGGAACATTTCGTGGAATAAAGTAATTCGGTCCTGATGGAGGCTCAGGCATCTAACTAGCAGTAGAAAAAGAACCACCAGGGGTCTCACCAAAAGATGAATGTCCTTGACGGATGGTTTGACTTGGATCCGATTGCGTAGAAGTGTGAGACGGAGACATCACTGCTGCTATTGCTTCCTTTGTTTTTTGCCTTTCTTCTTTTCTCATCTCAAAACTAGAAAGAAGGGCCTTCATCTCTCTAACGATCTCCGGAGTTGAATTAGTGCATATCTCCACATTTTGTCCAGGTATTTTGGCAAGGTGGTATTTTAATCTATTGATTCCTCCTGTCATCGATTTACCACATTCAGTACAAGTGACATCACCCTTTTTATTTCCCTGTACTCCATACTTCCATGCTGGGTCTCTTCTTGATGGCCTTGAAGTTGACATTGCTGTTTTAACATGAAAAAAAAATCAGTAGGGTTTTCAATTTTATGAAAAATCAGCAAAAAAATGATAATCAATCATTTGAAAAAAAATAGAATTCGAAAACAAGCTAAAACTACTAAGAAATACGTTATGAAGGGAAATGAAAAAAAAATTGCCAGCATTTCCCCTTATTTTTGAAGATTTTTCGATTTTCAATCAATCAAAACAAAAAAAAAGGAGAATTAAAATCACTTACCTGGCTCTATTTCGATCTCCTTAGCTTGTAATCTCCTCTTCTCCAGCTTCTAATCCACTATGCAGACCTGTTGTGTGCCTCAAAGAGTGTTAAAATGAAGAAAAAAACAAAAAAAAAAAGAGTTTTAAGTGTTTCTGGGCTTTCAACTGACAGAGAGAGTCCAGGGTCGGGACTTGGGAGTCCTACCCTAGGACTCGCGAGTCCCAGGATAGGACTCTTTAAGACTCGACTTGTGAGTCCATGGCGAGTCGATTCGGCCCGCCTTAGGACTCGCGAGTCCGCCGAGTTTTGGCGAGTCTTAGCAGAGTTTTTAAACTATGCTTTAAATATTTATCAATATACTTCCAGGATGTTTGAGATGGGTCTTGGATCCATAGGATTTAATATGCAAATTCTAGATTTTGGAGGATCCACTAGATTTCAGACTTAGCCAATTTTCAGGATTTCAGGACATCAGGCTTAGTGATCTTTTATCATTCTTTCCAACTAATTCATCCTTGTTGGGAGGAGTTTAAGTAATGCTTGGTTTGGAGAGGATGCATGGAATGTTGCTTGTAATCTACTTAACTTCCCTCCAACTTGCAAACCTTGCTTGAAATTCATCATTTCTCAGTGCCTTGTGCTTGAAAACCTTCTAAACTTAACCATTTTCTCCTAGGGCGGATTTGAGGGTTTTGTCTGGACAAATGCATGTGCAGGTGGCTGAGTCCATGACCTCATGCCAAGGCCGCCCAGTCTGGGCAGGTTTGGACATGGATTGAGGAATTTCTTGCCTTAGTCAAATTTTGGATTTCCTGAACGGAAGTATATTGAAAATATGTTTAAGTATAAGTCTCTCATACTTTGAATATTTATCAATATACTTCTAGGATGTTTGAGATAGGTCCTGGATCCATAGGATTTAGCATGCATATTCTAGATTTTTGAGGATCCACCAGATTTCAGACTTAGTCATTTTTTCAGGATTTTCAGGATATCAGACGTAGTCATTTTCAGGCCCTCAGTGACATGCATCAGGATGAAGGCATATAGACCTCTTGGCAAGAAACTGTCGAGTCATGGGCAAAACAACACTACCAAAACCCTACAAGCTCAGATCAAAACTAAACTTTAAAGCAAAACGAAACGAGAAAGCAAAAAAGAGGGTGTCCCCATTTGCAAAGGGGCGATGTATGATTACATCACAACAGCACCCTATTGCAATTTCCCTTCCAACCCCTACGTCGAGGGACTATTGATGAAATTAGAGATTCATGTACAAATCAAGCTTGCCGCATAATGATGAATATATGATTTCCTTGCAATAATAATAGGTTTATTTCATGAACCGTGTTTGCAATGTTACCTAACTGATTGCAATCTTCCAGAATATAATTAGTTCACCTTATTCCTAAGTAAAGAGATGTACCCCTAACTACCTTATATGCTTGTTCCATTTGGTTTTGTGAATTTGGACAGAATAGAGATTGATCCAGCAAGGGGACATTACACATGTGTACATGCTGAATATTATAATAGTGATTAGAATTCTATCTGTAACATCATTGGATTTTATGTTTATTTATCTGTTGATAACTAACATGATTGCAGGACCTAAATCACATTTATCTTGCTTAAAGCATTCAATTGGTAAGTTACAACCCTAACTATGTTAAATTTATGATTCTAGGGCAATCCCAAAAGGGGACCTTACATTGATTGCTTGAGTCTCTGTTTAGGTTGCTCATAGGCCGTAGCTTGTATGGATTTTAAGTGACTCTTTGAAATTGAAATATCAAACAATGCATTATTGTTATTATTATGGGGCATGGGTATTCGGAAAATGGAAAAAATAACATGTTGTCTCAAAATTGTGAGCTACGTACTCCAACAGAATCAGTGACATACATCAAGGGACACCTGTCCTTCCTGACAGTGTTTTAAAGCTCTGCCTATGTACTAGATCTATTGGGTTTTTATTTCATTATGGGTTTCTGTACTTTATTTTGTCTTATATAATTTTATTATTTTTGGTTCCAGGGTTCTCTCTTCCTAGAACTTTCAATTGTTAATTGCTGTAACCTCTAGTCCCATTGACCTACTTTTGGTCGTCTGTAGACATTAATATAATTTCTTTCTTTCTTTGCTGTCTGCTATGGCCTCTTTTGGGATGCAGCTTCTTAGCTTGCTATTTAATCTTCTCTATCTGTCGGTTGCTTCTTTGCCTGGTTAGCCTTTTGCAGCAAATCATATTCTACTGATAACATTATCAGATTTTTTGAAGTGCTTCTTATTGGCTTGCTGTGAAGTCCCCTTGTGTTATGGATCAAACTTGGGCCATGACATCCCAACTCTTCAATTCCTACATACGATGGTACTTGCAGAAGCAGCTTGCCTGGAGATTTTTCTCATGAATATGTAAAGGCACAGGCATATAAGACAAGTAACTGTATTTCAATATATTGCCATTCCTATCTACTTCTGGTAAGAAACGCTGACTGAGGTTATATAGTACTAATTGCATGACCATTTTTCACACATTGTTGGCAATCATCATGTAGACATAAACTAAGCTTTGGAGTAGGTCTCATTATTGATTTCTTGTCGGGAAAGGGGCAGGCCTCAATCCTTGACCATCCGAGTGGATTTTTGAAAAATTGATGGTATTAATGATTCAGGTAAGGATAAAATTGTCTGTTGTGCACTTTCTTGAGTCATGTCACCTAGAAAATTAGGACAACTGCTCTATTATTTGAGTGTGGGAAATACAGCCTGCAATAAATGAAGTATAAATGTTCTATGATTTTGGTTATATTTGTAAGTGCTTCTTGTTTATTTGCAAATATATCCTGTTTTATGTGCATGGAAAATTGTGTGGATCACTTTGTAAGCTTGAAATATAGCTAGTTGTAATTAGTTACTTTTGGTTTGGTTGGTGAGGTTAGTTATCCTCTTGACGGTTATAAGTAGTTGGCGACGGTTGGCAGTTTACAGCAACCATCGGCCACCCTCTATATGTTAATCATGCTGTTGTATTCGGGACCACATTATTGATGCAAGATATTCCTGTACACTTTTGTAAGTGCATTATTTTGGATACATAATGATATCATCCTCTTATGAGCATTTGATGGGAAATTGTTATGAAGCTTCCATTTGTTCTGCATAAGTTATATTGTTTACCTTTATGTGATTCAATCCTAGACAATTAGGCGGCAAACACACTTGTACACATGAAACGGAACTTGTTTATTTATCTCCTTTTCCTATCTGGTTCAAATTGATTCATACACCGATTCTTCCATTTCAGGAAGTATTCAAAGGTCAGAAAGTGGACACTTGGATTATCTGGGGGCAGAGATCAGATTGCAGTTATTAGGTCTTCTGGAAGCATAAGTCGTATACGTGGTCGTTTCAGCACCTCAAGGAGTGGCATTGTTAGTGAACAATTTATTGAGAAGATTCGGCAAGTACGAGGTTCTTTATTCTTCTCCTGCCTTTTATATAGACCGTCTCTGGTTTTTATTTTTTTTCCTAATCTTGCATCCTGTTGGTAATAAGATTATGTATATTTATTCCATGCATACACACCCATTCACACTGAATGAAGAATATTTTTGTAGCAATTTATATTTATACACATTGTCATGAAATTCATCTTTACTGCAAAGTTAAAGATTGCCATCTTTAATATTTTGTCAATTCTTGGCCTTTGCAGCATCAAAGAAATACAAGGCTGTAATTTTGCGTATTGACAGCCCCGGGGGTGATGCTCTTGCATCAGATTTGTAAGTATTATGAAGGGTCATGCTTTTGTGTCCTGAGTTTGGAAATTTTTATGCATTGTTTTCTTTAAACAACTTGATTAGATTGCTTGTTAGGATGTTTGCATATGTGTCTGATTTTTTTGTCGTGCTTTTGCATATAGAATGTGGAGAGAGATCAAGTTATTAGCCGCTTCAAAACCTGTGATTGCATCCATGGCTGATGTAGCTGCAAGTGGGGGTTATTACATGGCAATGGCAGCAGGAGTAATTCTTTCAGAAAATCTTACTTTGACTGGTTCCATTGGGGTTGTCACAGGTAAGCATTATCTTTGAGCCTTGTTCTTAGTGAGATATTATCATTGTCAACTTATAAGGGAACACTTTAGCACTTTAAATACTGACTAATAGGTACTATAACTAAAGTTCAAACCCAATTTAATATTTCATGTTTGGGTTAGGACTGGCAAATCTATTTATGGCCTCATTGACAAGTCTACAGCTTAGACAAACAAGTTTGACAGGTTACTTCTTGTTCAAATGCTAATTTTCTCTATCAGTATTTTCCATTAGCTGGTTACTAAGAAAAATTACAATAAGATACTGGAGGTATTTTTCCATTACATCCAGTATTGTTATCTGCATTTATAGTAATTTTTTCTATCCATTATCTGTTTTGATTCTTTCTTGCATAGAGTTTCTCTTAGATGGGAAATGGTAATTTACTATATACTATATAACGATCTCAAAATATGGTATAGTAGAAGTCTCACCAATGGGAAGCCCTGTTGTATATACTGCCTTCTCTTCCCATTTGCTCTTTCATTTTTCTTTGAAGGGTAGTGTTTTCTAGCTCCTTCAATTTGGTTTTGACTTTTTATCATCGAAAAACTGTAGCAAGTTCTGTTGCAACTTAAACATGGAATTGTTTATAAAATATTCGATTTGTTTCTCTACTTTCCTCTAACATTTGTTATACCAATTGTCATGAATTGGCAGATGCGGAGGCACATTTTTTGGGAGGGAGGGACGAGGGACCTCCTTAGATAATGTGGTAACAAAAAATATGAAACAAATTTTGAATATCTAATATTAAGAAACAGCCATATAAAAGATCAAATTTAATATTTGTTGATATTAATGGAAGAACAAAATATAACACTTGATAATATATAGAGAGAAGAGGAGCAATGCTTTGTCAATTATGTTAAAAGTCTGTATGATATCTGAAGTGTTCTTCATCAGCCAAGTTTGAAACTGTCAGCTGCCTTCAACCTGTCAACTAACTCAAATTGTTATTTTGTATATTCTAATATCCTCCCTTAAAAGTCGTCTATGGTACAACATAAAGCTTACCTCAAAAAATGACTTAACATTTCTAGACCAAGAGGTTTTGTGAAGATACCAATGGTTTTATCTTGAGTTGGAGAATATTGGAACTCTGTATCTGTAGTGTCAGTGACTTGTTGAATATAATGAAAGTGTACCTCATTATGCTTTGTGCATGTATTAAGTACTAGGTTTTTGGTCCTTTTAATTATGTAATGACAACGAATTGCTGTTGCTCCTATTTGCATTATCTTTCATTGTACATATTGACATTCCAGAGCTATATAATAATGGTATCTATGATTTCTAAAGAGCAGTTTTGCTAGTAGTTAGCTATCCTCTTTTTACAATTTTTAGTACTACTCAGGTGGTAAAATTTAAAGAATACAACAGGCGTCTTCAGCTGTTTTTGTAATCTAATAAGAGTTGGAATGATTACATATCTGCCTCATAAATTTCTCTTACCTTTATATAATTGTTCTTTTATCAAAAATAAAAATTAGCATCCTCCAGTGGACACCATTTTTGGTATAGCACAGTGTATGCTAGTTTGTCTTATATATATGACCTCCATGGGAGTCTTCCAACATTTGTTGTATTCAAGCACATGTTTTGGGAATTCTCTTCTGTATTCCCTTTATAGTTTTTTCTTGTTTATAACATTATATTCCAGAGAATCTCTGTGTTTATTCCAAGTACTGTGCATTCTTATCTATTTATTTTATTGTTGGTTGTGAATGCTCATTGCTATACTCCATTTTTAGCATTGTTGCCTATAAATAATTTGGGTTATTTACGTCAACCGCTAGGACAACCAAGTCTGTAGCAAAGTCAGAAATGGAACCTAATGCATGCTCGAAATAAATTTAGTCATAAAGCAATGGATTATGGAGCATATATAAGAAACAACATTGCATGGAACAAGAGCAGAAGTCATGGGTTTATAAACAGAAACTTCAACTTTTTTGCTTCTCTTGTGGATTACAACTCATCTGCTATAAGTGCAACAATTTTGGACATACAACAAAATTTTGCAGAAGTAGCTTTGTGGAACCTCCTAAACAGAATAAGGAGGAAGAGACCTTAATTGAGCAGAAAGAGGAAGATTCAAAAGTATGGAGAAAGAAGGAAGAAGAAAAGAAAGAAAAATCCATGCTGGTTCAAACAACTCTACATGCACAAAACGAAGGAGATCAATGGTATATTGATAGCGGTTGTTCAAAGCATATGACAGGTGACGAGTAAATTCCTCACCTTCAAAAGGGTGAATGGTGGAACAGTGAAGTTTGGAGATAATGCCTCTGCAAAGATATTAGGGAAAGGCACTCTTAGCCTTGATAATGGTAAAACAAGAACTGAGAATGTGCTATATGTTGAAGGGCTGAGACACAATCTTCTAAGTGTGAGTCAAATGTGTGACCAAGGGCACACTCTCACATTTCACGCAGAAGGATGTGAAATACACAAAGCTAGAAAACGAGTTGCAAAAGCCAGTAGAGCAGCCAACAATCTCTATGTTCTTAGTGAAATCAGAGGTGAAACATGTTGTATGAGTCAAGAAGATGAGAGTTGGTTATGGCACAGGAGAATGGAGCACATAAACTTTGACAACCTTGTTAAAGTCAGCCGTAAGGAAGCAGTAAGAGACATGCCAAAGATTTCGAAGCCTTCAAATATCACTTGTAAGCAATGTCAACTTGGGAAGCAGACTTGAGGAAGTTTTAAATCAAAGGAATATTCTACATTGAAACCTTTGGAGCTAGTACAGAGAGATCTTTGTGGACCAACCGGAACAAAAGGTATGCAAGGAGAAAGGTACTTTATGTTGTTAATTGATGACTATTCTAGAATGACTTGGGTCACATTTTTGAAAGAAAAGTCTGAAGCCTTTGACAAGTTTAAGGCATTCAAGGCCTTAGTGGAGAATGAAATAGTTCTAAAGATCAAGTGTCTTAGGTTAGATAGAGGAGGAGAATTCACTTCAAATGAAATTGAAGATTTCTATGAAAAACATAGGATAAGGAGACATTATTCTGCCGCATAAACTCCACAACAAAATGGAGTTGTGGAAAGAAAGAATAGAACAATTCAAGAAATGGCTAGGGCCATGCTAAACGAGTTTAAGTTACTTGACACATTTTGGAGAGATGGGGTTCATATCACTGTCTATATTCTAAACTGTGGAAAACTTAGAGTAAATGATAGAAAGACACCAAATGAGTTATGGAAAGGAAGGCCTGCAACGGTGAAGCTCTTCAAAGTATTCGGAAGCACATGCTATATAAGGAGAGATGAAGAAGATTTGGGAAAGTTTGACTCTAGGGCTGATGAAGGAATATTTCATGGTTACTCATCAAGGAGTAAAGCATACATATGCTACAATATGAGGCTACATAAGATTGTTGAGAGTGCAATGTGAAGGTAGATGAGGAAGGATACTACAAAGAAAAAGCACAAGAAGTTGATCCTCAACATAAAGAAAATGGCAAAGAAAAGGAAAGTGAAGATGAGGAAGTTGAGCAACAAGATCCAAAGGCTCCATCGAAAATATCACGGGCCTTCTTCATGGCCTCTTGTAACAACATAGGGTCTAAACCCTTCACCCAACCTCGTAGAGGATCGGACAACCCATCAACAAAGAGCACAATCAACCTCCTCTCTGATATGTCTGAAACCATGACTAAAAGATCCTGAAATTCCAAGATGTACGAGTCCACTGAACCATTCTGTCTCAACTGTGCCAGCTCCTTAAATTGCAACTCCGGGTCCTTGTCGAACCTATCAATGAGTCTAGCTGTGAACTCAACATAAGATGTGATCTGGTCATGTCCCAGAGTCACCTTCCCATTGCTCCACCACTTGTGCGCACTACCCTCCAAGTGTAGAGCTGCGTATGTGATGGCATCCATCTCTAGCATGGGGCTGATCTGAAGGTAACTGTCCAACTTTTGTACGCATGCTATTGCTGAAGTTTTCCCTAAACCATCAAAATATGGTAAGGTCATCTTACTGACCTTTTTCTGCAACTCATTATTTTGTTGCCTGTTACCCCCTCTGGGTCTACGTCTCATCCTGAGATCTGAATAGTCTCTGAAAGTCATCTCCGCACGAAACTCCTTACTAGAAGCCTGCCAATCTCTAAAGATCTCCTCCTGAAACTCTAGCTGTGTAGCATCCTGTTCAGGCATCTCATCCCTCGGCATAAATGTGGGAATGTCGGGTCTATTTGTGGCTGTGAGCTATGTAGCACCCTGATTATTCACCGAAGCCTCTCCATCATGATTCCTGTGCCCATTTCTATCACCAATGTTTAGGTCACCATTCCTATCTCCATTACCTCGGTCTCCATGACCTCGGTCCCTATATCTATCACCATCATCCCGGTCTCTATTCTTGTCATGTTGGTCTCCATTCCTGTCATTCCTGCTTCCATTCCTGTCATTTCTATATCTGTTTCGATCTACATTCTCCTCATCTTCCCCCAACTCAGGAAACAATTGGCCAAGGAGCCGTCCAAGTGCCAACTAGCTTAGATGCAAGACTCGCGAAAAACTCGTCGAGTTTCAAAAAACTCATGAGTTTTTTTTGATGAATTGGCGAAAAACTCGGCGAGTCTGTAAAAAAACTCGGCAAAAGGGGCATTTGGGCATTTCAGTCTCTTAAAAAATCAGGGACATGCTTGGTCAGTATATTTCAAAATAGTGTAATGAAACTCGCCAAAACTCACCAAAACTCGGCGAGTCCGAGGCGAGGCACCTTGGCCGAGTCTGGGGGACTCGGACCCGGATTCGGCGGATTTTTTGAAAAAACTCGCCAGACTCGCGGATTTTTTGAAAAAGCTCGGCTGAAACTAGTGAAAAAATCAGGAATAGGGTGACAGTATATTTCAAAATATATTTAAGTATAAGTTTGTATATTGAATTTCTTATACTTTAAATATTTTGAAATATACTGTCAGGATGTTTGAGATAGGTTCCGGATCCATGGGATTTAACATGCAAATTCTAGATTTTGGAGGATCCATCAGATTTCATACTTAATCAATTTTTCAGGGTTTCAGGGTTTCAGACTTAGTCAAATTCAGGGTTTCGATTTTGCAGAAAAAGAGTATAGGACAAATCATTGGATCCTATTGATTTGGATGAGATAGATCCTATTGATTTGTTGAGTTTTTGCCGAGTTTTCTCCAAGTTTTTGTTCACTCCTCAATTTTGGCATCATTTAAGACCTACCATTTACGCCTTTGTAGGAAGGCGAAGGATGCAGGCTCCTCTGAGCCATAGACTTCTAGACTCTAGTTATTGTTTTGATATTTCATATTTGTTTGGAACATTTGATGCTATGGATTCCATATTCCATGAGTTTTGTATACATTTGACTATATTTATATATCTAAGTGTGCTATTTCCTTCAGCAACCCAGCTACAATTTGCATTTATACTTATGTGATCGATGTATACTTGTGTATGTGATCAAATTAGCTTCTATTTGATGATGTTATTGTGTCTTTAAGGTTTATTTATTAAAGGGTGCATGAAACAAGTTTTAAATCCTTAACATCTCTAAATTTCTTGGGTTTTTCAATTTGCCAAGTCTTTGCCGAGTTTTTGCCGAGTCTAGGCACCGAGTCCAAGTCCGAGTCCAAAATCAGCTTGCCGAGTCTGAGCCGACTTCGAGTCTCGTAACTATGTTTCAAAATATATTTAAGTATATGTTGAGATATATACTTTAAATATTTTGAAATATATTGTCAGGATATTTGAGATGGGTTCCGGATCCATGGGATTTAACATGCAGATTCTAGATTTTGGAGGATCAATCAGAATTCAGAGTTAACCAAATTTTCAAGGTTTCAGGATTTCAGACTTAGCCAAATTCAGGGTTCCAAGGTTTCAGACTTAGAATCAGCCATCAAGATTCCACATGAGGATGTGATTTTGTACTCAATTTGCATTCAAATCAATCAAATTTAATAGAAAACACTTTTGTACTCATTTATGGACTCATTGGATACATCGGAGCCCTTGGACAGGGCGAGATGAGCAGCCTTCATTGTTTTCCGAGGATGAGATCTATGATTTGGAGAGACAAGCAATGGAACGAGGGGGGTGGAATCGGTGGATTGGGATTCTCATTGGATGTCATTGAGGATGAGGAGGATGAGGAGGAGACATTGGCACCAGTACCACTACCAGCATCTACATCCAGGATGGAGGTTGAGCCACGGTCTGTCATGCCAAGGATGGAGGAGCCACAACAGATTTCTAGGACTAGACCCTCTAATTCTACCACTCCCCTAGTTTTCACTAGACTTGGGAAGAGGAAGATGTAATATTTAGTATTTACTTTCAATTTTACAAAAACAATTTGCTATTTTCATTTTGTCTCAGACTATCAATATCAGCGCATTCCACATGAGGATGCCATTTTGTACCCAATTTGCTTTTAAATCAACCAAATACAACTAGACTCAGCTTGTTTCTCATTTATTGACTCATTGGATGCATCTTATCATTGAATTTTACAAAAAAAATGCGTTTTTAATGAAATTTAAACAATTTTTTAAGTTGTCGAGTTTTTCTGAGTTTTTTACCGAGTTTTTGGCGAGTTGAGTTTTTGGGCTTGGCGAGTTTTTCAACTATGGTATTGACATTGATTGGCTAAGGTTTGAAGGTACATTGTTGTTCATTTTGCTTTGTATTAAGGTCTGATATAAATCAGTCCCAGACTGATATAGTGGACAGCCAATAACAATTTGTAACAATTTGTAATCATCATCATTGAAATCTACAATAAAGCTTTGGCGTTTCTGCATTCATTTGTTCTTGTGTTCAATGATATTGTTATGTATTTGGAATGGATTGTTTTCAAATAAAATTGAGGCAAAAATTTCAGTCATATCTAGTAGGGTATTTTACACATACCTTCCCAACAGGGAGGCTTTTGGTCCCCAAAAGCTTAGGGACTCATTAGGTGTGGGAACTTCTTCCCCACATCCTCCTTCGGATACCATTTCACTTTACTTTGGAGTTGGCTGTTCAAACCAATCGACCAAGTCTCATAAACTCTTCAGAGAACCAAGTTCTGCTCTAGTTCTTTCAAGACCCCTGGAGAATGATCCTCAATTGAAAGCAACAAAACATCTTCCTCCTCATCCAACATAGAGGGCTCAAACAAATGCAAGTTTTCAACATTCTACACCAAGTAAATCTTTATCTGTGGTGGCAAATCAAGACGAAAAGCATTCTTTCTTATTTGTTCCAGAATGCGAAATGGACCATATCTCAGATGTTTCACTTTCATGCTTGCCCTTGGAGTCTTTCTTTTCCCAAGTACAACCACACCTTGTCACCTACCTTGAACTTGTGTTCAACATCATGCTGATCATGCCTCTTCTTGTACTTGTTTTGACTCTCTTTCAGTTTTTCTTGTACTTGCAAATGAATTTGCGGATGCTTTCAATGAACTTTCCATCCCCTTATACCTTAGAGTCTTCATCTTTTACCATCCTCATGTGACTGACCTGCTGCAACATCTAAAGGACAAGGCAGTAAGTAACTGAAACATATCTCAAATGGCAATAAATTTGTAGAACTGTGTATAGCTTTTGTTATAGGAGTGTTGAGTGTAAGCAAGGCTTTCATCCCACGTTCTTGGATGCTTTTGATTATAACCTCTGAGCAGCTGCACCAAAGTCCTATTAACAACCCCAGTTTGCCCATCCATTTGTGGATGGAAAGTAGCGGACCTTTTCAATCGGGTATCCATCTTCTCCCACAAAGCACACCAAAACTTCCCCAGAAACCTTGAATCTTTATCCAGTACAATGCTTTTGGGGAAACCAAAATGAACCCAAACATGTGCAATGAATAACTCAGGTGTATCCTTACTTGAGAGTGTCTTCTTGCATGCAAAAATAATACATATATTGCTAAAACGATCAATCACTACAAAAAGATAATCATGCCCCTTCTTTGACATGGGCAACCCTCCTACAAAGTCCATAGAAATGCTCTCCTACAGACAAAAAGACATTGGTAATGGCTGATACAACCCTGACTTGCAGTTACTTGGTTTCCTCACACTACACAACTTGCAACTCCTAACAAATTTTAAGACATCCACTTGGAGATACGGCCTAAACACATGTCACTGAAGGTTTGAAATGGTCTTGTTGAATCCAAAATGTCCAGCCACCTTGGAAGTATGAGCCTCTCTCAAGAACAACAACCTTCTTTCTTTCTTTAGGTACACACAGCTTTCCTAGTTTGAAGAGAAAACCGTCTTTCAAATGAAAATTGGGTTTACGAGAAAAATTGTTAATTTTACCTTGTTTTGCTAGCATGAACAGCCCTCCAAAGTCTTCATCATGCTCATAATCCTCCGCATACACTTCTTTGACGAAGAATTCATGAATAGGAAGTGTGCATACTGCTGTCATCAATAGTGATCTAGACAAGATGCCCGCTAACTTGTTCATGGCATCCCTCTTGTACTTCATAACCAGGTGAAACTACTGCAAAAAGCCTATCCCCTTATAATGATGTGCTTGCTGAATTTTGGACTGTCCATGGAAGTGTTGGAGTGGTTGATGGTTTGTATGAACAATAGTCTTTTTCCCCAACAAGTATTGTTTCCATTTCTTCACTGCTTTCACCAATGCATAGAGCTCCTTGTCATAAGTGCAATACCCAAGGACCGAACCATGAAACAACTTGGAATGATAACATGTGGGCTTACCTCCTTGCATAAGAACAACCCCCATAGGATAATGATTTCCATCTATCTTCACCTCGAATGATTGTTCCAAATTAGGCAACACTAACATAGATACATTGCTTATTTTGTTTTTCAACTCCTCAAATGCTTTTTGCCCCATCTGCATGCTTTCCCATGACCTGTTATAGCATGTAAAGGTGCTGCTATGAATGAGAAATATTTGACAAACTTCCTCAAGTATTGAGCTGCCCGAATGAAGCTCCTTGTTTTAGTGACATTTGTTGGTTTATGCCAGTTCACTGTAGTCTCCACCTATACTGAGTCTATCCATACCATTCCATCTCCTACATGTGTCCTAGATATACCAATGATTGTTGCGCAAATTCACACTTCTTACCATTTAAGATCAGCTTGTTCTCCCTTAAGACTTTAGCACTTTATCTAGGTGCTCTAGTTGCTCATCATATGTCGTGCTGAAAACTAGTATGCCATCCAAGTAAACAATAACACATTCATCTATGTGTGGGCGTGATATCTCATTCATGAACCTCATGAAGATTGCAGGGGTATTGCATAAACCAAATGAAAATACTAGCCACTCAAGATGACATTGTCTAGTCTTAAATGCAGTTTTCCATATGTCATCTTCTTTGATGCCCACTTGGTGATAAGTGGACTTTAGATTAAGCTTTGAAAAATATGTAGCATGCAGCAACTAATCCGATAAATCATCAATTAGGGGTAGTTTGTAATGTCCCTTTCTGGTATTTTCATGAAATATGCAATATTTTTTTTTTGTATTTTTCTGATTTATGCAATACTGGAATAAAATGGAATATTTATAACAACAAATAAACCTATATCCAAACAACTGAAGCATAAACACTTAATACAATATTATTTATCTAACACATAACTACAAACGCACTTATACCACAGAAAAACCTTGATCAATATTATTTTCAGTTGGTACCCAAATATGAATAAAATAAGCAGCAGCAACAACTTACAGAATGCTACAATTAATATAATAGCAGTTGTACAGCTGCTTCCCACACCTTCATGAAGATGTACGGCTGACTAAAGATGGTACAATAGGCACCCGAGAAAAGGTATTGCTGACTTTGAATAAATATGACACCAATGTAAGAAGTGTGGCATACTTGAAATAATCTTGTGCCAGTATTTGCAGTACGATAGGCAATAAGAGTATGCAACAGCCCGACAAGGATGCACAATAGTATTCTGGTTGGTAGACAGAAAATCTGTGATATATCTCACCAAAAACTGGTAATATTTATTGCACAACAGCAAATGATTGGGAAGTATAAATATCACTATAAATCTTTACCCAAACTGGAACTTGTTTTGCAAATCTTTAACATACTGAAATCTCCAAAAAACTTCAAAACCAAACTGAAATTAGAAGTAATCTTCAAATTTTCACCACAAACGTAATCCTTGGATGGAATTGCCTCAAATGGACAAGAGGGTTTTCGTCCTCCAAATTTCCAATCCAACAATGGAAACTAAGAGGGTTTTTCGTCCTCTAGATTCCCTACACCAAAGGGTTTTCGTCCTCAGGCATGGAGATGAACACAAGTGCTCAGACTCAGAGAAAAGGGTTTGATAACAAATGACAATAAATGATCTTTTGTGTAGCTCTCCTTTTATAATCACCTTTTAATTTTGAATTTCCTTTTTCCGCCTAAAATTTCCTCCAGAAGTGTCTAGAATCACTTTTTGATAAAATATTACTTTAGGCCCACTTTATTAAAATAATAATACATAAGTTGTCCTTTTACAATGTTATAAAAATAAAGTTACTAGGATAACTTAAAATATTATTATTAAAATTATTTCCTTAATTAAATTATTTAGAAAAGGGGACATGATAGTCCGCCCTTCCCAAAATTGCTTGTCCTCAAGCAATGCAAATCCAATAGCTTTGACTCTTCTCGAATGATAATCTTTGTTAGACTAGGATCCCAAATCATCCTTGGAAATTTGCAATTCCATGTTATGAATTCCTCATCACCACCATGCTTTTGCTGCACCATTCTGATATAACTGGAGGGTGGAACTTCTGTATACTCTATCTTTTATATATCTTCTTTATGGTGTGGAACATGTTCTTGAAAGTATGCTCGAAACTTGATTATTTTTCTTCGTAGGTTTATAAATTCTCTATGAGTCTTCCAACCATGGGACACATGTTGTATGCGCCATGCTGCAACAATCTGTTTCCTTTTTTAGGGGTCCTTATGTGCCCTTTGAATCTTAAGGGCAGCAATCATTTTCAATGCTTCCCACTTGGTTGTACTATGATCAGCTTCTTCAAATGCTTTTTTTTTTAATTTGAATGAATGCTCTCGTAATGCAGAAAGTATCTTAGTTGCCGCCTTTGTAGCTGTATGAACAGTAGCAAGAGAATCTCCCATACAAATTTCATCTTCAATCAAATACTTGTAAATTTCAAATTCAGATGAGCTACTCTATTTCCTTGGATCGTTTTTATCATATAATGTAAGATGCTCCAAGTGTGTTGTCAGTGCTTTTTTTGCGTGATATCTAGCTAGCCCCTCATACCCTTTATTGAAAGCCAGATCATTAGGCATCCCTCCTTGTTTATCTTGAAAATTCACAGTCAGGCTCACAAATGAAATTAGAATTATAGCCCACTCAAGCCCCAGAGTTGCTTACCCATGACTATTATGAATAGTTGCACCATATTTTTCAACTACTTTTTCCAAATCCCATTCTTGTAATTTCTTTTTGAAAATTAACTCAAGTGGGTGACTCTTAACTTCTACCAAATATTGTCTTTCTCTGTGATCAATTTTCTAAGTGAAGGCCAACCTCTCATTGTTTGTGAAAGGCAAAGAAATAAATCTCTCCATATTCATCAAGTTGCTCAAACTTTTTATTAGCAGGGGATAAAATGCCCCTTAAATTGGAGAAAAGTAAATGAGCCAACCTTTTCTGAAGTGCAAATTCCTCAACTACCTCCTCAGTTTGAGTAGAATTGTTCTTCTTATCTAGGTAAATAGTTGTATTAACACAATATTCAAAGCTCACAATTTGACTATGGGGCATTTGCTCATTGCAAGTCAAGAATAGATTGATGATCCCTGGAGTATGCTGTGGAGCCTTACATCTAAAAACTCCTAGTTGCACAACCCCAGTTGGAGCAATCATTTCTCCAAGGACACAAGACCACTTGGCTTCCGCGGTATTCCTTTGAGATCCAACAGAGTAGCCTGTAATGATTACCTTTGTTTCTTGCGTGGAGAATGTACACAGTTGAAACTTCCTTAATGCAGAAAACTTGTTCATGAACAAGAGATTGATTCCCTGTGGCATCTTTCTCTTGTCTGTATGTGCTGTTTGGTCCTTCATCTGCCAAGCTATTAAAGCCTAAAGCTTGTGTTGATTCAGACCATGGGCAACCAACAAATTGAAGACAAATAGGCATTCCAAACTCATCATATCTAATTGGAACGATGATTGCTGGAAGCCTAAGAAAGTTTCCTGCTATCTGAAACATTGCGGCACCATTTTTATAATTAAATTCACCACATTTGAGGGTATTAGATTGAACACGATATGTAGTTACCCTAGTTGTAGGAGTGACGATCACATTTGCCCCTTTAAAATACTCCATATGCATATACATTTGATGAGACCTAAGTTGTTGTGCATTAAGGAACTCACGGCTAGTAGAGTTCTTGTACACATGGAATGCAATTTCTGTATCTCCACTCAAACTCCTCGCATCCAATTTCTCAAAATCAAGTCCAAACGAAGCCTCACATTCACAGCCACTTGTTACATAATGGGCAAGGCACATTTCCTCCAATTGTGGCAAATTAGTCTCCAAAATCTGACATCTATGATAAGATTCAATCAGATCTAATGCTCGGTAACAAGTTTCTCTGATATAATCATCACAATGATTGAATCACTTGGTCTGTAGTAAAGCTTCCGGTGGAGCATATTCAAGTGTTTTTCCTACCCTAGACGGTCCATTTACTCCATATAAATGTTCAAGTACCACTTGATCTCCACTTGCCATGTTGCTTGTTAAAATCTTTGTGGCCAGTTGTAAACCTGCATCCAAGAAAATTGGGCCAGTAGAACCATCTACAGGTGTTTGAACAACAAAAACAAGTTGTGCCTAATACTGCTTCATCAGAAAGTGCCCAGGGAGTTCTAGATCTTCTGTTTCCTCAAACTTATCCACTATTGTACTCAACAATGTTACCCCTAGTGACCGCATCTTCTAAAAGGTGCCAGTGCAGATTTGGTAAGCAAGAGCAACCAGCTCTGCAAGATGAAGAACAAGCCAATTGCCACTAGTTTATACAACATTTAAAGATGTTTTCACATGCCTCTTGATTTCCACATTAACAATAACAATTCCATCTAGGGCTATTCTCATCGACTGGTCAATGCACAAGTCCGCTGCATTTTGATACATGATCTTCGTCACACGAACTTTATCCCCAGGTATGACCTTTGCTGAGTATAAGATCAAGTCATCTTTTGTTAGCTTAAGTGAATGACTGTTCCAAATGATGCAAGATTCAGTGCTGCATGAGATTCTACCTGTGATCCCGTTGTTACAACAATCAGATCTCAAGGAGCATATGCATCCATGTCCTCAGCTTTAACCAAAGTTGTGGAATCAAAAGGTGCTAGTCTAGCCCTCCAAGCAGCATCCAGGTAAGTCTTCAAAGACATCCCAACAAATACCAGTTTCCAGCCAGGCAGCCCTGCTGCAGCTTTCACACGATGAATATTTGTGGGGAATTGTGTAGTAATAACTCTTCCCTTTGCAGAAGCAATCTTTTGCAAGAATGCCTCTGCCACATCAGTTTCATTGGTAGTTCTTCTAGGTGAAAGAATGTTTGTAGAGCTGCTCATCATCAATGTAATGCATTCTTTTGCAAATTCTTATAATGCCATATGATCAAAGCTTCTTCCATCCAAAGGCGACTCATCAATCTTCCAGTCTGCTTTGTTGAAAAGTGTCCCATCCCCAGAACAAACTGGTATTGAGTGTGTAACTTGAATAGGTTCTAGTTCAAATGGTCTAGCGTGGAACCTCTCTCTCATGTTGAAGACAATCCGTCTATTCTCAGCTTCAGCAGAACATTGAATTTTCATACCCTTATGATCATTGCCATGTCCCTATATTAGTAATTTATAATTGAATCGATTATGTATTATTCATTCAAATTAAAGATATGAATAATATTATAAATGGAATCTATTTAATATATTTAAATAATATTTATTTAAAACAATTAACAAAATATATTATTAGTATATTTATTTATTTATTTTTTAAGATAATGCACCTGGTAAACTTTTTAACGTGACCGGCGACGCTGGTGTGACACGCCCTCCGGCTCCACGCGAATGCTTTTGCCCGGAGCAATGAACTGGTGAGGCCACAACTGGGGGACCTCATCCCCTAGGAAGAACACTTCAAACCCGTGAGCTTGTTGGCCCAGCGAAGGCGTAAAGCCTTGTGAGCTCGTTGGCCCAGCAGGGGTTTGAACTCTGGTGGCCGCCACTACAACCAAGCGACTTCACCACCGAACCATGCCGTCATCGGCGTTATTAGTATATTTATAAATAACACATAAATAATATAATATAAAACATATATCATTTATTATGATATAAATGATATAATATAAATAATATATCATTTATTATAATGATATAATATAAATAAATAATAATATAAATAAACATCTTTTAACCTATCCTCTTATGATAAGGGAGTTATGTATGGTTAGAACTAGTTTTACCACAAAAGAGAATTAATATAAAATAATAAAAATTATAAGAGGGTAAGTATGTCTTTTACCACCAAGCATAATAAGAGACGTGCCTCTTTGAACATATCCCTTGAAAGGGAAATAAATAAAGGTTGTGAGATAGAAGGAAATCATCATCAGAAGAAAGAAGTAATAAAAGGAAATAAATAAACAGCAGTGAAGTCAATCAAGGCAATAAGGAAGCAACAGCATTAGAATTCATCAAGGACGCAGAAAGAATCTGCAACTATCACAGGTACGCTATTCATTAAGTAATTAAATATATAGTATAATTTCAGTATATATTGTGTAAGGTAAATAATGAAGTCAAAAAGGAATGAAATTAAATAAATAAAGATTTGTCAATAGGTAAATAGCATTTCATAATTATGAATGAGAAATAAAATGCTAGAATAATATAATTATGGCAGGAATAAATGAATTATGATTAGTAGTGAAATAAGGTATCGGTTAATTGTCTCATGCTTGAAAGTAAATATGAATGATATAAACTATATGATAATAATGTGAATCTAAGGCAATGAAACCATTTATATGTCAAAAATAAGCATAAAATGAATTATCAATGAAGCCTAGTATGAGGCTATCAATAAGGATAAACTAAGGTTCCATGAAAGAACAAGAATGGAGATTTAAAGATTTCAAATTGATAAAATTGTGGCTCACGAACTCATGATGTAATCAAAAGGATGTTCAATTCTCATCCTTATTCACTTTAATCAACCCATGAGTATGGGGTTAAGTTAAGGATGTAAAATTGGACCTAGGTGACCCTCAAGTGGATGAAGAACACCAGGTGTGTGTGAAGTCCCTTGAGCCAAGAGATGAAGGACCCCGGGTGTTGGGAGAAGCTCTTGGGCCTATGGTATTATGAGCTCATAATAAATGTGCCCGATTGTAGGTGACTCTCAATGGGATGAAGAATGCTGGGTGTTGCCTGAAGTTCCATTGAGCCAAATGGTGAAGGACCTCGGGTGTTGGGAGAAGCCTTTGGGCCTCTGTGTGGGATGGTTTAACGCCTTAACAAACCATGCTCATGTGGAAGACAAGGTTGATTAATGATAGGGCTAACCAAGAACTCTCTTTAGATAATACATGGGAACGATGAGAGAAAGAATATGAATATGAAATGTATGAACTTGATATGAATCATAACTATAAGTATAGAGATGAAATATATGTGATTATGATTAAAATTTATAAGCCTTAAATACAATTGTGGAAAATATATGAGTTTGATACTTAGTTATTAACTTTAATCATGATATGAAAAGAATTGAATATTAATGTTCTCTTTTGTAAGTTGAAATTTTGTGCAAAGTTAAGGAAAATTTTGGCTTGCTAGAAGGGGACATTACAATCATCCATGGTTAAATTTGGGTTACTTCTTATTCAGATGCATGGGATGATGAATATATCAGCAACAATGATTTTGAACTCATAAATTTTTTTACCCTTCACGTGTCATAAAATAACACGGATCCCAAATCCTTTCACATAAACAATTTTTGACTTGAGCAAAACGATCTATGTCCCAATTACTGCAACACCACTATTCTAGTGACTCAGGATTTTAGAATTTACCAAAATATTCTTCTCAATTTCATTTTCATAGCTATCTTGAAAATCATTCTCATATGGAACTGACTCAATCTTTGGAAGATTGATAGGTGGTTTAACTAGATCATCTTTTTCAATCTTGCATTCAACAAGTAACGTTTATTCCTCCTTGATTTCATTAAGACAAACATTTTGTTGGCAAATAGTCTTAGAAGTCAATGAAATATCCTTTTCTGGTAAAAGATCCTTACCTTCAACTTGCATGGCTGATTCCTTAGTAGCCTGCTCAATAGTTTGTTCCTTCACAATCTCTTGTGGCTTTGGTTTTGATTGTTCTTTTTGCTTCCTGATTTCGTCCTTAGCAACTTCTTTAGTTTCTGACTCTTCCTCTTCCTTCAATTTTATTATGTAATCATATAGACCTTTTTTTTCTGGATATTTCATTTTGAGTAACTCTAGGTATTCATCAAAGGGAACTTGAGATTTGAATTTATCAAACATCTCTTGATACTGGTCAGGGACTCTGGTGGCCTCAAATTTGTGGTTTATTCTTTCCTTTTGTATTTTCATCCATGTTTCCTAATCTTTCCAATACCATTCCATTCTTTTGTCCATTTGCTTTACCAAGTTAGTAAGATGATCTATAGTAAGCTCTATAGATTTTTCTCTCAGATCTCCCGTCATGATTCACAAGCTAGCAAGATCACTGTGCTGATACCGTTGTAATGGCCCTTTTTGATATTTTCATGAAATATGCAATTTATTTTTGGTGTTTTTCTGATTTATGCAATATTGAAATAAAATGGAATATGTATAACAGAAAATAAACCCAGATCCAAACAATTGAAGTACAAACACTTAATACAATTTTATTGATTTGTAACACATAAATACTAACACACGTACATTGCAGGAAAACCCTGATCAATATTATATTTAGGTGGTACCCAAATATGAATAAAACAAGCAGCAGGAACAAGTTACAGAATGCTACAATTAATATAATAGCAGCTGTATGGCTGCTTCCCGCACCTTCATGAAGATGTATGGCTGACTAAAGATGGTATGATAGGCACCCAAGAAAAGGTACGGCTGACTTTGAATAAATATGATGCCAAGATGAGAAGTGCAACAGACTTGAAATAATCCTATGCCAATTTTTGAAGTACGGTAGGCAATAAGAGTATGCAACAACCCAGCAAGGATGTACGACATTATTTAGGCTAGTACAACAGGGAAAATCTGGGATATATCCCACCAAAAATTGGTAATATTTACTGCACAACAACAAATGACTGGGAATTATAAATATCACTAAAAATCTTCACCCAAATTGGAACTTGTTTTGCAAATCTTCAACATATTGAAAATCTCCAAAAATCCTCAAAACCAAACTGAAAATGGAAATAATCTTCAAACTTTCAGCACAAACACAATCCTTGGATGGAATGACCTCAAATGGACAAGGGTTTTCATCCTCCAATCCAACAATGGAAACCGAGAGGGTAATATTTACTGCACAACAACAAATGACTGGGAAGTATAAATATCACTAAAAATCTTCACCCAAATTGGAACTTGTTTTGCAAATCTTCAACATATTGAAAATCTCCAACAACAACAAATGACTGGGAAGTATATCACTAAAAATCTTCACCCAAATTGGAACTTGTTTTGCAAATCTTCAACATATTGAAAATCTCTAAAAATCCTCAAAACCAAACTGAAAATGGAAATAATCTTCAAAAATGAAAACCCTCGCCCATTAGTTTAGGCCCAAATTGGTAATATTTACTGCACAACAACAAATGACTGGGAAGTATAAATATCACTAAAAATCTTCACCCAAATTGGAACTTGTTTTGCAAATCTTCAACATATTGAAAATCTCCAAAAATCCTCAAAACCAAACTGAAAATGGAAATAATCTTCAAACTTTCAGCACAAACGTAATCCTTGGATGGAATGACCTCAAATGGACGAGGGTTTTCATCCTCCAATCCAACAATGGAAACTGAGAGGGTTTTTGTCCTCTAGATTCCCTACACCAAAGGTTTTTCGTCCTCAAGTGTGAAGATGAACACAAGTGCTCAATCTCAGAGAAAAGGGTTTGATAACAAATGACAATGGATGATCTTCTTTTGTGTATCTCTCCTCTTATAATCACCTTTTTAAGTTTGAATTTCCTTTTCCTGCCTAAAATTCCCTTCAGAAGTGTCTAGAAACTTTTTTTTATTACAATATTAGTTTAGGCCCGCTTTATTAAAATAATAATACATAAGTCGTCCTTTTACAATGTTATAAAAATAAAGTTACTAGGACAACTTAAAATATTATTATTAAAATTATTTCCTTAATTAAATTATTTAGAAAAGGGGACATGACATAGTTTGATACCTATTCCTGATTGTTATCTTGTTTAATGCTTTGTAGCCTATGCATATGTGCCATGTCCCATCTTTCTTTGGTACAACCACCAAAGGAGAACCACACAGAGAGGTGTTAGGTCTAATTACACCACATTCCAACAGTTCTTTCAGCTGGTCCTTGACCTCATTAACCTCCAAAATGCTTTGATAGTGTAGGCCTATCCTTGGAAGTGGACAATTAGGTATCAATTGGATTTCGTGCTCAATTGAACTATGTTGGGGCAGCCCTTTTGGCTCTTAAAAGAGCTTGCTGAACTGTCATATGAGTTGGTCTATCTCCTTTTATTTTGCTGCATGTAATCCATGCATAGCCTCAGCCACTTGCTGATCTTGCTTACTATGCAACATCAACAATGCAAACTTGCCACTTGCATTGATTAACCACGTTGATTTAGATTCACTAACCATGGAAATGTTGGATTTGCCCTCATATGACTAGGTCACGAGTTCTTCACCTCCTTTGATCAGCCTATAGTTGTTTTGTTTCCTATAAAATAATGTATCCTTGTCATAGAGGTAAGGTCTCCCAAATACCACTTCACGAACATCCAATGGAATGACAGCAACTATTATCTCATCTTTGAAGTCCACGGTGAGTCCAAACTTAATCACACGTTGGGTTTGGTAATTGTTGGACCATGGTAAGCAGATTCCTCAGAAAATTTAGTCCTAAAATTAGGTTGAATAAAACACAAAAACTTCAATCAAAACAATAATCTTTGACCATGCTAATCAACAAACACATGTTGCTGAAAATATGAACAGTGAATGCACAGTATTGAGCTCTCAAACCTGCAACTGTCTTTGTATTAAATCTGAAAAGAACTACGCTGTATTGGAATGAGACTCTATATGCATCATGATTAAATTTGGAATATGTGCCCTTTAAATACACAAGTGCACTATGAATCCAACTATGAGAAACTAGATGAGGTGTTAAATAAAGCTACATGTTAAGCTAACAACTCACTGAGTGACGCTCAGTTTGATTGAACAATCAACTAGTCTGACTAATCAATCAACATAGTCTAACAATATATAGCTCCTAATCAAAGCAGTAGAGTAAGTTACATCCACAAATCAGTCAAGTCTCAAGTAGTTAACTGGGTCCTAATCTCAAAGAAGAGTCCCAACATAGCCAGGCCTTATTCTCCTATATAATTACGTTCTCTACATGTCGATCTCTCAGTTGCACATAGCTCTGCATCTGTTGCTGTAACTGCTGTGCTATCATTGTGAGAATACCAACTGAGCAACTCAAGGTGAAAACTCTAGCAATCCCTCTTTGCAAGGAAAGTGTTCTCCACCAATCCAAGTCTCTTCCTCAACATCTCAAACTTCCAACAATTGAAGCAAAGACCTCAACGAAATCAACTCCTCTTTTTGAGAGAATCCTTTGGCAATAAATTTGTGCCAGTACTCTTCAATATTCCCATCAGTTGCATGCATGGAATCAATCAATGATTCCATGGTAGGTTTAGAAACTATCTCCATGAAGTTGGAAGGACACACCTCTATCATGGCATCTTGCCATACTTGCTCGATTGGATCAACAAGTTGCCTATGAAGACCACCATTTCGAACTCCTCTAGCCAAAATTTGCCAAGTTTAGGGTTGCATTTTCTAATGATCATTTGCTGACCATCAAACTCAATGATACATTGTAGATCTATCATGCGAGAAACTGAAAGAAGTCTCTTTGTTAACTTAGAAACATGCAAGACATCTTCTAGCTCAAGAACATCACTTGAAGGCATGCGGAAGGAGACAAAGCCCTATCCGATAATTGGACAAATGGCATCAATACCTAACTCCACCTATATGCCATCCTCTTGTTCTTTAAGTTTGTCGAATGCCTTCTTGTTGAAGGTCATGTGTCTAGATGCTCCATTGACCATATACCACCTATGCCAAAAATAATTCTAGTGGATAGGCACTACACCATGGAGAAAGTTATCTCAAGTTTGGATGCTAACTCATTTGTTCCAATTGAAGTTTTAGAACCCTCTACAAACTCTTTTTACTGTTGCTTGACTTTCTTCCTCTTAGGACACTGAGATGCATAGTGGCCCATCTTGTGGCACTTGAAACATTTCACATGACTCAAAGTCTTTCTTCCTCTAGTTCAAAGAATCTAATTCTTCCTTCTTGCCCTTTTGATCCTTCTCGGGTCCTCCTTTCTTACCACCTTTCCTAATCATCTCGATGAGGGCTAGGTTGTGACTCTCTTCTGCTCTAGTTGAAACGATCTCTAGTCTAGTCTCCTCCTAGAAGAAATCATCCCGAAGCTTCTCAAAAGTGGGAAGCTTCTCACAAGCATTAACACTTAGAACAAACAAATCCCAAAATGAAGAGAACCCATTTATAGCTATAGGCACGAACTCATCATCCTCCACCTTCACCTTGATAGCATGACTTGATCTCGTAGCAAAATGATCTTCATGATGTAATTAGCCATTGTTTCTATATCACTTATTCGTTTGGTATTAAGCTTGTTCTTTAGTAATATCTTGTGAGAAATGCTCACTTTGGTAGAGAGCAATCAAGGCATCGTACATCTCCTTCGTTGTCTTCTTTGTAATGTGTGGGATCAAATGGTCTTTCACCAATCTAGGATGATTTGCTTTGCCTTGGCCAACTTTTTCTTATGGTCAGCCAACTAAATAGAGCTGGTAGGAGCTGCAACCTTCATCTCCACAAAACTCCAAAGATCAACCTCCTCTAGTTAAAATAAAAAAACTCAACCAATGAAAAAACTCAACCACCTGTCTCGTGTTAAAATCAACCTTCCAATCACTGAAAGATTTTGGGCATCACACCCAATGACCTGTCACAAGTCCTTGTGCCTCTCACATGCATCGATTGACTTCAATCACTGAAGATCGGGCATCACACCTGCAGAAACCCTCTAACAACTCCCTCTCATAGGCAGCGGCCCTTTCCATCCACATAAACCTTAGAGGATTTCAGATTTACCACTTTGATACCATGTTAATTTTTGAAACAGAAGGATTTCGAAGTAATTGCATGATTTTATTAAAAGAACTAAAATGTACATATAGCAATTACAAGGAACGATGTTTCTATTAGGAAACAATCGTTAACAGAGACAAAAGAGGAAACTACCAAATATATACAATATGTACATAATTGACCATTAATAAGAGATATAATATAAATATTATAATACCCTCCCTTAATGGTCAATCTGTCAACTACACCAAGAGTCCCCCTGAATTTTACAAACTTATCTGGACTAAGAGACTTGGTGAGAATATCTGCTGTCTGCTCCTCTGTTGGAACATACAACAACTGAATTGATCCGTCTTCAACAAGCTTCCGAATGAAGTGACAATGAGTTTTCACATGCTTGGTTCTTTCATGGAAGACCGGATTTTTGGCAAGCTTGAGAACTCCCTAATTATCATGGAACAAGGGAGTCGGACCTGCTTGAGATATCTGCATATCCGCAAGCATTCGACGAAGCCAAACTGCCTCACAAGCTACCTTAACTGCTCTCTGATACTCTGCTTTTGTGACTGCACCAAATCCCAAACTGAACACATACCCAGATGTTGATTTCCTATCATCAACTGAACCTGCCCAATCTAAGTCTGTGAAACCACTGAGTCTAGGATCATGACTCCTAGTGTAAAGAAGTCCATAATCAGAAGTGCCCTTCACATAACACAGCACATGCTTTGCTGCTACCCAATGATCAGCCTTGGGGGTTGTCATGAAGCGTGAAATGTAGCTCATTGCAAAACTGAGGTTAGGTCTACTGGCAGTGAGATAGATGAGGCTGCCCACTAGTTGCTTGAACAATGATTCATCCACTACAGGTGAGTCTAACTTAGCTAACAACTTGAGCCCTTTTTCCATGGGTGTGGAGGCAAGTTTGCAATCCTGCATACGGAACTTATCTAGTAGACTTCAAGCATATTTGGACTGGGAGATGAAGATACTGCTCTCGGTCTGCCAAACCTCAACACCTAAGCAGTAATGCAAAAGTCCTAGATCTGTCATGTCAAATGTGTTGCACAAATCCTGTTTGATCTCAGCGATCAAATGTGTCGAGCTACCAGTAATGATTAGGTCATCCACATAGACAACAAGAATTAGAATATCACTACCAGTGCATTTGACATACAAATTAGAGTCAAGTGGACTCCTCTGAAAGCCATGATCTGTGAGGTACTTGTCAATCTTGATGTACCAAGCCCGAGGAGCCTGTTTCAGGCCATAGAGTGCTTTTACCAATCTGCACACCTTGTGTTCTTGACTGACAACCTTGAACCCTAGAGGCTGCGTCATGTAGACTTCTTCCTTCAACTCACCATTGAGGAAAGCACTCTTAACGTCTATCTGATGGACTTTCCAACCAAACTGGGCTGCTAAGGCAAGGACAAGCCGAATTGTACTCATCTTGGCTATAGGAGCAAAAGACTCCTCGTAGTCAATGCCTTCCTTCTGTGAGAACCCCCTAGCAACGAGACGAGCTTTGTACTTGTCAAGGGTTCCGTTAGCTTTGTATTTCACCTTATACACCCATTTGCAGCTAATGGGCTTCTTCCCTGGAGGAAGATCAGAAAGGACCCAAGTGTGATTTTTCTGAAGACCCTGGTATTCAGACTCCATAGCCTTTTCCCACTCAGGAATTCCTTTAGCCTCTAAATATGTCTGAGGCTCATAGACACTATGAATGTTGGCCATGAGAGCAAAATTAACTGTATGTTGTTGTTTGCTCTTGTTTCTGGATGATCTACCCTCAATGAGCTCATCATCATGAAGATCTCCAATAGTCTTGCCCACCATTTAGGCCGGAGAGTAGAAGTGCCAACATTGGATGCAATAGGAGGAACTGGAACTATACCTGGAATAGGTTCAACAAGTGGAATATCAACATCATCCAGAGGAAATTTAGGTTGAGCATCATCAAAAACTGAATCTACATCATCATCCCTCCCATCAGGTGGACCTAATGGAAGATGAACACCCAAATCAGACTCCTTGAAAGGCTGATCCTCAGAATGCTGCACAGACGAGGAAGGATGAAAAGGTCCTTGTTCTTCATCAAAGACAACATCTCGACTGAAGATAAGACGATCAGTATCCATATCAATCAACCGGTAAGCCTTATGGTTGTCACTGTACCCTGTGAACATAAGCTTTTGACTCTTGGAATCCAACTTTGAGTGCTTGGCATCTAGAATCCATACATAAGCTAAAGAGCCAAATATTCTTAGATGACTGATTCGAGGTTTGCGATCAGTCCAAGCTTCCTCAGGAGTCTTCTCCTTAACAACATATGTAGGAGATTGATTAAGGAGATAGATAGCAGTGTAGACTGCTTCTGCCCAATATTTCTTAGGAACACTTCTATGTTCTAACATGGAACGGGCCATCTCAGTGATTGTGCGGTTGCGCCACTCTACAACACCATTTTGCTAAGGAGTATAGGGTGTGGTTAACTGGCGTTTGATGCTGTGTATATCACAGAAGTTGGAGAAATTAGTAGAACAAAATTCCCCCCCATTATCTGACCTAAGAGTGACTATGGAATAGCTAGACTCTTTCTCTACTAAGGCCTTAAACTTCTAAAATACAGTAAACACATCTGATTTCTGTCTGAGAAAGTACACCCACATTTTACGACTGAAATCATCAACAAAAAGCAAGAAATACCTGCAACCAATAACATAAGGTGTATTCATTGGCCCACATACATCAACGTGAACCAACTGCAGTACCTTAGAGGCTCGCCATGAGTCGCCATTCGGGAACGGTGTCCTGTGCTGCTTCCCAGCCTGACAAGCTCCACAAACACCATGATGCTGGGTCTGGATCTCAAGTAAACCGGCTACAAGTCCCTCTCAAGATAGCTGAGAGAGATAGTGCACATTTAAGTGCCCATAACGTTGATGCCAAAGACTGGTGATGGAAGAATTTTTGGCTGCCATGGCTAACTTTGGAGAGTCACCTGTATCCATGAGTCTATATAGACCATGATCCTCAATACCAACAGCCACAGTCGTGCGAGTCTCTCGATCAACAATGGAACATTTGTGTGCACTGAAAACCACATCCAACTGAGGAGAGTGTCGCATAATCTGACTGGCAGAGAGAAGGTTTAGTTCCATGCCAGGAACATAGTATACATTGAGGAATATGAGATTCCTCTCACTAGACTGAATCTAAATAGTGCCCTTGCTGACAATTGTATACTCTTCACCTCCTCCAAAAATAACCGAGTCACTGAAGGGAGAGAAATCTGTGAACCAATCACGCCGATGGGTGAAGTGTTGCGAGGCACCTGAATCAATGTACCAGGCAGAGGACTTTACATGATCTGTAGGTCTTTTAGCCATAAAGGTGTAAAAGGCAGATTCCTTCTACTCAGTGTGCTCGGCAACATTTGCTTTTGGCTGAGACCCTCCCTGCTTCTTCTGTTCAGAAGCCAAACGCTGACGACAATCCTTCTTCATATGACCATATTTATGGCAGTAATTACACTGAATGTTCTTTTTCTTGGTGCTGTCCTGAGATTGACCTGAGCCTTTCTGCTGCGAAGGCTGACCTTTCCCTTTATTTTGAGCCTGAGACTTGGCTGCAAAAGCTTGCTCTGTAGAGGACAGAGAAGCACTACTACCAAACTGTTGTTTCCAGCGATATTGCTGCAAGAGGATAGTACAAAGCTCCAGAAACTTCAGATCAACATTAGCATACGTAATGTTGAGAGTCTCAATGAAATGTTCATAAGACTTAGGTAGACTTTTCAGAGTGATTATGACCATGTCTTCGTCCATTTTCCGATCGATAGCCTCCAACCGATCTCGGATCTCTTGGATCTTGTTCAAGTGCGCCTGCAAAGTTGTCTTCTCAACCATCATGATAGAAAACAACATATTTTTCAAGAAGAACACACGGCTCTTGTCGAAGGTCTCATGCAAAGCCTTCAGATGGTCCCAAATCTTCTTTGCTGATTTTCGAGTCGGAATTTGAGGTAGCTGATCATCTGTAACTGAAAGCTTAATGAGCATCATTGCTTCATGATTCTGCTCATCAAACTTGTCTTGGTCTTTACCCGCCGTTGCGGGACGAGTAGTGTTGCCTAAAATCATTTGATCAAGGCAGCGATATTCAATGATGGTCGTCATTCGCTGCTTGCAGGTATTATAGTTTTTGCCATTAAATCGCTATCTGCCTTCCAACATAATGTTGGTCAAACTCGCCATCTTGCACGCTTTTCGAGGCACGAAAAATGAGGTACTCAGAAGAGGCTGAATGCATGGAACCCGAGGCACAAATTCCAATGCACAGGAGGCTGAGGCAGTTTATAGGCACAAATTTCGAGACAAATCTATCGGTATAAATTCCAAGGCACGGATTTCTAGACACCTAGAAAAATCTGATGACAACCCAAAAATCTTCTCAAAAAACCCAGAAAGAATCTGAAATCAGAAAAAAATTCGACTTGAAATGAAGGGTCAAAACCCTAGCCGAAATTGCAGAAACCCTAGGCGCCCATGAAAGCTTAGAAAAGAAAACAGAGATCCGGAAATCACAGCTTAAAAACAGAGGATTTACTTGAAACCCTAGCCGCCAAATGCAGGTTGCATTTTTTTCTTTTGCAGAAAACACTTTTTATTAAAAACGCCCAGAAAACACCTGAAAAATATGCCTCGATTCTGCCAGAAAATGACGATAAAACGCGCCAGAAGAAGGGTTTACAATCGCGCCAAAAAAACACTTGAAAATCGCGTCCAACAAAGTGGAAAATCGCGACCAGAAAATGCGTCACAAATCTGCATGGTTTTGACTGAAAACACCCACGAAATTGCAGAAGAAAGATCGTGATTTTCAAAGAGGAACTACTCACAAAATTTCTCAAACAAGAATCCTCGATTTTTGGCAGAAAAGAGTCGCGATTTTGGGCAAAACAAATCCCATGAAAACTCCTTGATTTTTTTTTAATTTTCAGAAAAAATCAATTCTGGCAGCTCTGTTACCATGAAACGGAAGGAGGGCAGGGGCCCTGGCTCGATTGGCTAAGTAATTCCGTTGCGGTAAAGATGGTCACGAGGTCCAGTCTCCCCCCTGCCCACCTGATAATTGTAACCGGTTCATAGCTCCGGTCAAAAGCGTTTACCCATGAATAAAAAAAAACCATGAAACGGAAGGATTTCGAAGTAATTGCATGATTTGATTAAAAGAATTAAAATGTACATATAGCAATTACAAGGAACGATGTTTCTATTACAAAACAATCGTTAACAGAGACAAAAGAGGAAACTACCAAATATATACAATATGTACATAATTGACCATTAATAAGAGATATAACATAATTATTCTAATATTTTTCGGACCATGGTAAGCAGATTCTGCACTTAAAAAATTGTCCTAAACCTGGTTAGCTTAAAAAACAAAAAACTTCAATCAAAACAATAATCTCTAACTATGCCAATCTACAAACATATACTGCTAAAATGTGAACAACAAATACCAGTATTGAATTCTCAAACCTGCAACTGTCTTCTCATTAAATTTGAAAGGAAATACACTACATTGGAATGAGACTCTGTATGCATCATGATTAAAATTAAAATATGTGCCCTTTAAATAGACAAGTGTACTATCAATCTAACTAAGAGAAAATAGATGAGGTGTCAAGTAAAGCTCTAAGTTAAGCTTACGACTCACTGGAGTGATACTCAGTTTCATTGAATAATCAACTAGTTTGACTAATCAATCAACCTATTCTAACAACAAATAACTCCTAATCAAAGTAGTTGAGACTAAATTACATCCACAAATCACTCAAGTCTCAAGTAGTTAATTGGGCACTTATTCTCCTATATAACTACATCCTCTACATGCTGACCTCTCAGCTACAGACAGGTTTGGAACTGCTGTTGTCACTGCTGTGTTATCACTGTGAGAACACTGACTGAGCAACTCAAGGTGAAAACTCTATGCTTTGTTTCAGCCACCCATGTAATGTCCCCTCTGCGAACATGATCGAGCGATGAAGACCTTTAGCCTATTTTTATTCCTGTAGGCTAAATGGGATTATGGAGAGGGAATAATCATTTAATTAAATTAAGTTGTCTTAATTTATCCTTTTATGGCAACTTATATTTAATTAATTATTTTATTAAAAAGTGACTTATTTGTGTACCAAAACGCAAAATTAAAATAAAAGTCACTTTATGAGAAAATAAAATAAGATTGTTCTAGAAGATTCTCAAGGTGAAATTTCTAGAAACATCTAAAGGTGTTATAAAAAGAGGGTCATGGAAAGGAATGGATCATCAATTGGCATTTGCATCTTCTATCATTCCAGGTTGTGGAATTTTTGAACATTTTGTTCAAGTTGCAGCCTTAGGACGGAAACCCTATGGCGGAGATTGGTTTCAAGAAGGCAATTTTCTCCTAGGCAATGTGAAGGTGATATCATCCAGGGTTCACAATTGGGCTTATTGCATTATTCCAGGTTTTCCAAGTGTGCTAGTTTGATATATTTGGACATATTGGTATATGTTGATAATTTTCAGAATTGTATGATTTTCAGTTTGATTATAGTGCTGTGTGTATGAGATTTTATCAAATATTGTAAGTGCTGTGTGTGAGATTGAAATACAAATCAGAAATTACTAGTGTTGTGTGTGTGAAGTTAATTTCCAAATTATAAATTGGAGTTACTAGTGTTGTGTGTGAAGTGAAAGTACATACAAAAGAAATCAGAATTTATTTACAATAGCTGAGTTACTGAGCCGTACCATCAAGGGTCTGCCGTACCCTTTTGAAGACTCATTATTCATATTTGAGGTGACCGTACCTTCCATAGAAGGCAGCAATCACACTACAAAAGGAGTGAAAGAATATTATGAAGGATTAAAAGCCTTACCAAACAATGCTGCCGTACACTTTAGGGAATAATTGCCCTTACTTGATGCTGATCGCAGCCTTTTAAAGGCTTTCCTTGGCAGTTGTACAATCATAAGGGGGGTCGTATAAGTTGAAAGGGGTGCAGTTTATAATAATTAGAAGTATTTCTGATTACTGCAGACTTCTGGTTGGTGGCAACAGTGCAGATTTCTGATTGGTAGCAGCAGTACAGGTCAACATATATCCTGAATTTCATATTTATAATATATCAGCATATGTTGGCATCATCATTATCTACTGGTATATACAAATTTGTTTATTGAAAGTCAATGAAATTCTTATGTTATCATTCCAAGTTATGAGACATCATTGCATACATCCAAACTATCATTATTGCTGAGATACACATAAAATTGATTGGGAAAACACATATTCAGCTGCATGCAAACTGTTCAACAAAATGTCATTGTGAAATCTTTGAGTATTGGTATGATTTAATGATGAATAAATGATTCAAATTTTAGTTGCTGCTGTTATGAGTGTTAGTACTCGGAAATTATTCATTTTGGGTTATATGCAAAGTGTTTGACGAAATGTCTGTGAGCCAAAATTTAATAATATAGCAAGATTTGGACGAATTTCTTTGGTAGTCATTACAACCCCAAAGGATATCGACTCAGGTGTTTCTTTGTTTGCAATCCAAGTTCATAGACAAGTGTCAAATAAGGTTTCTACCTTCCTTCCCTTGAACTGAAGCTTCACATGAAACAATTTGGCCATCTTGTTCTCCTCTTGAGCATCATTACTACCCACACATGCGCCTTTACTCATAATGGCACATGACAAATGTTGGAGGTGCACTCAATTTTCTTTACTTTCTTGCTACAAC
This sequence comes from Cunninghamia lanceolata, assembly GCA_027924645.1. Taxonomy (NCBI): domain Eukaryota; kingdom Viridiplantae; phylum Streptophyta; class Pinopsida; order Cupressales; family Cupressaceae; genus Cunninghamia; species Cunninghamia lanceolata. The sequence continues at coordinate 638,960 of BSBN01001296.1, forward strand.
TAGCACTCTTACTCTTCTTATACTTCTTAAAAGGGTGTGGCTCTAGATGTAGCTTCCCACAAGACTCTGTTATTATGTCCTTTGTCACAATGTTTACAAACAGTAATAGACTTCTATTTGTGCTATCCAATGGTCTAATTTCTTTGCATTAAACTCTCCATCGAAGGGTTGAATATCTATCTTTGCCTCTGCTTTGAAAGGAACATTGCTTACACTCATAGATGACTCTCCACGTTCATGTTCAGTCCTCTTGGGCTACTCTTCACAGTCCTGCTCTCTTTCTGTACCCGACTTCTGAGTGATGGCTTGTAGGACACTCTCAAGCATATCAATCTTGCCCAAAGACCTATAAATGAATGTAACATCCTCTCTCTCTCTCTCTCTCTCTAGCCATTTTTCTTTGTGCTCTTACCTACTCTCTAGTACCGATCTCAGGTTCAAATGCTCTTAGTTCACCACTCCCACTCTACCTAATAACAAACATCCTCTAAGAATTTCACCAACAATTGAAATGCTAATTGATAATAGGTAATTCTAACTTGATCCGTAAACAAGGTGGATATTCCACTCCAAGTTCATCAACAACATATCTCAGATGCCAGCTCTTCTCAAATACACCTTCAAGAACACTATTAAGTGCAATTTTAACCACTAACATAGTATATCAATCAAATGCAGTATGAATACATCAAAGAAACATGAAAACAACGTTAACAACACAAGGAGAATGCATGACAATGACTGTACAAACAAAGGTTACCTTGGGGAAACCCTAAATGGGTGAAAAATGTAGTAAGAGTGAGTTGAAGCTCCTCATCCCACTATATATCAGTCATTTTCACATTGCAATAGATGGGAACTCACCATAACCAAGCTATCAACATATTTTTCAAGCTTGTACAGCCTTCAACAATGCCCACTTTCTCCAAAACCTTGTCTCACAGTGTCAAAACCCTGCAAACTGAGTAGAACATGAAGATAACAAGAGAGTCAACCCTTGGTCCATGTGAACAGCAATGTATTATTGACCTCTAATGACTATGGTGGTGCCAAAACACAAATTGCAATGCAAAACTGAAGCGAATTGACAAGACCCTTCACATTCTGTCCCTTGTCTTGACTTTGGTGAATTTGCCACCTCTGCCAAAGGGGCTTTATGTTTTTTCTGTGGTTGGTGACACTTCTGGTGCTAGTGGAAAACAGCAAAAATGCCAAAATTTAAAAACCACCTTGTTCTAATGCCTGCACACCTGTACTTTGTCTTACCTAGGATCCTCTGGATCATCCCAAGTCCACAACTGACTTGTATATAAGCTCCTTAACCTCTATAGCCAATGAAGCCCAATCTCCATGTGAAGACAAGTCCTGATACACTTCTCTCTGACTGAACAACCAATCGCCTGACTGTGAACTTGATCCACTTTCACGGATCAACCAGTAAATTGTTTGCGGTTTGACTTTGTACATATGCAGGGGTTGGCAACCCTACACGGGCTAGGTAGGGCAACACTATGCACAAGTGGAATTTAGACAGGGAGTCACAACATCAATGCCAGATATAGTGTGCATCAGAGCTTGTATCACACTTTATTTTAAAGGGTTTTCATGTAAGGCCTTTAGGCCATTTTTTTCCAATACATATGTCTACATTTTAGAAATGGCTTCTGATTGATGGATATGATGTAAGTTGTTGACGTGTTGAATGTAATCATATCAATGATGTAATATAAAGCTATGGAGTTGGTGGCATATATGTGTTACGGTTGAGTATCCTTGTCTTGCACATGATAGATTATTCTTTCTTTTATTTGATTAATTTTGTGTTTGTTTTCAAATTAATAGAAAATATGCTGAGATCCAAAGTGTACATGAGGTTCTTAGTCCTTGCTGTGCATTGGGCGAGAGTTGCTTCACAAGGATGATATGTCAATGCAATGGGGCCGAGTTAGATTCCAACATGTTGATCATTAGGGTCTACATGCAAGCCTAGGTAAAATTGGTCAACATTTTGGTTCCATTGTAGGGAGCCTCTTTGCTGTGCACATAAGGATTCGGGTGATATGGTGTGGAGAGTTAGCTGAATTTGGAGGATTGGTCGAATGAGTTAGCAATAGATTTCACAAAGTTGGATCCCTTCGAAGGAATACATTCAAGAAATTGGATGGAGACACACATTTAGGACCTGTTGTATGTGATTATTTGTTAATATTTTATTTTTCATCAGCCCTCCTCCTCAACACAAATAGGGATTTTCCACTACCCACAACAAAATATCATAAGCCATTTGTAATGTTAAAACATAATATTACTAAAGATTTTATTATGAATGATGCCTTTTATGTTTATGAATGATGCCTTTTATGTTTATGTAAATGACATACACAAACTGAATACAACACATTTCACACAGAGGTGGGGAGTGGGAAGTGGTAGAGAGAGAGGGAGAGAGAGAGAGGCCATTGGATTATAACATTGAATCCAAAGTACATAAAGTCTAGTGGGCCTGCATGTGGTAGCTACAGGACAGATTATGATTAACATTTACTCAAGGTTGGTGCAACTTGCAATGACACTTCAGAAATTTATGAGTGGGATGAGGTACTAAGTAAAACCATCTATGTAACTTTTAGTGGCCAGTTTTTAAAAAACATGGGTCACATATATTTACCATATAACATTTAATTTAATCACATGATTATTGGCTAAGAGTTTTGTTGAAAGCCTTTAGGATTTTCTGACTGAGTATAATAGTTTTCCAAACTTCATTAATTTGGTGATCAATATATGATACGAGTTTATTTTTGACTGTCTAATTGTGGAGACATTTTTTCTGACGTTTTGTTTGAACTGCTGAAATATAGATAAGCCTTTTCTCTGTTCTGCCGCCTTTGAGAAGCTACAATCCATTTTTGTTCTTTAAGTATATATTTCAAATTGAAAAGCTTACTTGTGAAGCAACATGTCTCTTACTTTTCTGCATAATTCTTGTCTGCTAGTGTTCAGCAATCTTTATGATTCCAGTAAAGATAAATCACTTATTATATCACAAATTCATTTCACAGGGCATGCCGTTGAAGGTCTTATTTTATCATAAATATCATACCACAGGTCATACTATTTTACATTTAATTATTTTGAAGGAAAATTTACAATTTATTGAGTTTTAGGGAAAACACCAAAAAGGATAATTTTTCTCGGTCTTAAAAGCAGTGATTGTTAGATTCAAAGCCATCCTTTGTAGTTTGTACTCTTATATGTTGTGGTAAAGAGAACATTTTAGTGTCTTGAAATGCCTAATGAGAGCTGCTTGTGTTTACAATATTTTCTACTGGAAGGTAAGTCATTGCACAGAGATTGTAGTATTATTATTTTTAAAATTACAAAACACAAACTGTTTGTATTTTCTATCTATATTATTGCCACCTATTTTGGTTCTTATGTTTTCAAGTCACTTTGTTCGCAGGAAAATTCAGCTTGAGCAAGTTGTATGAGAGGATTGGCTTCAATAAGGAGATAATTTCAAGAGGCAGATTTGCAGAGTTGGATGCCGAGCAACGGCCATTTAGGTAAGTCAATATTCTAGTTTGTTCTGATGATAATAATGTCTATAAATGTTTAGTTCAAGTAGGATTTTGGTTTCAATCCCAATTTTCTACATTGTTACAGCTCAAAATACGCCTTCATGACATGAAAAGGGCATTTACTGCATTTTTGATGTAACAGAAAATAGTGTCAGGATAGGAACCAAAGAAGATGTCCAATTAGGAACATCAACGAGGAAGATAGTATCACTTGATTCATTATACCGTCATCTTTCACATTGACATAACTAATGTCTATGGCATCACATTTACATTTTCTTTTGCAATTGTTGACCTTGATGACATCAGCAAGTCTATAACAATTGAACCCAGTTAAATCCTTTATCTATAAAAAATTGTTTTCAACATGCTGATTTGGCCGACCTAGGCCTCACCAGCATGCATTTTATAATGTTACCTGCATATGTAAAAGTCAGCACATGACCCTAGTTGAGCATATCTGAGCAATTTCTTAAATCTCCAGTGCAAATTCCATTGCAAAAGGCGGAAAAATAGGAAGGATGGATTCCGGACACTGGTGCTGACTAATATTCTTTCGAGCATTGTTTTTTCTCCAATAACGACTTTTAGGCATTTGCTATCCAAATTTCAATGTTATGTTTGTCTTGTTGAAGTTTTTAGGAGAAATCTGCTGCTGTGTGGACCTTTTGCCACTGCATTGAATTTCTATTGTTGCCATGGATTTGTTAGAAATGAAAGCAACACTAATTCAATGGAAATCTGATTTGAATAAATTTCAGCAATCTTTTAAGTGTGCATTAACAATGGAGATTGTAACAAAACATTAAGCCACAATACAGAAATATACCAGAAGCAGAATGAAGCACATAACACAAGTGTTTAACGTAGAGAAAACCCTTTCGGATAAAAAAACTCCACCAAAAAAAGAGGCCAAGTTGTATTATCTTCACAAAAGGAGATTACAAATACATTCACTTCCTCTGTCCTTCAACCTTCACTCCGGCAGAACCTGGGTACTTGTAAACTGTTATATGCCTCTCATCTACTATGCTGTGGTTTATATAGAATTTACACAACCACAAGACATTAAATGACTTCTTACAAGCCCATAACACTTGTCAAGAGTCAACAATACAACCTTGGGCATCCATGGTCAAGAATAGGCTCTTACGGGGTCATAAATGTTGTCATACATGCATCCTACACTTGGAAAAATGTGCCCATGCAAGCTTGAATGCCTTGAGGCCGAAAATAGCCACTTACAGCATCTTATGACGCATCATATGCTATTATTAGTGTCATAGAATCTCTTACAACTTCTTACAACATCTATGATGTGCGTCATAACACTAAAAATAGATTATTCCTCAATATGTGCACCCCACTTTGACCAATTACCATTTACCATAGTAGATGACATCCCGTAACTACCGCTGGTAACTTCAGGACTTACCGTGCAGTAACTCCGTAATTACTGTGGACAGTAAATAATTTTTACTTCTGCCAGTGAAACTTGTACATCCCTTATGGGTAATTACAAATAATAAATGGAATAATACAATAATGGGATTTACAAGGTTAATTGCACCTTATCCCAATAGGATTTCTACTACTTTGTTGACTTGAAGTCTTAAACACAATTCGCTATTGGCCAAGATATTGACTAAAGGTAGAGTAGACAATTTGCTGCTGATTTATAAGGCATGTTGCTTTGGCTCACTTTCCAATGGCTGTTATTCATTTAAAATATTAAAAGTTGACTTGGAACTTTTGGAACTTTTGGACCTTTGGGGTTACTGCTACTAAATATAGTTACCATTGTTTCTGAGTTAGATGCTAAAAATCTTTTTATCAAATAGTTGCAAGAACCATAACAAACTAGTAGTTCAATAAGTGGTGACCAATGATGTGTACACCAGGCCATAATAGACACAGCGAATAGTGGTGTTAGTGCCAATTCATTTGATTGATATGTTAGTAGTACTTGTATCAATGATCATGAAGTAGATCATGTGGTAAGTTTTTGAAATGCTGTGAGCAATGGCTATTGAAATTTGACATAATTTTGCATCTCATATTACATTTGACCCTTTCTGAACCTTTATGAAGTTCCAAGCTTTAGCGAGTCCTTTACAAACCTATCAAACTTTAAAAACCTTGTTACCATGATCATAAAAAGCAAATAAACATAACAATTATTTTACTGTCATCACCATAATCATAACCTTATCATGTAAAGTTCGTATCATCATAATTTTCAAATAAAATGTAGCGTGCTTGGCCCAGATAAAAACTGGGACCATTGTATTGGATTCTCAGCTCTATAGGTCTTTTATAGCTTTAATTCATTTAAATTTTTTTCAAGTAATTTCTTTTAATATTGTGGTAAAATGTTCACCAATACATAGCAAAATAGAGGCTACGTACAACCCATCATTCTACAGTCAGCACAAACCAAAGCATAAAGGGCCATGCAAGGAAATCACCTATCAAGAACTAGCTGAAAACAAAAAAATCTAATAGTAATAGATTCATTCCTCTACAAGAAACCATCAAAAGGTTAACATCAGTCTCAAGGATCCATCAAGGCATCCATAGACCATTATAAGGAAAAGCAACATAAAAAAAGGTCACCTAGGGAGCTTAGTCACCCTCGAAACATCCATAACTTCAGCAGAATGCCCAGCACCAGTTGCCTGTGCAGATATACCAGGTCCTTCTTGGTCAAGTAGAGGAGGAAGTTTTGGCTGAGGGTCCTCAATTTCCACAAATGCTAGTGACATCAACAATCATATCCTGCAGCCTACGCTCAATTATAGCATCAACTTCCTTGGGATAGATCCCTCCATAACCTGAAGCAGGAAGAGGGATATTGACCATCTCGGAGTCTGATGACACTGACTTAGATGCCTCTGCCATATTCTCATCGGAGGAAACATTATGCACCACCACCTGTTCCAGCCTTTGTCTTCTCCTTTCCATACCACCAGCAGTTTCTATGATGGTGTTGTAAACATCTGAATCAGCCACATGCTTGTGAGAGCCCCCATCAAGTAAATTCCAAATGATCTATTAGTGAGATAAGTTGCATCTTAGGAAGGCAAAGAAGGCTTTACACTGGATTAAAGGCACGGGTCTGAAATATTGGTAAGGTTGCTGTGATGTCCCGATATTAAGGCATTGTTTAAATTAAAGATTTAAACATCATGATAAAAGACGGTGAAGTTGCCTTCGTGAAATATGGTGTTTAGATAATTGCGTATGTATTAATATATAATATTATTAATATTATTTAATAAATAATATTATTTATGAATAATTGAAATATAACATATAATATATTTATAAAGATATATTATTATATTATATAAATATAAGTATAAATACAAAAATTAACATAGATATAAATATTATCAATTTACATATTATTATAATGCATATACTAATTACAAAGAGAATAAAGACAAGTCAGCGATCAAATGTCAAAGATGCTGACTTGCCAAAGAAGACAGAACAGCATAGATGCAATTAATAAAGGAAATGGAATATGATTCATTAAGCATATGAATCGATTGACCTAGGCAGCGTAAATGTAATATGAACAACGATTCTCATTTAAAGATCACTGTACTCCAACGTAGGTATGTGAAATACTTAATAGGCAGCAAGCTAATCCAAAGGAAGTAACTAATACTAAAGGTTGCGATTAGTCTGGGAAAGGTAGTGATTCATTAACAGGCTGAGATAGAATTAATATTAGTTTTCACAAAGGTTAGAGGCAGTGATTGGAATCCCAAAAGATACATTGCAAAGAACGTGACTCTCCAATGAAAAGGTATGAAAGGGGAATAAAAGATAAGAGGAGTGGGGAGTTAGAGAATGAGGAAGATAGACAGTTCTGAGTTTCTAGTCTGCAGCAGTAGGTATAAGAAACCAAGGATCAGCAAGGAATATATCTTATATTAATAAAAGATGATAAAGAAGGAATCAGCATCAAACACAAGGAATATATGCAGCAGTTCTGAGTCATCCAATCTGCAGCAATCAAACATAAAAGACAGCATCAATCAAGACTATATCTTAGTTAAGAGCAGCAATCTGGTAGGAGTTTAATATGTATAATCATGATGCTTATGTATTATTGTTTTATTACCCAATATGAATGTAAACTAATATAGGATCTTTTCATAATTTTATATATGTTTGAACTAATGTGTTGATATGAAAATTTGTATGGTTACTATGATGGAGGAAATGTGGTTCAAGAGGGATACGGCGATGGGGCACTCTTCTAGGTATGCCACCCCTTTAGGGGGGGTTGAATAATCCCATTGGGGCCAAGGGGTTACAAAGGGTACAAAAGGGTACAAAGGGTATTGCCCTTGGGTTTAGAAGAGATGGCTTCCGGGGCACCTTTCTATGATCTCATTCTCCTATAACAGGATAACTGATACCTCATTAGGTAGACCACCTCATATGGATGGCATGCACCACATGAGGCCAAGGGGGATGGTATATCCGCTCTTGGGCCTAAGGTAGAGGATCCGAGACACTCCATCAAAGTCATGCTCCTCAACTCTCTTATGGTTGAATCTCCTAAATAGTTAGGTTTAGTTGGATTTATAATGCCATTATGAGTTTGTTACTCATGTTAACTTGATTGTGAGAAATATTATCATAAGTATTTTCTTACTTGTTTGCAGGAATTAAATCAAGCCAAGATACTCTCTAAACCTTTGTTTGTTTGGAAATTGATAATTTAGGGTAAAGTTGATAGTGCTTCTGGATTAAACTGTGTATGTTTTTGAAGCAAAAACATACATAGTTTAATCCAGAAGCACTATCAACATTATTTCATGGACTGTGGAAAACTCATGCCTTCTAAATTTAGGGTAAAATTAGTATTGTTCCAATAAGGGACATTATAGTTGCTTATACATTAACAAAAAGTTATATATATAGGTGTAATATAAAACCCCAAAATTTTTTCCAAAATATAGAACAATGATAAACAGTGTTAGCACAACTAAACTCCTCTACACTTCTGATCACCAAGATCCCAATTCGGGCAAGGTGAGAGCATAATGTGCTTTAGATTACAAATTAAACATTGTGCAAACAAGTAAACATTCATCTGCATATGCAGGCATCCACAAGTTGTGGGGATTCACCACTTTTAGTGGGTATGAGAGCAAGAAAGGAAATTTACAATGCCATCCACTTATTCAGTGGGAATACTCCACTTATGCAGTGGGTAGAAACAATAAAGAAAAGTTCATTTATCCACACTGGCGGTAAAACCATCCAGGGGTTACAATGTGATTGATTGGAAAGATAAATTATGTATTTCCTCCACACTGGCGGTTGAACCAACCAGGGGGTTATTATGTGTGATGCAACATAAAAAGAATGAATACAAATGAGGGCTAATTGCATACTACTCAGAAATAAACAACTTGATCATCATATCACCATCATAACGATTCTAGGCACTAAGATGAGAATTATGCACAAGCTCTTAGTATTACCACCATCATGATAGCAAACTGATGATAAGTGAAACTTTGTATATGCCTACTGCTGTTCAGATTAAGATGCAAATCGGTCCCTTGTCTACTGTTTGGCAGCCTTGTAGCATATCACAAGCAGACTTAAGCACTTCAATATCCAAAACACACTGTAAACTGCCCAAATCAGACTGGTATTAGCAAATACCGTCACAGGATAACAAACAACTATGAGAAAGAAGTGGTCTGATCACATAATTCATACATCTGCCAGGTCCATACGGCCATGGGACAACTTGATCTCACGTTATATCATCACAAACTGCTCCAAACTCTATAGAATTAATCTTCAAGCAAGTGCTCAATCATAACATAAATAATTCCATATTGTATAACCTCCAAACAGAGAATTCATTAATCACAACACAAATCGTACTTCCCAAGTACGGCTGTCCAGGCTGACTTAAAATTCACATACATTCATAAGAAATGATATCCCATCCAAATACTACCAATCCTTACTCAAAAACAAACACAATTTACTGCTATAATAATGATCAGGATAATAAATTGGTTGCACTGTCAAGGACCCACTTCCACACAGATCCGTACGGTTTCTAGAGTACGGATATCATCCTAGCATCCTGAAAACTCATCCAAATCACTATTAAACTGTCTCAACATGATCTCCCAAACAAACCAAGTATTACATAATCAATAAGGAATGCAAAGAATTAACCAATAAATTTCAGATCAAGATCGACCCTTCCCAGCTTGTACGGACATACCAGTACGGATCATCACATAATAAATCACAGACTGCATCACGGTTACTAAGAATGCTCTAAAAGAGTCGCCCAAAACAAGTAATAACATTGCAATTGATTTTGTTTTCAAAGAGCAATCATATTAATTCTCACACTAATTCGAACCATCTACCATGTACGGCCCAACATTTGTACGGAAGGACCACAATATTAATACTCTGCCCAAATACTATTGAAGATATAATGGAATGAGGTGCCAATAGCATCCAAATTCATTTCAAACAACCCTTGGGTCAAAACAACTTCATTTTTTTTTATTTCTCCAAATCATCTACTCAGCCTGGTACGGCACAGCAAGGTACAGGAATTAGAGAAACATCACTCCAATAACATAGAAAATAGAATCAAACTCTACACAAGATCATCTACAATTGAGTTCCTCATACAAAATCAAAATACCAAACTCAATAAAGACTATCAACTCCAATCAGCTCCATGTGATTTTCTGTAATGAAAACCACCAATAATCTCTAGAGGGTTTTCGTCCTCAAGAGCATTCTACAAGAGGGTTTTCGTCCTCAAGAGAATATGGAAGAACTCTCTGGTTCAATCCATCTGCAACAAAACAAATCCCAAAGCATAGCATAACCCTTCCAAATGAGAGCTCATTCTCTTTTATAAGGCACTGGAGGAGTTACAAAGGAAATGAATTATATCTTGAAAATAATAACATTTTCCTTCTAACTTAATTTATTTCTTTTTTCCTCCACTCAAGTGCTCACTTTTATGTGCCTACATAAAAGAATATGTTTTCCCCTTTCAAATGAGCTATAACACTTAATAATATTTTAATTATTTTTCACCCTTAGGAACTTAAGTGAAAAATATAATTAAAATAGCTCATTAAATATTAAATTTTGCGGGAAATCCCAAATGGCCTCCGAAAGCAAAATAAACTGAACCAATATGCTCTGTAAGGTTTGGGATGTGCAACGATGCCTTCCGGGTGACTTTCCAAAAATAGAAAACTCCTCCAAGAATCTTGGAGAGCAAACCAGAAGCCCGATCAAACTTTAGAAACCATCAATGTTACCCGGAACATCAACTGAGCTCAAAACCAAGACAAAATTATCCATTTACAAAAGGAAAACCCAATTAACTGTTCTGCAGACTGAACTAAGACCACTCCAAGAACATTGGAGTTCTTCTCAAACATGTTGGATAGCCTCCAAAGACTAGGAACAAGCACAAATGCCCATAATAATCAATGTGCCAAAAATGGAACATTACAGTCCTCCCTGCTCAATATTGCTTGTCCTCAAGCAATTCATGCTATCCAACCAAGATACCTGCCTGATTATAGATAATATACCTGGATCCCAAATCAATCTGAAGAATGCCCTACACCAATTCTGTTGCTCTATTCTGATATATCTGTGAACTGCACAGCTGGTATTCTGATTACACTTCTGAAACATTCTTCCAATCACATAACTATTTGGATCCCAAACATCACTAACTCCAAAATTGAAAGAGTTAGCAATCATCAATACAATCATGCAACACGAAACAACTACTGGAACCCAAAAACTATAGTGCTCTTCCGATGAAGAACACAAATCAGCTTGATAACAAGCTGGAAACAACTCATGACAGCCATGAATCGGCTGATTCTCACTCTCCAAAAGAGCATTAGTAACTGTAACACTTGTTCCTTTCAGCTGAAAACTTTTGTCATCTTCCCATAAAAGGCTAAACACAACAAAAAGATCAATCTCATGGCTACACAAGTCAGAAATAATCTCATGAAAATCAGATTTCAGTGATCTCAAAGTGAGATAGCAACAACAAAACTGAAATCTTTTGAGAACAATAAGAAATTTAGGCCATCTACAATTACAATATGTCAAAGTTATGACCAAAATTTCTCTCCAATCAATCAATATGTATGCAATTGAACACCTGTGATGGCTGATGGGAGTAAGGACAGCAACTTTATAACTGAAATTTGACTCCAAATTTATCCATAAAACAATCTTACCAACACCACTATCCTCCATGGAACCTTGCAAATAAACTACATTGCAAAAGTAAGCCATCATTGAATCTAATCCCTTGCATACCTGAACCTTATGCCCATCTTCAACAACTGCTGAAAACTTCCAGTTGAAGAAGTTTTTGTACAAATGAATATCACATGAGTGCACTTCACCCGGATCCCATATCCTGTTACTGTCCTCCTCCGTGCTACTCACATTAGAATGGTTCTCGTCATTCAACATGAGGAGAAGATTATCACGAGTTAACTCAACTTCCATCATAAAAAGAGTATTATCAAATGATTGGAAATTGGTTTTACCTTCATGTTCAAACAATTCATCAATTGACTCCCACTCTGCATTTGCATACTTAGGAGGCTGTCCTAAGTCAAAATCTCTTTGGAGCAAACCAAACTCTTCAGTCTCCATCTTGCTTTCATTGGCTCTAGCAACTCCTACTTGCTCCTTGAATTGGTGTACATCTACAAACTGACTTTCTACTTCTAAGAGAGCCATTTGGGTACTCTCTAAAGAATCCATAGTTGTTTTAAGCTTAAATATAAGCTTATCAATTTTAGCATCTCTTTCCTTCAATGCATCAAAAATTCGGTCAGCAAACTCAAGGACATGATCCCTATCAATAAGCAAGTTCAAATAATCTGATTTCAAAGTTTCCAATGCCTTCCTGACTACACACCAATCTTCAAGTGAAGATTTTTTTTCTATGCCCATTTGTCTCCTCTCAACTTGAGCTCTCCAAATGTGATTTTCAACAAACTTATGTGGGCTATCCAAATGTGTTAAAACTTGCACAACCTTATCTTCGGTGACTAACAATTGATTCTTAAAATCCAAATCAGCTGCACACAATAAATTTTTTGTCATATCGTTAGAAGAATGATCCTTGAAATCAGCTGCTTTAGAGTTATCCTCTTCATAGCTACTTTGACTACAAGAAGTAGCATCGCATAAATTCAATGTTGAGCCAACCTTTGAGGCTGATCCAAATCTTCCAACAAACTCTTCATCAACATGCTCATCAACTGACTCTTCTGCAAGGATACTAAGTTCTTCAAATTGCATAGGAGTTGAATCTTCTTCTTCATCACTTAGATCAAATGAAATGGCAGTCTCATAATCAAATATTGAATCATCACCAATGGCTGATTTAAAGTCTTCATCAACACATTCTTCGTTAAGGATCTTTGAAGAATCTAACTGCTCTTCTCTTTGCATGGAACAATCCCACACATAATCAAGACTTCCATCGCTAGAATAGTGGAAATGCTCTTCATTAGGTGCTGTTCTGAAATTTGCAGCAGCATCAAACTTTTTATCTTTTGTGATTTCATTGTCTCCCATGTCCTCAACGAGACACATTGCTTCAATCCTCTCAGGCTCACTTGCAAAGTCACCAGCAAGCAATCTATCGATCATCTTCATCTCCTCAAATGTAGTGGCATCTTCAGCATCTTCATCAAATGAAGGACTTGCTAAGTCCAACACTTTTGGCTCCTCGTCAAAGCAAGGCTCAGTTTCACTAAATTCTGTTGTAGACTTCTCCAATTCAGCAAACTCCTCTATGTGTCTCATGTTTTGTGACTTTGTCTTCATCATACAGAGGCTTAGACTCATTTCTTTCAACAAACAAGTCTTCATCTTCACCATTTTTAGATTGCACATCATTCACAAAGGAAGAACATGTGGTGAAGGTTGCTGATTCATCTTTTATTTTCTTGCATTGGTGGTTAGGCTCCCAAGTATTTTTGCATATGAAACAAAGACTTCTTCTCCTGAGCTCATTCTTGCTGACCTCTTTCTTCCTCGAAATAAGAGGCTTCTTATTCGGTGGGCTGGAAAATGATGACTTAGAAAAATTTTTGGTGCTTGCCTTTGAAGTAGTTAACTCAGGCTTGCATAAAGACATTGTCTTCATCTCCTCTTCCTTCCTTATCTTCTGGATGTATTCTATAAATCCCTTTTTGTCAGGATTACCTTCTTTGATGATTTTCAAGAAAGCATTCCAAGGGAGTTGCTGCTTATAGTCATCTGGTAGTTCTTCATACTCATCAATAATCTTAGTGGCCTCATGATGATACTTCCTTCAATCCAATTTCTCTTGAACAACTTTTTCTAATTCATCCAGAACCTCTGTCTCACTTCTTTTCTGCATAAGAGATGCCATGATCTCCCAACACTGCTCAAAATCTTTCAACTGCCCAACTCTGAACACACATGCAAGTGCTGATCACTCACAAGCAACGCTGAAAACTGACTTGCTCAACTGAAAGATCTGCAACAAATTAGCTTCCCAACAGGCTGGCAAGAACATACCAGCTCTGATACCACTGTAATATAAAACCCCAAAATTTTTTCCAAAATATAGAACAATGATAAACAGTGTTAGCACAACTAAACTCCTCTGCACTTCTGATCACCAAGATCCCAATTCGGGCAAGGTGAGAGCATAATGTGCTTTAGATTACAAATTAAACATTGTGCAAACAAGTAAACATTCATCTGCATATGCAGGCATCCACAAGTTGTGGGGATTCACCACTTTTAGTGGGTATGAGAGCAAGAAAGGAAATTTACAATGCCATCCACTTATTCAGTGGGAATACTCCACTTATGCAGTGGGTAGAAACAATAAAGAAAAGTTCATTTATCCACACTGGCGGTAAAACCATCCAGGGGTTACAATGTGATTGATTGGAAAGATAAATTATGTATTTCCTCCACACTGGCGGTTGAACCAACCAGGGGGTTATTATGTGTGATGCAACATAAAAAGAATGAATACAAATGAGGGCTAATTGCATACTACTCAGAAATAAACAACTTGATCATCATATCACCATCATAAAGATTCTAGGCACTAAGATGAGAATTATGCACAAGCTCTTAGTATTACCACCATCATGATAGCAAACTGATGATAAGTGAAACTCTGTATATGCCTACTGCTGTTCAGATTAAGATGCAAATCGGTCCCTTGTCTACTGTTTGGCAGCCTTGTAGCATATCACAAGCAGACTTAAGCACTTCAATATCCAAAACACACTGTAAACTGCCCAAATCAGACTGGTATTAGCAAATACCATCACAGGATAACAAACAACTATGAGAAAGAAGTGGTCTGATCACATAATTCATACATCTGCCAGGTCCATACAGCCATGGGACAACTTGATCTCACGTTATATCATCACAAACTGCTCCAAACTCTATAGAATTAATCTTCAAGCAAGTGCTCAATCATAACATAAATAATTCCATATTGTATAACCTCCAAACAGAGAATTCATTAATCACAACACAAATCGTACTTCCCAAGTACGGCTGTCCAGGCTGACTTAAAATTCACATACATTCATAAGAAATGATATCCCATCCAAATACTACCAATCCTTACTCAAAAACAAACACAATTTACTGCTATAATAATGATCAGAATAATAAACTGGTTGCACTGTCAAGGACCCACTTCCACACAGATCCGTACGGTTTCTAGAGTACGGATATCATCCTAGCATCCTGAAAACTCATCCAAATCACTATTAAACTGTCTCAACATGATCTCCCAAACAAACCAAGTATTACATAATCAATAAGGAATGCAAAGAATTAACCAATAAATTTCAGATCAAGATCGACCCTTCCCAGCTTGTACGGACATACCAGTACGGATCATCACATAATAAATCACAGACTGCATCGCGGTTACTAAGAATGCTCTAAAAGAGTCGCCCAAAACAAGTAATAACATTGCAATTGATTTTGTTTTCAAAGAGCAATCATATTAATTCTCACACTAATTCGAACCATCTACCATGTACGGCCCAGCATTTGTACGGAAGGACCACAATATTAATACTCTGCCCAAATACTATTGAAGATATAATGGAATGAGGTGCCAATAGCATCCAAATTCATTTCAAACAACCCTTGGGTCAAAACAACTTCATTTTTTTTTATTTCTCCAAATCATCTACTCAGCCTGGTACGGCACAGCAAGGTACAGGAATTAGAGAAACATCACTCCAATAACATAGAAAATAGAATCAAACTCTACACAAGATCATCTACAATTGAGTTCCTCATACAAAATCAAAATACCAAACTCAATAAAGACTATCAACTCCAATCAGCTCCATGTGATTTTCTGTAATGAAAACCACCAATAATCTCTAGAGGGTTTTCGTCCTCAAGAGCATTCTACAAGAGGGTTTTCGTCCTCAAGAGAATATGGAAGAACTCTCTGGTTCAATCCATCTGCAACAAAACAAATCCCAAAGCATAGCATAACCCTTCCAAATGAGAGCTCATTCTCTTTTATAAGGCACTGGAGGAGTTACAAAGGAAATGAATTATATCTTGAAAATAATAACATTTTCCTTCTAACTTAATTTATTTCTTTTTTCCTCCACTCAAGTGCTCACTTTTATGTGCCTACATAAAAGAATATGTTTTCCCCTTTCAAATGAGCTATAACACTTAATAATATTTTAATTATTTTTCACCCTTAGGAACTTAAGTGAAAAATATAATTAAAATAGCTCATTAAATATTAAATTTTGCGGGAAATCCCAAACGGCCTCCGAAAGCAAAATAAACTGAACCAATATGCTCTGTAAGGTTTGGGATGTGCAACGATGCCTTCCGGGTGACTTTCCAAAAATAGAAAACTCCTCCAAGAATCTTGGAGAGCAAACCAAAAGCCCGATCAAACTTTAGAAACCATCAATGTTACCCGGAACATCAACTGAGCTCAAAACCAAGACAAAATTATCCATTTACAAAAGGAAAACCCAATTAACTGTTCTGCAGACTGAACTAAGACCACTCCAAGAACATTGGAGTTCTTCTCAAACATGTTGGATAGCCTCCAAAGACTAGGAACAAGCACAAATGCCCATAATAATCAATGTGCCAAAAATGGAACATTACAATAGGAAAGGGAGTTTTGGATTACCAGATTTTGGAAGATATGTCTGAGAAAATTTGACTGCATTTTGATTGTGTAATGGAACCTAGCTAGATATTTTTTTTTCTAGGTAGGCGATATGACAGGGTTTGGCATTATGCGTGAATATAGAATGTGGTAGAAAGTGCAATGTCAGTGGTGGTGGTATCATTTCAGGATTAGCATTGTCACAGATGATTATTAGGGAGGGTATTGAGGATATTGAATATATGTAAAATTTAATTAGGAAGTAGAATTTGTGAGATAGGGTATGCATAAAGTCGTAATTGAATTTGAAAGGACAAGGGCCATTTTTAATCTGTCTAATTAAGTTTTCTTGTAATAGCTTATGGTTTATTCTCTGTATGTTTTCTGCATGTGAATTTCACTTATCTGCGCCATCTTTGTGAATTCTGAAATTAAATGTACTTTCTCATTCCATTTCTGCTGTCTAATTCACTACACTATAATTCCTTTTTCTTTTTGATTACCTTTATCATCAGGTGGCTTTCCAACTCACTATAATATTTTCTACATATATGCTGAGACCTGGGATAAATATTTTTTTATGTTCATGATTTGGGTTCGATTTGGTACTTGTACACTAATTGCTAAGTTACTGTTTTGGTACCCTGCAGCCCTGGATTTGGGTTCGATTTGCTTTGGGTATGGGTATGGGGCTCAATTCATTGGGTATGTTCTAGATTCTGCATTTGTAGGATGGATTTGTCCAGATACATCCATGGACGTACTTAGAATAATCCTGGCTGCAAATGCAGAACCCAGAACGTACCCACAAAGAATCCATGGGTTTTTCCATAGTAAAGACAGTAACTACATTTTCCATTTCAAAGTGTCTTTTTCCATTCATGTATTCCAGATGATTTCAGCTATCATGGCACTGATGACTAACAAAGGGCATTTGACCCTGTTTTTGTGGATCTTGGTTAGACTCTTCTTGGTCTCTATCTGAGCAAGCTGCAGCCTTGGTAACTGCATTTAATTTTCTTGGGTGTATAAATTACAAGAATGACAGGCATGAAAATACTTTTGGCAGCATTTGGTTTTGAACCTCATTTATCTCTTACTGTGAATTAGAATGGACCTTCAATCTTTTCAAATTCTGGAACTCATTGAAGTTCATTACAAGTTCTATACCTCATGAACTAGGCAACACTCTTCATAGCCCACAAACCCTTTGTTTCTTCCTAATAATTATTAGTACATTCTAAAACTTATCAGAACTTTAGTTCATGTGTCATGTCCCCGTTTCCAGCTTGATCATCAAGTGTATAATGGATTAGCCTATTCCTCATTCCCGGAGGCTAATTCCAAATGATGAGGGAATGAATTGGTTTTTGACTAACTCTATCTTTTTGTTTTGCAGGAACAGAGTTAGAAACCTAAAATTTGACTAAGTCTGAGAGTCATTTCATCAACTCCAGTGATCACATTGTCAAATAATGCTTTCATGATGTTTAGGTGCATTTCTAGGAAATTCAAGCTCATTTTGGTGCCTAATTCTCAAGTCCACTTGTAGCACTCAGTAAGGGATTTAATTTGAGGCGCTTCATGTGTTTAACCTCCTCTAACCCAGCGCCTAGTATTGAGATGAGTGGAGTGGGTATGAATGAGGCTTTCATGCTTGGGCGCCACTATCATGTTGAAGATCACCCAATGAGCGCCTTGGGCATTGAAGGTAAGAACCAAAAGATGAAGTCATCTATCAACCAGTTGAGCATTCACCCAACATGTGAACTCCATTTCCAGGAGATCAAGTAGGATTGTCAAGTAATAATGTCTTGAAGCCTAGGCGCAAAATTCCTCAATTCTGGCATCCAGAAATCAAATCTATGTGAGGCGCACATTCTTGATAAAATGCTTCCATTTTGGTGCCTAGGATGAGAACTCACTTACATGGCTTATAACTTTGGAATTGATCAAGTTAGGTGAAGTTGAAGAAGGTAGGTGCACTCTACTGCCTATCTCACCCTTATAGTGCACCCAGACAAGTAAGGCGCTTGTTCCATTTGCCTAAGACTCCATTAACGCCTTGGGTTGATGAGCTTTCTAAGACACCTGAAATGGCGCCCAGTGGATCTTTCAAGAAAGAGAAACATTCTCAGTGTTGTTCAGTAATCCAAGTTATAAAGTTAACAAGAAATAGAGCCAGATGATAAAGGCGCACTTCTTGGTCTCCATCACCTCAAAGATGTGCCTAATGCAGTTTGGTGTCAACCTCCTTCTGTCCAACATCCAAGTGGCGCCTAGGGTCAAAAAGGTTTCCACTGAATAATGCTAAGTGTTTTGAGCATATGGAGTCATCAAACTGACCTCCAGGATGTTAGGCGCAATCTCATGACTCCTAAGCTTTGAATATGCGCCTAGAGCAAGATTGGGATTTTGAAGCTCCAATTGATCATTTACCCTGATTTGGAGATAGAATGTCATCCAAGGACTCACTAAGCTAATGTAGATCTTGATCAAATGTTGAGGCGCATTCTCTAGGCTCTGCCACCTTTAAGAAATGCCCAGTTTGGAAAGGCGCCCATTCTGGTCCTCTCTACCCTCAGTTGGCGCCTAACCCTAAGAGTCTTGCAACTATGACATCAAATTGGCGCCTAAAACTCATGGCATGAAATCAGCGCCTGGGTTCTAGAGAACTCATTTGGGCGCCTACTCTTGAATCAAAGTCCAAAAATCTTTGTTGAACAATTGATAAATGTTTGAAAAACAATGGAATCTCTAGTTTACACTAGGCGCATCTCCATGCCTCTACACCTTCAGATTGGCGCCTAGCACTTAAACACTTTCTTAATGATTTTATTTTGGCACCTAACCTTGAAAACAATCTAGAGCATCTATAGAACTCTAATTGGCGCCTAATGTTGGCCAGGCGCAACTTCAGGAGGAGATCACCTCAATTTGGCGCCCAAGTCAGAAGAACCTTGAATCTGCGCCTAAGGGTTTCTAGGAGTTAAGGTTGTTACAACTACCTAAATGCTCATTGGTCGGAAGGATAACATTTGGATCCATGTCAGGGCTTCTGGATAAATTTGCCAACTCAGAATGAGTCATTAGATGGAATATTCCTTTGGATATGCTTCTTGGGAAACGTGCCTTGGTTCCTCTTTGTGCATTGAAAAACGTGCCTTCATTGCCTCTGGAAGGCCTATAAAAGGAGGAGCTCTCTCATTCATTTGTTATCTTAATCTTTTGACAATTTCTCCCTGAAAGCTTTGTAGCTTGTATTCTTGAAGCTTGCAAGTTTCAAGTGTTGGGGTGATGCTCCCTCAACAAGCAAGGTGATGCTCCCTTGTGATATTGTGAGGTGTTGACATTCAGTTGACATCATTGAGTTTGATTGAGTTGATCAAGTGTAGACGTTATTGTAAACATCAAAGCTTCAAGGCCTTTCTTTTGTATTTCCATTGAATAAGTTGTAACTTCATGCTATTGAAAGCATTATCTATGTAATAAGACATTGCAAGTTGATTGAATCAAGTAACAAGACAAGTACCCATCTCTAAGGTTGATTCATTCTAGTAGTTATCTTTGATGTATATCTTTAAGTTGTTGAAGTAGTTGATGAATTGATAGCAAGTAAAATTGTTTAAGGAAAAATTTTAGTTGAATTAGTTGGGTATCTTACAGTGGTATCAGAGCCGTGATCCTGCCAACCTCTGGGTTATGTAGCCACCTGAAGTAGGTCCACACAGGTATTATACAAGAAGAGCTAGACAACAATAAGAACAACAACTACGAGTAGAAGCTCCAAATCACATGGCTGAGGAAAGAAGAAGTAGAAGCCCATCGGGTGAGAATGACCGCGCAGCCAGAGACATGTTCTTAAACATTGTTGCTAGACATCAACAAACAACTCTAGTATTGCAACAAGTCCTACAAACCCTTCAAAACATGAATCAGGGTGAAGCAGCTAGACAAGGTCGTAGAGATGCAGCTAGACCTGAGAGACAAGAACGACAAGTTGATGATGATGTTGCTAGTGCAACAGGCAGAAGGGTTCGCACACGAACTCCTACAGTTGATAGGCCTTTAAGACCAACTTTCCTTCCACCACCACCTGAATAGGACAATGAAGCTGAGGAAGAGTTTGATGAAGAAAAACCAAATAATTTTGAAGATGAGATAGCTCTCTTTGCAGATCTTTATGCCAGACTTCCGGAACGTGTTCGGGATATGATGACCTTCAATGAATATTGCCGACGGAAGAGGGAAGATAGAGGCAGGCGAGGTAGAACTAGAGGCTTTCGTCCTAGAAGGGATGATGATACAAAGGAGTATAAGGAAGCCTTAAATCGAGTTCCCATTCCTACCTTTGATGGAAGTGGTAAGCTCAGTGCTAGAGCTTGGGTAAACAAGCTGGACACATACCTTTCACTTAAGCCTTTGACAGAGAAGAAGGCAATTCAATTTGCTACAATGCATCTTGAAGGATTGGCTTATGAATGGTGGCATCATGGCCTAGTCTCTCAACATCATGATAGGATAACTTCCTATGATGAGTTTGTGACCAAGCTGATTTAGAGGTTTGATAGAAAAGACACTGAAGTGTACTATCGCGAACTAGCTCAACTCAAGCAAGAAGGAAGGGTTGTGCAGTATGTGAATGACTTTTAGAAGATCGCAGTAATGGTACCTGATATGATTGACCGAAGAATCACTATATTGTTCATTGAGGGATTGAACAATCAAATCAAGCCATTGGTAAAGGTACAAAGGCCAGCAAACCTGGAAGAAGCAATTGACTTTGCTCTAGATCTTGATACTACTACTGTTTATCAGCCTAAGAAAAAGTTCTACAAAGGAGTTAGCTCTACTCAAAGGAGACCCTCTTTTCCTCAAAAGATGACTCAAGGTCCATCTGCAGCCGAAAGAGACAAGCTAAGAAGGAAGAAACTCTGCTTTTCTTGCAAACAACCTTGGGAACCAGGACACAGATGCCTTGGTAAAGGTAAAGCACATTTGATTGAGGTTGTATCTGATGATGGAAGTGAAGAGGAGTCACTGAGTGAAGAAGAATCATCTCAGGATGAAGAGGAAGTTCAGGAGCAACCAACTTTGAACATTTCAGAAACAAATGACAAAATTACACTAGCAACTATCTCAGGAGTACCTAAATATCATGCCTTCCGTATAAGGGGAGTTGTGAAAGGTCAAAGAGTCACCTGTCTCATCGACAGTGGCGCTACTCACAACTTTATAGATGAAGGTTTGGTAGCAAGGCGGGGTCTCACAGTTGAAGACTTCGAGGGATTTCAAATAGCAGTTGCTGATGGATTCCTAATGAGTTGTACCAGAAATGTGACCCAACTGCAAATTCAAATGGGAGATTATTCTTTACAGGATGATTTCTATGTAGTTGGACTGGGGCATATTGATGTAGTACTTGGAGTGCAATGGTTGCATTCACTTGGAAGAATAGTCCAGGACTTTCAGAAGATGGAATTGGAGTTCATGCATGAGGGAAGGAAAATCAAACTGAAGTCAGTGTTTGATGGAAACCCCAGAGTTGTCTCGGCTAAACGTATGGAAGCATTGTTCAGGCATAATGACATTGAGTGGGCAGCACAAGTTTGTATCAAAGACAACCAAATTCTCTCTGCTGAAGAAATTTATCCTGCAGATATTCAGGCAATGTTGGATAAGCATGGTAAGGTGTTTAGGGATATACCTCCAGGAATACCTCCTGATAGAGGTTTTGAACATGTCATCGAATTGGAAGATGGGGCGAAACCTGTTAATATTGCACCCTATCGGCATCCAAGGCATTTCAAGATTGAAATTGAGAAGACGATCAAGGAATTGATCGATATGGGACATATAAGACCATCATCAAGTCCATTTGCATCATCTGTGGTGTTAGTGAAGAAGAAGGATGGAACAATGCAGATGTGTGTTGACTATCGCGCATTGAACAAGAAGACCATCAAAAATAGGTATCCAATACCTAGGATTGATGAACTCCTTGATGAGTTGCATGGAGTAGTCTATTTCTCAAAGATAGATCTTCAATCTGGTTACCATCAAATTCGTGTCAGAGAAGAGGACATTCCAAAGACGGCATTCAGATGCCATTACGGGCATTATGAATTCATGGTGATGCCGTTTGGACTGACTAATGCACCAGCCACTTTCCAGTCCTGCATGAATCATGTTTTTAACAAGCAGTTGAGGAAGTACCTGTTGGTTTTCTTCGACGACATCTTGATCTACAGCAAGACATGGGAAGAACATCTCCAACACTTGATGAAGTATTGAATATCATGGAGAATCAATCTTTGTATGCAAAGATGTCTAAGTGTGATTTCAGCCTGAAGGAGATTCTATACTTGGGTCATGTGATAGGAGCAAATGGTGTAAAAGTTCAAGAAGAGAAAATTGAAGCTATTCGCAACTGGCCAGTTCCCAGGAATGTGTCAGAACTAAGAGGTTTCCTAGGCCTCTGCAGCTACTACAGAAGGTTTGTTAAAGGTTTCTCACAACTTGCCGCACCCTTAACAAATCTGACAAAGAAAGGTGCTTTCATCTGGTCAATGGAAGCTCAAGTTGCATTTGATAGACTAAAGGAAGTAATGAGTACAACACCAGTGTTGGATTTGCCAGATTTCACTAAGTCCTTTGTTCTAGAATGTGATGCTTCGGGAGAAGGCATTGGAGCTGTTTTGATGCAAGATCGACATCCCATCGCATTCAAAAGCAGGAAGTTGAAGGATACAGAAGGATTGTACTCAACTTATGATAAAGAGATGCTGGCAATTATGCATGCTTTGGCTAAGTTCCGCCAGTATCTAGTTGGATCTAAGTTTGTGGTCAGGATTGATCACAACAGTTTGAAATACTTCTTAGGGCAGAAGGATTTGAATGAAAGACAGCAGAAGTGGGTTGTGAAGATACAAGCATATGATTTCGACATTGAATATGTAAAAGGCAAGAAGAATGTGGTTGCCGATGCCTTATCTAGAAAACCTGTTGTTTGTGCCCTGAGCAAAGTTTCAGTTGATTGGAAGTCTCAACTTCTAGTTGAGTATTCCAAGTCAAAATTTGCTTGTGAGATCATGGATGGAATCATTCAGGATGAAAGGTACAAGGTGATTGATGAAATCATCTATTACAAAGATAGAATCTATCTAACTCCTGAATCGGAGTTGAAGCGACAAATTTTGCAGACTTACCATGATACTCCAATTGCAGGACACCCTAGCTACTTCAAGACATATAGACAGTTCAGGGAATGATTCACTTGGAAAGGTCTGAAGGAAGAAGTTCTTTAGTATGTCAGGGAGTGTCTGACTTGTCAACAAAATAAGACAGAACATACATTTCCAGCAGGATTACTCCAACCACTGCCAATTCCAGAACATAAGTGGGAGGGTATCTCTATGGACTTCATCACAGGTCTCCCAAAGGTGAATGGAAGAGACTGCATCTATGTAGTTGTGGACAGATTAACTAAGTTTGCTCACTTCTTTGCAATTCCAATTGAGTCATCAACATTGCAAGTAGCTGAGTTATTTTTCCGTGAGGTCTTCAGACTACATGGCCTTCCTAAGACCATAGTCAGTGATCGAGATAGTCGGTTCATCAGTGTGTTTTGGAGAGAGCTATTTCGATTAGCTGGGACTGATTTAACACCTAGTACTAGCTATCATCCTCAAACCGATGGACAGACTGAAATTGTAAATAAATGGCTTGAGGGATACTTGAGAAACTATGTGTCTGATCATCAGCGTGCTTGGATTAAGTGGCTACATCTGGGTGAATACTGTTATAACACCACTTTTCACATGTCAATTGGCATGACCCCCTTCCGAGCTTTGTATGGGTATGAAGCTATTTCATTTGTTGATCTGGCATTGGATGACAATAGAGCTCCCAAAGCAAGTGAATTGATGAAGGATACTCAAGATATTTTGAGAGTCCTTAAGGACAACTTGCAAAGAGCTCAAAATCAACAGAAGTTGTATGCCGACAAACACCGGGTTGAAAGAAGCTTTGAAATAGGTGACATGGTGTTTCTGCGCCTTCAGCCATATAGACAGAGTACTTTGAAGAAGTCAGGAGTGGAGAAATTGAAACCAAGGTTTTACGGACCCTACAAGGTGTTGAGAAGAGTAGGGGAAGTGGCATATGAACTTGACTTGCCAGCAGGAAGCCGCATCCACAATGTGTTTCATGTGTCATGTCTCAAAAAGGCACTAGGTCAACATGTGGTTTCAACTGATGAACTACCACCACTTGATGAAGGAATGCTTGCACTTGAACCTGAAAATGTGGTGGATATAAGGGAGAAGAAACTTCGCAACCGAAACATTCGAGAATATCTGGTGAAGTGGAAAGGGTTGCCAATGGAGGATGCTACCTGGGAAGGAGAAAAGATACTTGAGCATCCTAACCTTCAATTGCTTGAGGACAAGCAATCCCGAGAAGGGGAGACTATCATGTCCCCGTTTCCGGCTTGATCATCAAGTGTATAATGGATTAGCCTATTCCTCATTCCCGGAGGCTAATTCCAAATGATGAGGGAATGAATTGGTTTCTGACTAACTCTATCTTTTTGTTTTGCAGGAACATAGTTAGAAACCTAAAATTTGACCAAGTCTGAGAGTCATTTCATCAACTCCAGTGATCACATTGTCAAATAATGCTTTCATGATGTTTAGGCGCATTTCTAGGAAATTCAAGCTCATTTTGGCGCCTAATTCTCAAGTCCACTTGTAGCACTCAGTAAGGGATTTAATTTGAGACGCTTCATGTGTTTAACCTCCTCTAACCCAGCGCCTAGTATTGAGATGAGTGGAGTGGGTATGAATGAGGCTTTCATGCTTGGGCGCCACTATCATGTTGAAGATCACCCAATGAGCGCCTTGGGCACTGAAGGTAAGAACCAAAAGATGAAGTCATCTATCAACCAGTTGAGCATTCACCCAGCATGTGAACTTCATTTCCAAGAGATCAAGTAGGATTGTCAAGTAATAATGTCTTGAAGCCTAGGCGCAAAATTCCTCAATTCTGGCATCCAGAAATCAAATCTATGTGAGGCGCACATTCTTGATAAAATGCTTCCATTTTGGTGCCTAGGATGAGAACTCACTCACATGGCTTATAACTTTGGAATTGATCAAGTTAAGTGAAGTTGAAGAAGGTAGGTGCACTCTACTGCCTATCTCACCCTTATAGTGCACCCAGACAAGTAAGGCATTTGTTCCATTTGCCTAAGACTCCATTAGCGCCCTGGGTTGATGAGCTTTCCAAGACACCTGAAATGGCGCCCAGTGGATCTTTCAAGAAAGAGAAACATTCTCAGTGTTGTTCAGTAATCTAAGTTATAAAGTTAACAAGAAATAGAGCCAGATGATAAAGGCGCACTTCTTGGTCTCCATCACCTCAAAGATGCGCCTAATGCAGTTTGGTGTCAACCTCCTTCTGTCCAACATCCAAGTGGCGCCTAGGGTCAAAAAGGTTTCCACTGAATAATGTTAAGTGTTTTGAGCATATGGAGTCATCAAACTGACCTCCAGGATGTCAGGGGCAATCTCATGACTCCTAAGCTTTGAATATGCGCCTAGAGCAAGATTGGGATTTTTAAGCTCCAATTGATCATTTACCCTGATTTGGAGATAGAATGTCATCCAAGGACTCACTAAGCTAATGTAGATCTTGATCAAATGTTGAGGCACATTCTCTAGGCTCTGCCACCTTTAAGAAACGCCCAGTTTGGAAAGGCGCCCATTAGGGTCCTCTCTACCCTCAGTTGGCGCCTAACCCTAAGAGTCTTGCAACTATGACATCAAATTGGCACCTAGAACTCATGGCATGAAATCAGTGCCTGGGTTCTAGAGAACTCATTTGGGCGCCTACTCTTGAATCAAAGTCCAAAAATCTTTGTTGAACAATTGATAAGTGTTTGAAAAACAATGGAATCTCCAGTTTACACTAGGCGCATCTCCATGCCTCTACACCTTCAGATTGGCGCCTAGCACTTAAACACTTTCTTAATGATTTTATTTTGGCGCCTAACTTTGAAAACAATCTAGAGCATCTATAGAACTCTAATTGGCGCCTAATGTTGGCCAGGCGCAACTTCAGGAGGAGATCACCTCAACTTGGCGCCCAAGTCAGAAGAACCTTGAATCTACGCCTAAGGGTTTCTAGGAGTTAAGGTTGTTACAACTACCTGAATGCTCATTGGTCGGAAGGATAACATTTGGATCCGTGTCAGGGCTTTTAGATAAATTTGCCAACTCAGAATGAGTCATCAGATGGAATATTCCTTTGGATATGCTTCTTGGGAAACATGCCTTGGTTCCTCTTTGTGCATTGAAAAACATGCCTTCATTGCCTTTGGAAGGCCTATAAAAGGAGGAGCTCTCTCATTCATTTGTTATCTTAATCTTTTGACAATTTCTCTCTGAAAGCTTTGTAGCTTGTATTCTTGAAGCCTACAAGTTTCAAGTGTTGGGGTGATGCTCCCTCAACAAGCAAGGTGATGCTCCCTTGTGATATTGTGAGGTGTTGACATTCAGTTGACATCATTGAGTTTGATTGAGTTGATCAAGTGTAGACGTTATTGTAAACATCAAGGCTTCAAGGCCTTTCTTTTGTATTTCCATTGAATAAGTTGTTACTTCATGCTATTGAAAGCATTATCTATGTAATAAGACATTGCAAGTTGATTGAATCAAGTAACAAGACAAGTACCCATCTCCAAGGTTGATTCATTCTAGTAGTTATCTTTGATGTATATCTTTAAGTTGTTGAAGTAGTTGATGAATTGATAGCAAGTAAAATTGTTTAAGTAAGGAAAAATTTTAGTTGAATTAGTTGGGTATCTTACATCATGGTCTTTAATGTCTAGTGTATATGAACTTTTGTAATCTTAGATTCTGAGCTTTCTCTGTGTCTGTGCCAATGGTTGAAGACTTTATATTCTGCAGGGGATATGTTTTTATGGTTGTTTTGTTTATTATATGCATGTTATGTAGTTATCTGAACTTAATTCCTGAATTTAGGCTAAAAGTAAAATATGAATATGTATATATTTACGATATTTATTTGTTTTTTCTACGGATGTACCCAAAATGTACCCAACCCCAATTTGTTTTGGCCATACCTGTGTACCTGAACCCCTGTACTCAAACCCAAACCAGTAACTTGGATTAATTGGGCTGAGGATTAACAAGCATGATAAAGTTGCTTGCAGTACTTTTTCCACGTGACTCCTATATCATGTTGCTAGTACATTACCATAATATGGGTCATTATTATTTTAGACTTATCTTGGATAAATGAAGTATCTAGCACCAATATGTAACAGAAGCTGCCTACGACTTTCTAATAAAACAATTTACAGACATAAAAGAGTTGATTTCAATATTTAAGAAACAACCCAGTTTTTATGGAACACAATAGTTTCCATATTTTTTGGGGGAAAAATAAAGGTCTTACAATCTTTCTAGTCTTGTTGACCTACTTTGGTCATTTGTGGACATTAATATGATGTCTTACTCTTCTTTCTTCCTAAATGACTTTAAGCTCTAAAGATCTTAGACTTATACACTTAGTCTTAGTGAATGCATGTAATGACGAAATTTGGCTTTGAATGATGTTCATATGGTAATTGTACTATTCACTTGCAACCCAAAATTTAGCAATGTAAAGGTATGACACCCTGAAATTCATTGCACTTTTATTTGTTCTGGTATGAAAAATGGAATGAGTGATCATATTTGTGTTTTGCAAATTGTGTGGAAATCCTATGAGACTGTTTATAGCTTACCTGCTTTGAATTGGCTTCTCCAGTTCCTGAATTAACACCTGGTGTGTCAAAGAATGTGGCTTCTATTCACTACCTTCATTTATAAACCAGTGCCCTTAATATTACTTACTTCTAGGCCTATTTAATGAAAAAATTGAAAACAAACTTGGCTGTTTTTATAATTGAATTGCCTTCGAGGAATTTGGTCCATGCAAAGGGATTTCTGAAAGGATTAGCCTAATCAGATTGGCTGTTGGATTGTCAGAGATTACTGTAGTTAGTCTGCTTAGTATTTCTTAGAAGGATTAGCATAATCTATTTCCTGGGATTGGTCAGTCTGGATCTCATCATGGCTTAAATTTTAATCAATAACAACTATAGAAGTGAGTGATATCAACTCTAAGATCGTCAGTTTTGCAGGATAAGATTTAATTTGTTGATCCATATATTCGTAGGCCGGATGAAGAGGAACTATTTGCAAAATCAGCACAAAATGCATACAAGCAATTTCGAGACAAAGCAGCATTTTCAAGAGCAATGAGTGTGAGTTATTTGCCATTGTTATGAAGTTATTTGCAAGACAATTTTAGACTCAATGCTTTATCAATTTGTATTTCTGACAGGTTGAAATGATGGAGGATGTGGCTCAAGGTAGAGTATGGTCAGGCAAAGCTGCAGCCAATCTTGGTCTTGTGGATGCTATTGGAGGGTTTTCCAGAGCTGTTGCTATTGCAAAACAAAAGGCCGGTATACCACTTGATAAGAAGGTGAGATGTCCTATGCACTGTGTCAAAAAAAGATAAATGAACCAAGTTAATGGCTTTTTCTTGTTCAATTTTAACCTTTTTACTTTATTTGTTTTGAGGATAATCTTGCTTCTTTATCCAGGTTTCTCTGGTGGAGCTGTCTAGAGGGTCGACATCTCTACTTGAATTTATCAGTGGGGGTGCACAAGCACTAATGAGTCTTCCATCATCTCTAAAATTGGATGAAAGTGTTCAGGAGTTTTTTGAAGATCTTTCCCCATCAGGAGTGCAAGCTCGAATGGATAGTATTATTTTTCAGGGACTTGGAGAGCATCAAGACGGGCAGGCGTTCATCAAACTGATAAAGGATTATCTCAGCTCTTTTTAACAATCAGTAACTTACCTATCGCTAGTTTATAAGTATATAAGATACAATAATAACAAAATTATTAAAAATAGTAAAATTAAACCATTGTTACAGAGAATAATAAAGTGATATTTTTCTTTGGAGTTCACTCTTTGTATTTTACATTATATTATATTGGCTTATAAAGCTTTGCTTTCTCGTACAGAACTGCCCAAACTATCTTACCGGGAGGTAACTCCCGAATAATAATTAACATTATTAAATACTAACAAAAGAAAACACTCTACATCGAGAGGCATAACCTACAGTGACAGTTAGGGGAGAAGCAACATCGAATGTTGTGACCATGAAGAATAGTTGAAAGAAAAACTATTTAGAGTCAACATTCATTTTTTAAATATGAAGAAAAGACACCAAAGTTTTTAAATATGTAAATAAAATATCTCTACAGTAACATAAAAACACCAAATTTTAAAAATATGTACTAAATAAAATAATTTTGAAGTAAAATAAAGTAACTCTTAAGTTAATAAAAAAATATTTCTAATCTTTTTTTATCTTAAATACATCTATCTAAAAGATGCGGAGAGATATAGTCTTGAGGTGCTTATCTATCTTAAATAACAAATTTAATATAGGCACCACGAGAGATATATATATTCTGGTGTCTTTTAGATAGATGTATTTAAGCTATCTGGTTAGTATTCATTAAATATTTATTACTCTAACCTAAACTATACTATAGATGTAATATTGAATTTCTAATATTCTCTGTTTTATTACATCAATTTGAACAAAGGACAGAATGTTGCATGGATTGAACACAATCCATTTAGAAATGTGATGAAAGACAAAACATTGTCTGCACTGAACACAACAATCCATTTAGAAATGTGATGAAAGACAAAATGCTGTGTGAACTGAACACAACAGCCCAAAGACAAAACGTTGCATGGATTGAACACAACAGCCCATTTAGAAATGTGATGAAGTAACTGCACCAAATCTTGCTTACTTGAGATACATCAAATTGAACATATTAATGGATTTTTTAGTTGTGCAACAATGTTTGTGAATCAAGACATACTCAACTATTCACAAGTATATCACTCCTCTTGTGAATAGAGACATACTCAACTATCCACAAGAACATCATGTTGCATGTGAATTAAGACACACTCAACTATCCACGAGAACATCATGTTGCATGTGAATTAAGACACACTCAACTATCCACGAGAACATCATGTTGCATGGGAATTAAGACACACTCAACTATCCATAGTTTCAAATCTTTAAGTCTATGGATTGAGGTATACTCAACTATCCACAAATACATGCTTCTTGTGGATCAAGACACACTTAAATATCTATAAGAACAAAAAATTGCCAAGCCCCCTTGCTCCAAGATGAGACACAAATGAAGAAATGATGCCTCTCACGTAATGTACCATCTCTGAGCGAGAAGCTAGCTCAAGATGATAAGATTCTTCAAGCCTCCTATCTCCTCCAACCTCCTCTTTGACTTTGTTACACCGTATCTGCTTGATGTCACATATGAGTCTTTGAAAGCTCTACTAGGTGTAGCATGGATGATTTTGAGAGTACAAGCACTATATATGACCATGTTTAAATGTAAAAAATAATGGATGTCCATTTCAACCAACACCTTATTTATTGTCCAAAAAATTCAACAACTTCCCCTTTCACATCATATAACCCCACTTACAAAAAGTAATTGCATAGTTTTGAACATATGACTACCCGCAGTAAGAGCAATGGTTTGGAAGTCATAAACCAACTATGCTAGGCATTTACATGCAAGTTTGTCAAAGGCTGGTATTAATATCTTGTTTTAATGCAAAAGTATAACAATGCTCAAATTTGAACCCACAACGACTAAACTTCAAACAAACAATTTGCTTTAATGATCTCACCCTTGCATCATATATAATTAAGTACAATTGTCAGTGATTTATCTTCTTCACCGTTTTGTTTCCTTTTGCTAAAAAAAAAACCTTTTATTCAAAGAAATGCAAAGTGAGTCAAACCTTGCAACGTTTTCCAACAATGTTGACTTCCTCTCATTCATTCCCATAGTTTTATGAAGTCTTCTCTATGCAGTCACTTCTCGTGTGTGAAATTTTGCCATTACATAAATATATGATTCACACCGCTATTTTTCTGCATCAAATTGTTCATTAAATACTAATGATATTTTTAATAGATTTTTGGGTTTTGTTCTCCTCTATGTTAACTTTGAAGAACATCTTAAATCACTTGAATTTTGCTGTAGAATGAGGAAAATATTGCAGTTTTAGTGACAGTATGAAATTGTTATAAAAAATGTCTATACAAAAATCTGAAAATATATACCAACAAATTATTATTATGTTGTACAAATTTGTTCTTACAAACACTCCTCAAAAAAGATGCAGCATGGATCCTCCTTTTTTGTACTTAATGGTCAATGGAAGACTTCACGACCTTGCTCAGACTGATTGTGAAGTTTGCAATCTTCCATCCAAATAAAATAGTGAAATGGCTGGAACTCCCATGCTTATAAACACATTGGACATGACTTCCTGCTGGGCACAAAACATACGATAGATGTGAAGGGTAATATCTATATGACATTTGCATATGGAAAAAAAATCATAGGCAAACTTCTCTTAATCCTGCTCTAAGGCGTATTATTGCAAATCAACATGTTGTACTTCTTCTTCAATCCACAGTCGCTCTACATTGTAATGTCCCCTTTTGGGATTATCCCAAATTTGCACTAATTTTGCCCAATTTAAATAACAACAGGGTTAGATAATACCTTTCCTTTGATTGAAGCCCCGATTGAGGCCCTGCACACAGGTTAGAACCATTTACCATAATCAAACTGATTAGCAGATTAGAATCATTTATCACAATAATCATAATGGGTAGGTTTCCATAATTAGATATTAATAAACTCATGGCCAAACATTAATTCAATCACAAGGTACTTTAACATCCTTGGAGGGTTTGATCATAGGAGAGAATGGGAGAATGCGGTTTGATGGGGTGTCTTGGACCCTTTTTCCTTAGACCCAAGGGGATATACCACCTCCCTTGGCCTCATGTGGCGCATGCCATTCATATGAGGTGATCTATCTAGGAGGTGTTTTTTCCATTATCCCCTCATCTTGCCAATCATCTTCTTCCTATGATTTGACCTCCTGTGCTGATCATCCATGATGGAGGAGTGAGATTCCAATGGGTGCCCTAAAAATGCCATCTCTCCTAAGCCCAAAGGCAGTACCCTCTGTACCCCCTTGGCCTCCTGAGGTTCATTGCGTCCCCAACAGAGAGTGCCCCATCACCATTCCCCACTTGTAGCTTCAGTTCCTTTCATCGTGGTAGAATATTCAAGGGCTATGACAACAAAGATTAATTGTATTTACTGATATGACTTCCTTCCAATAAAGATAACTTCCTTGATTGCTAATTGATATCTCAGATATTTGCTGATTTGATTGAATCAATAATATAATTATAGAATGATGGAGTGATAGAATAATAGAAGAATAGAATTACAGGTTGATATAATAATAGAATGATGGATTGATGATATAATGATAAAAGAATGGAATAGAGGATGAATAATAGAATGATAGATTGATAGATTAATAGAATAGAATGAGAGAATGATATAATAATTGAATAATAGAAAGATGGAATAATAGATTAAATAGAATTGAGAGGATGATAGAGTTATAGCATATGATAAGATGGCTGCAATGAATAATTCTCTGCCTTAGAACATGCTCTAAATTCCCTTCACAATCTGCTCCTCAATCTGCACTCATTCCTTTCTATTATTCTGCCATAAATTCTTTTCTTATATCTGCATAATCTTCTATATTTCTACCTTCAATTCTCTCATACAATTATGCCTCTAACTCTTTCTATCCTTTTCTCTCTAACCCCTGCTGTGTAGATCTGAATGTGTCTTTCTAATCTTTTATTCTTTTCACTCTCCTCTTCTTTTACCTCTGCTCTCCCTCCCAAAAATAAGTCCTCAATTGCCAATATATATCTTCAAGATCCAATAGACATACCTTTTTCAAAGAGAACTCTTCTAAAAGGATATGTCTTTTTGTTAAGACTAACCGCTGCCTTTTTATGTATTAAACTCTGCCCATATTAATTGCAGTTTTATATGAATCATTTGCTGCTCTTACATATAGCGCTGCCCTTTTACCAATCGCTGATTCTAAATAGTCATTCGTTGAAATTATCTCATTTCTTCATTGCTCTTTATGAATCGTTGCCTTTCACAAGCGCTGGTCCTTGTTATTAATGTAATCGTTGCAGATTATATATCTTTGGATAAGCCAAAGTCTTATATGAAGTCATTTTATAATTGTGATTATATTTATTTTTATATTATATTATGATAATTATAATTATAATAATATTTAAATTATTTATCTTTATATTTATATTTGTTATTTATAATAATATACTTTTGTTCATTAAAATAGATAATTATATTAAAATATTTATATAATAATATTATTATTTTTTAACATAAAGGAGGGGTAAAAATTTATTAAAACGAGAAGAAGTACAAAGCAAGAGAATTACAAAGCCCTATCAAGCTCCACTAAGTGAGCCAAATGTTGAGACAGATCCGGGGGTAAACGACCTCGGTCCATCAAATTTCAATCATGAATATGTTCAGAAGCCCATTTAGCCAAACAATCAGCAACACTATTCCATTCTCTAGAAATATGAGTAAAAGTAACATACTCCAAAGAAGCACAGAGGTTAAG
Organism: Cunninghamia lanceolata; assembly: GCA_027924645.1. Taxonomy (NCBI): domain Eukaryota; kingdom Viridiplantae; phylum Streptophyta; class Pinopsida; order Cupressales; family Cupressaceae; genus Cunninghamia; species Cunninghamia lanceolata. The sequence continues at coordinate 673,502 of BSBN01001296.1, forward strand.
AATTTGACCAACAATCAAAGCCAAATGCCAACTGACATCATCTAAATGCCTCCTATTCAACAAGTTCACCACAACCTGGGAATCAGACTCACATATGATCCTTCGCCACCCCAATTGACTTCCATGTTCCACAGCCGTTAAAATAGCCTGAGCCTCCATTAGATTATTAGTATGAAGACCCTTATAAACAGAGAAGATAAACTGAATATCTCCAAAACTATCCCGACCAACACCACCAATTCCAGCATGACCAGGGTTCCCACGAGAAGAGCCATTCGTGTTGATTTTTAGGGTACCTTGAGGCGGAGGAGATCATCTCCCCTCCCTATTCACCTTCGGGGTTGGATGTCTACATCTGTTGCGCATGAACTAATGTTGCGGAGGCGGAAAATGAAGACGATGACAACAACTAACATCACAAGGGTCCACTAATGCCGTAAGATCACACTTAGCCGCAATAGTTTCTCCCAACGAATACAGAATTTTCCACCACAAGTGAGGGGCCACCAACATCACCTTTTGAAAAACCCGACGATTCCGCTCCAACCAAAGGTTCCAGATAATAAAGGAAGGGCCAATAGCCCAAGCAACCTGAAAAAATGAAGTAGAAACAGGGGCCTTGCCCCACCGATCCACAAACTCAGCCAGAGAGGAGACATGCCAACAGGGCATATTCCACACCCTCCACCAAAAATACCAAATCTCCCTAGCATAGGAACATTGGAAGAAGAGATGAGAGACACTCTCCTCATAGTTATGACACAAAACACACATAGAAGGGCCTTGGAAACCAACCTTACACAAATTATTAATATTAAATATTATTAATATATGTGAATTTAAATATTAATACATATGCAATTATCTCTATCATTCAAATTAATTAAATTTCACTGTCTTTTATTATGATGTTTAAATCTTTAATTTAAACAATGCCTTAATATGGGGATATCACATACATCTTCTCACGAATCATATTAGAATTGCTCTGATACCATATAGAAAGTAGTAAAATTAAGCCATTGTCTCTGAAAATAATAAGATAATATATTATTCTTCAGGGTTCGCTTTTTTTTGTACTACATTGGTTTATAAAGCCTTGCTTTCCCATACAAAATTGAATTAAACCATTATTGCTGATAATAATTAAAATGATATATTATTCTTCAGGGTTTACTTTTTTTTTTACACTACATTAATTTATAAAGCCTTACTTTCCAGTACAAAACTGTCCAAACATCTTACAGAAATTAACTTCCAAATAACAACTAACATTATTAAATACTAACAAAACACATTCTAATGTTTATTTATCGTACTCTAACTTAAACTATACTATAGATGTAATATTAAAATTCCAACAGAAACACCATATCATTTTTTCCTTTTTTTTATTAACATCATGAGGGGGAAATAACATGGCTTCTCTGGAAGGCAGTTATGAGTATGAACTAAAGAATCATTATTAGGAAATGGGCCCAGTTCTTGTGTAAGTGCATATAGTTCACCATTCAAGATTGAAAATGTATAATAGTTCAGCTAACAACTCAGTCTTATTAAATTGTCAAGTTCAATTGCCTTGATGGGTATAGCACAAAGCTTATTATGTTGCACTGTACAAATGTTTTGATCAGAGTTTATTCAATTGTTTTAGTGTTTAGCAGAGCTTACAAGGCTTATAACTTCTAAGGTTTTAGTGTTTGGGCTCTTCGTGAATGATCATATGGAAAGAAACTTTATATTCAGTGATCATAGTTTTTCCCTTCAATGCGTAACAATATGAACCAAGGAGCTTGATCCACATCAGCACAAGATGTGTAAGCTTCTCTTGGTTCTACTTTCACCTCTAAGTGGCCTTGGCTCCAAGGCAATTCTTACATAATGTGTGTTACTGTTTCACGTCAAGAATGTTTGCTGGAACAATGATTATCAGTACGGCCATTTTTTTGATAGGGCATAAGAGTTTTAAAAAGTTGTGCATGATGAGCTCAATCCTTCCTTTTTGGGGAGTATAAACAATTCTACAGTTTGCCATTCTTATTCAAGATTAACACAATTGCTAGCGAGGAATTGTCAACACAAAGTGAGTTTATACTTGCATATAATTGAAGGTTCAACGATGTTTGCTTTGCAAGAAGGTAAGATACATATCATTGGTCCCATTCAAACTAATTTATTCTTTTAGAGGAAGAATATCAAATTGTCAGCAGACTAGACATGAACGAAGTCGACCTATGAAAAATGTCTTAAGGACAAAATCAATAAAGGTATCATGACAGTATGAGGGAAAGATCAAATAATTGAAATTGGAACAAGTGAGGAGAAACCACAATAAAGAAACTTAGCAGAAAAAATTCTAAGGATCTTAGAAACCACGAGCCCCCCAAAAATAGGACATCCATCCAATCATAACCTGTAAACCCAAATGTTCCAAGACCAAGTTCACACAGGAAACAAATCCGTTTTATGAAATTTGAGATGATAAACAAGTTTTTAAACTACCAAAAAATGACATGATGTCCTCTTTAGGGATGCAAGGGCTTAACTGAACATAAAAATGCAAATAAGAAGAATGCTAAGATGGTCTAGTTTGCATGATATTAATATAAAAAATTACGAAGGAAATGGGAAGTCAAGTTAGTGGGAAACTTTTGTTGGTTGGGAAATTCATGATAAGTATGACAACTAGAGACAACCTAAGAGCATAGACCGAATGGTTAAGCTGTTGAAATACACGAATAATGGTCATAGGTTCGAATCCTTGGCTTCAACTGCTGCATGAGTAAGGACAGTACATGTGGCTGGAGGTTATAGGGTCCACACTATTAGGACCTTGCAAATGGGGTCCTCACTAGTGTCGATTCGTCCATATTAAAAAAGAAAAGAAAAGAGACTACTTGAAGAAATATTACCTTAATAAGGCACTCTTGACACTAAATAAATATTAGAATTAAATATATAATTTGTACTTTCAAATGAATTATTCTAATGTTGTGGAGAAATAATTACATGGAACATGTTGAAATTTATACCTCTTTCCCTAGAGGGAAGAATACCAAATATAGACATATACCCATGCTAATTCCCATTTAGTTTTGGGCCCATTTAGATGAAATGCCTTAATACAATTACATATTGATAAATGACACACTCTTGTGTAAAGTTGGGTTCATTCTTTGATCCTTTATCTATCCCTATTTACACATACTTTCACACATTTGATCTTATTTGCATGTATTCTTATACATTTACCACTACTAGTCATATGTTATGTCTATCATTTCATCCATTTCCATGCAGTCATTCCCCACCTTGATATCTATGCCTACTTGTCTTGGATCAATCCCATGGTGTGCCGGTTTGCTCCTACAACATGTGGAATTAACCCTTGAAATTTAAAATTTTCTGATTCCCACCTATTTCATAGCCATTATGAGTTTACTTTGGTAGATGTGTGATTTTGTCTTGGTATTTAAAAGCATTCACTATGCATCAATTCAAAGGAAAAAATCCAATTCATATCCAAAATTGTATGCATTACAAGAATAATCATTCTAGGAACACTTTGTTTTGGAGCACTAAAAGTAACTTTAATTTGCATCAAATTCATTTAGCACACATGCATGCTTGAGATTGTTGTCTTCAATATTCTTTCATGACCATAAAAAAACTAGTCTAATCAAGCGGGTCGAACTAGGAGAATACGACCCTTGTGATTGACAATCTCCCCAAAGTATTTTTGAATATTGTCAATCTTTACACATTAGCAAATATTAGAGGTAGGGACAACACAATTTCCAATGGCCTATAATTAGCTAGTTTAATCTTGTGAGTTTTATACCATTTTTGTGCATCGACAATTTTACTAGGCACGAGATTGATCTTGCATAGTGCAGATTTGAGTACCATAAGGGATTGGAATCTATGTGACATCATCATTCAATTCTTCATTGAAGTTCCTAAAGCTAATTGCCTAATCCTTCTCATGTAAATTTCCAAATATAGCACTTCAATTTACACAATTACCATTCCCAATTGATATTAATTAATCTAGATTAATTTATGCTTGATTTGTGTGCATTTATCTAATTAGTCTAGATCAACATTAGGAAAATTATTTTTCCCTTTATATTTTTGGTGAACCTATCCATGCTTACACTCCTTAGGGCTATATCTTCACTTCTTGATCTGATATTTCTGATATTAACATTCACTTTCAAATGTCCTAGGGTGTGGATTCTTTTTTGTTTACATATGTTTATTACACCTTGATTAGGGTTTGGGTATACACAATGATATAAATCTTTTATCCCACTTTCCCACCCTTGGATAATCAGCCCCTATGACTCCTAGGCGACTTTCCTTGGCTGATATACATGCATATGTTTTAGATTTTGATGTCACTTTCAAAACACATCATTCTTCTATCCTTGAGACTCATGACATACTATGCCAAGAATAAGGATGTCTTCTACAGAGGCTTTGTTTTACCATGTATTATTTTTTCCTTCATACAATTGGTTATTGTTCATCCTTTTCTTTTAGATACACGTATATCATTTGTCCATTAGCTTAATGATGATCCTATGTATTATGATAATGATTAGTACACACCTAGTGAGGTTCTACCTTGTGGTACACCTTGTATGATGAATACAGATGATGTGGCTCTACCTCCTTTACCTATTTACAACATTGTTACACCTTGTGATGATATCTCTTTTACATGTCATGATAATCTGACATCCATAGAGATATGCTTTTTAGATTACACATCTCCTTTCATACATGATGTGATTCATGATGATGGTCTTTTACATCTCATATTTTCTTTACTCATATCCCATATGATGATGCCATACCTTATGATGATACTTTTTTAGCTTGTCATGTAGATGATTGTGATATTGTTACACCCTCTTATTCATTACATGAGGACATTACGAGCCTTAGTGAAGAACTATACATGATGATTATGATGGTTCTACATATGCTTCTTTACATGTCAAATCATTTTTACTTGCTAATTATAAATGCTTAGATGATATCTTGCTTATTAGTGAGTTTAGATTACACTAGAGTGGTAGAGCTTTGTAATGGTTTGATTCATCTTGTTTTCTTTACACTTCCTTTATGAATTTGTCCTATGCTTTTACTGCCTATTTTTCTAGCCCCAACCCACATGAGGATAGTATGAACTTAGTAATGCCCTCTCATGATTTATCCTTTTACATTAGTTTATCTTCTATCCATATGACTTATGTGTCTACTATACTTACTTTTCATGCCAGTCTAATTCACTTGATTATAATATTGTGGGGCATACAAATAAATGATTAGGAAGAGGCCAAGATGTTATATTGCCACCACTAGGGTTTCCATAGAACACACTTAATTTGCTTCCTACACCTCAACTCACATCTACACCATCTATGGAGTTTGATATTATTCAACAATTGTGAAATACACAAGCCAAAATAACATCATGGAATTTAGTATGCGCCACACCTTTTTACAAAGATATTATGCAAAAAGATTTAGAGAAGATTCAAGTTAGCACCAATATTAATCCACAATTGGTTACATCTTTGATAGAGTCTATTGGACATAAGGAACGCCATGCTATATCATTTGATGATGATGAAATCCCACACGAGAAGGTTATTAATGAAGCATTACCTTTACACATTGTGTTGAAAATGTAGCAAATTGTTTATTAAATGATCTTTAGTTGACAATGGATCTAGCCTAAACATATGGATTGAAGATTTTTTGAACCAATTGGAAATAGACATGTCAAAAGACACAATTGTTTGACCATACCATTAGAGGATGTGATATTGTGGGTAGATCTTGCATTAGTACCATTGTTCTCCCAAATCTTGCACACTAGACACCTTGTTCTATGTGATGTATGACAAATTAACTTACAATATCCTTCTTATGCAAGATCTATCGATATTCAACTTGACATCATCGTGTAAAATTTTGGCACAAAAGGAAGTTTTATTGTACATCTATCGATATTCAACCATATAGCATGTATAAACCAATGGATAGTTCTAACAACTTAATTACACAAAATCATTTGGGGGATACAAAAGTCATTAAATGGGACCTACTCCCTTATTGTACTTTAGAGGATGATGATTGGGGACCATTAGATTTTACACCTTGTGGTGTTGGAAAATATCGTGTTGATCCTAAAGCTTACAATATTCCATCTCTTTATGTGAATCCATCTATTTATGGGAAAACACTTGAGGCATAAAATGATGAGGAGGCATACATGTGTGAAAGTGATCCAAAGTCATACTTCTACAATGAAACCAATTCCTCCTCCATCATTCAAACAAATTTATGGTCTTGAGTAAAATTTATGCACAAACTCAAATATGAAGGCAAAGGACTTGGAAAAATTGAACAAGGTCATCATAAATTTGTATAGTCACAAGAAGCTAGATGACACCATAAAATTAGTTACCAATCTAAAGACAGTGTTTGTCGTTAGAAGAACACAAACAAAAAGGTAATGAGCCTAAAGTTGAACCTAGTGCAAACCCTAACGAGGTATCTTGTTCATTGATTACATGTAATTATGATTATGTAATTCTTTTTAGTCCATTCATTGATTCATTATTTAAAGATTCCATATGTAATGTCCTCAACCAAATATATTTTGTAAATATTTTCAAATCTAAAATATTCTCTATTATTTTAATTGAAAGTATATGTAGAAACAACTATGATAAAATCCACACAAATTTATGCCAAAATACTGAAACATATATAATGCTATTTTTTCATAAACTATGCCATAGAAGCATTCAAAGTTTGCACACGTGAAATATAACTTCACCATAATGCTAGAGTTGATTTATATTCATAAAATGTACAACAATATGTTGGAATATATAAAAACTTATAGTAATGCAAATAATTATGAAATCTGAAGCAAACTTTTGTATGTTGGAGCTCCCTTCTATATAATCTTGCAAAATTGAATTCTGAAAAGTAAAACTATGGTGAAATCCAAACGAGCTTAAAGTGCAAATACAACCTCTTTGTGAGATTGCCCTCAAGAAACCAAATTGGTTTCATCCTCTGATCTCCAAGAATTCAAGGGTTTTCGTCCTCAAATCCTGTAGTTGAACGCAAGTGCTCAAGTGGTGAAGAAAATTGATAAATTGACAAAAGATGAGAACTAAAGAAGTAGCTTGGCTTATTGTCCCAATATGCTTACAAATAATAAAATATTGCAATATTCTCCTTTCAAAATAGACACCTAAAGAGTTGCCATAACCTCTTACACTTGATTACATTTAGTTAGTCAAAGATGTTCTTATACAAACTTACAATTGTCATAAATAATTATGAAGATGCTTCTCAAATTAGCAATAACTCCTCACTAATTGCCTTGTCATAAAATATTCTTCCCATAAAAATAGCCCCCACTTTGTCATAAAATTCAACTTATAACTCCCTAAAATGGGCCACCATAAAAACTATCATAAACCCATCATAAAATATGTCATAAAGAAGATGCCAAATGATTCGGGAGTTACATTATCTTATCTCCATGAATTCTCATACTCCTCCTTGGGCAAATACTAAAAAATAATACCCGGGTCCTCATGCCACTCCTCATCATCTCTAAAGATCTATCAAAGTGGTATAATATCTAATGGACCCTGTGCATCTCCACCCCCGACGATAGCTTGATCTGCCACGATTCTCGGTGCATCGTAGAGGGAATGTAGAGCATAAAACGATGGAGGCCTCTCCCTATCCCACCATGTTTGATAATACGGAGCTACTCTTGCGTCACCACCATCCACCCTTCTCATTGTTGTTTGTAGGATCTTGGTCAGTGATAAGGGGCCTATCTCCCTTGCCCTCTCCAAATGACGATGCTTGGGGGTATCTATACAAAATCAGTGCTAGGGGCACTATCTATTGGAGACCAAACTGCTAGAGCACCTTTTCAAACAGGAATCTCTCCATAATTGTGCTATACTGTCCAATGAACCATCTGGACCGCTCGATCCTCCCTAAATGAAAATGACCACTCTACTTAAATATCATCTAATTCAATGGTTAAATAGTCAATAGTAATTTTACACCTCATTCACAACAAAAACATTAAAATATCCATATAATATTAGTAGGGTAAGTTGGTCAAAAGTTTGGCTCTCCTGCCCTCCCCGTGGCATGCCTGCTATTGCTAGTGAAGGTAACCATCAGATACTGAAGTATACCTATATGTTTATAGGCCCAAGTTCGAAGCAGTGATGTGGCCCTGATATTGGTCCCTGTCCCATCCATGCGTCTATGAAAATCGTTGTATAAATGGGCTACCATACACCTGCCTCCCACAGACAGCTTCTTATGCTCTTCAATATCTTGACAAATCTTGAAACTATAAAAGATTGTAGAACCATAGCCATCTGGCAAGATCAAGATATTGACAATCAATAATAAGCTCTTGCACTGCCCAACACAATCTTGGTGTATGGGACCCCGTCCCCTCTTTATCCGACATGATCGGTATACTACTAATATCATCACTGCAAAAGCCACCAAACATTCTTTAACGTCGCTACCTACACACAATAATCACTGAATAGTTGATCGACAGAATTACTGAATTATGACAAAGTATGCTAAAATTGAAATTTGGATTGGCGGGGGCCGATTCCACAGGTCACATCAAACTCGCACCGTAAGGTCAGATCCGATCTGATCGATCCCGCGGGTTAGATCTCCGAGTGGTAAAAATGAAGGAAATGAGCGTATCTTATTTTTACAAAAATCTCAACTTTTTTCGAAAACTTGAAAAATTTTACGAAAATAAAAGTTTTAGGGCAAAAAGATGACATGCCGCCTCTGCGTGCTCACCTCACTCAATACGAGCACGGACATTATTGCCATGTGTTGAGATGTGACTCCTTTCTTTGTACCATCGCATCAGATCATGAAATGGGTTCTAAGCTCTAAAAGGTAAAATTCTCAGGAGTGCTGGTGAGGATGGAAGTCACTTTTTATTACTAGTTGAGCACCACTTTATAAATAACATATTATTACTTCTATGAAGCATGCCATTGCCATTAATCCTCTTGATGATGATAAGTAACCTACTCACATTTTCAATCCCTCTTTCACTGTTGTATATTTATTATGGCACTTATTTTAGGTCTCACATAAACAATCGACATGTTGTCGTGCTGGTTGTATAAAAGGTTTCAACCCCTTGACCTCCTCATTGCAAGTGTATCGACTAAATCAATTGTACTCCACGTGTGTATGAACGAAATCGACTTCTGGTCAGTAATATTTTGACTATTGTCGAAATTACAACACACCGACTAGATAAGCTCTACCCTTATTTTATACGAACTATATTTAGACATATGATACTTATTGATGATTAAACCATTTATTTATTTATCCCAATATATTTATAGATTACACGTGCTAATTTTCCTACGATTTATCTTTACACCGTGTGCCCAAAGCATTTATTGTAGATTTGATTATAGTGCTTAGAACAAAAAATTTGACAAAACATAACAACTTTACGTGTACTTTCATGATCATATCTTTTTAGTCTGCACTCACATGCATGTCCATTGATATGATTACCTATATGTGACTATAACATGATCTTTATTTGGCCTTTAGGGTTTGTTTTATGTCATTTGATTACACTGAGGGTGGCTATACATCACTTATGATCTTGCTTATGCCCATATCAGAGCCTCATCTCACTATCTTGCTCATGTGGGGGCACTAATATTGACAAAACAAAACAACTTTATGTGTACTTTTATGATCATATCTTATTTATTTGCACTCACGTGCATGTCCATTGTTATGATTACCTATATGTGACTATCACATGATCTTTATTTGGCCTTTAGGGTTTGTTTTTATGTCATTTGATTACACTAAGAGCGGCTATACATTGCTTATGATCTTTCTTATGCCCATATCATTTGAGCTTCATCTCACTATCTTGCCCATGTGGGGGCAATCACTTTTATGTGTGGTCTCATGACTATATCTTACACAATTAAGCTCGTGTGCTTCATCATGTGCTTGGAGTTCTCCTATGACATTGGGGACACCACACCTTCCCCACATTATTGATCTCTTGCATGCTTTGTCATGTTCCTGAGCTACCTTATCATTAGGGACCTCATGCCTTACTGATACCATTGTGTGCTCCCATGTATTATCATGTGCGTAGAGCCACATTGGAGGCATATGCCTTCTTAGTGCTATGTGTACTTACACAATTTCTCACCTTTTAGGGCTATCTCACCTTTCTCATTTGCTTATATTAGGGGCAAATTTATGTACCTTCATGATTATGTCTAGTCTATATGTTTTCCATGCTTATCATCTAAGATGTCTTATTTGTTTGTTACATGATGCATTTATGGCACTTATTACTTTACACGATCCATGTGTTTGCATGCTTAGATTACATATACTTTTCATGTATTATTTTTCCTCTCCTCCAATTCATTGCATCCAATGGATGCATCTGATTGAAGGGGGTATATTTTGTTGCTAACACTTGTGTTGAGACTACAAACATTTACATGTGCCTACATAGAGACTTATCACCATGTCCATATGGATCTTAATCACATGATATAGTCGTGCCCAAAGTTCCATACCTTCCTATTGTCGCCACACTAGGTGGAGTATTATAATACCACTTTACATACAAGTAGAATTTTCTAACTCTACTCCTTATTTTCATAGACATTGATAGAATTAAATAGTATTTGTGCTTATTCTTATGTGCATGATACAAGTTGCTCATTGCACATCTTCTCTTTATTTTGTAGGTTTCCATGGAGGGCACATGCCGAGGAGGAAGAACACACGAAGAGATCAAGTTCGATCCATTACTTTACATATATCCTAGTCCTTTATATGCCTAAATATTTACTTCAAATGCATAGCTTTGAATGGTCATATACTTTGAAATACATCTTCATTTAGGATTCACATGCACCTCTGTTAGATCTAGGGCACACAACTGAGAGGGGGGGTGAATCAGTTGTACAAAAACTTGCTTTTACTTCAAACACTTGATTCTTCTTTGTTAGTTAATAACATATCAATTAATCATTCATGAAATCACAAAGCATAAACACCAGAGCAGATAATCATCAACACATTTGACACCAAGATTTTTGACGTGGAAAACCCGGTTAAGGGAAAAACCACGGGGTGATTAACCCAAGGATTATTCTCTGTTAGAAGAATAAGAAAAATGAATGGCACATGCCAATTAGGGTTCACTGCCCGAGCACACTGCTCACAAGGAGGCACACTGCCTACAAGAGACACACTGTCTACAAGATCATAAGTATCACAACCTTGAACTGAAGAATGACATCTTCACCATGTCTGAATCAGTTCCATTTAAGCTCGAGACACACCTGCTCTGCCTTTCACTCTTTCACTATACCACACTCATCCGCTTCATAACTCACTTCGAAATGAACTCACAAACCTTTATTTATACAAGGCATCAACTTAGGAACAATCATCTAAGTCGGCAATGAACCACAAAAATATTCGCAAGATGAATAACTCATCCGGTCGGCCAATCTGAACAAGAACAACATCCGGAAGAACTCATCCAGTCGGCTAGCAAGAACACCTCCATCCGGAAGAATATCTCCAATTTCGGGCTCTAACACTAATGCGGACCAACAACACAATCTCAACATGATCCAAGAACCTTCACAAGCTTGCCTAAATGGCCAAGTACATCCGCACTTCCTCTACTTACTAGAATCTCTTCTCTTCTTCATCTGGAACTTTAAGAACACAGTCTGTCGCCACTGTCACAATCACAAAGGTGCTTCCGGACCTCCAAACCATAAACAAATAGAGATGACACATCACAAGAACATCCCAAACACTCTTTCTAATCCGCAGAATAGGAAAATGCACTTCCGGATCTCACTGGACCTTTTTGTAGCACTCTGTCACTCCGGAGCATCTCTCGGAATTGGTTCTACTTGATCAATCACAACTTCTTTATTTCTTGATGCGAACCTTTGAAATCTTAACTGGATCATCTCAAGACTCATATCTACAAACCCTTTAATCCGCATCCTCTGATGTTCATCTTATCTTGGCCTTTTACCTTAATGACATCACTATTCTTCACTGTTCCTGATTGAGACTAATTTTCTCAATATCCTCAGCACACAGCTCATCCAATCCTTCTCATCAATGCAATATGAGTATGTTGACATTAATGACAACACTGATTAACCTCATACTTGCAACAATCTCCCCCTTTGTCATTGATGGCAACATATGATGTGAAAAACCATTAAGACAAGAATTCCTTTCTGCCACAGCTCCCCCTATCAGCAGCAACTCTTCACATGTCTTCTCTTCCTTTACTGCTCCCCCTTTGATCATCAACCACTTGTTTTTCACATGTCTTATCTCCCCCTTTGACATCAATGGCAAAGGGCTCATACTTGCAATTCTAACATATCAGAATCATACCAGCTACTCCCCCTTAGTAGCAGCTCCCCATCATCAATCCGGATAATAAGATATGACTGTGATAACCACCAGACTGATGCACATCAGTGCATCCTAGTTCATCACCGGAGGGGCCATGACCCCTAACTTCTCCCTGAGATACTCAAAAGAGTCCTTGGGAAGAGGTTTAGTAAGGATATCTACAATCTGATCCTTTGAGGGTACATACTCCAATCTAACTTCATCCTTGTTCACTTGCTCTCTCAGAAAGTGAAACTTGATAGATATGTGCTTGGTCTTAGAATGCAATGCCGGATTCTTAGAAATATTTATTGCACTTGAATTATCACAGAAAATTGTGATAGGCTCCTCATATTCTACTTTAATGTCTTTTAGCATCTGCTTTATCCATAAGATTTGAGTGCAACTACCTATTGCTGCAATGTATTCTGCTTCAGTTGTAGACAGAAATATTGCCTCTTGTTTCTTGAATAGCCAAGAAACTAACCTTTTTCCCAAAAAGAATGCTCCTCCACTTGTACTCTTCCGGTCATCCACATCTCCTACCCAATCTGCATCTGTATATGCATGAAGAGAGAAATCATGATCTCTAGGGTACCATAGACCATACTCAACTGTCCCCTTTAGATATCTAAAAATCCTCTTGATTGCCATAACATGAGATTCTCTAGGATCAGACTAGAATTTTGCCACAAGACCAACAACTTGCATAATATCCGGTCTAGTTTGAGTGAGATACAACAATCCACCAATCATTGATCTATACTTTGTCTGATCTACCTTAGGAGAGTCATCATCTTTGCTCAACTTGCATCCGATTGCCATGGGAGTATTCATTGGCTTTGAATCTTCCATCCCAAATTTCCTCAACAATTCTTTCACATATTTGGTCTGAGAAATGAAGATCCCTTTCTTTCTTTGAGTAATTTGCAGACCCAAGAAGAAATTCATTTCATCAAGCATAGACATCTCAAACTCACTTTTCATCTGATTTGCAAAAGTTTTACACATACTATCTCTTCCTCCAAAAATGATATCATCCACAAACACTTCAACAATCAAAATGTTTTCATTATCTATTTGGAAATATAGATTACTATCAGCAGTACCTTTGTTGAAACCAATCTTCAAAAGATGTTTGTCCAACCTCTCATACCATGCTCTTGGGGCTTGCTTCAATCCATATAGTGCCTTTTTCAACTTGCAGACATATCACCATGATCAGACAATTGAAATCCATCCGGTTGTTCAATGTACACTTCCTCTTCCAAATCACCATTTAGGAAGGCAGACTTGACATCCATCTGATATACCTTGAAGTCTTTGAAGGCAACAAATGCAAGAAATAATCTGACTACTTCAATTCTTTCCACCGGAGCAAAGGTTTCTTCAAAATCAATTCCTTCTATTTGAGAGTAGCCTTTGCAGACCAATCTGGCTTTGTTTCTGATTATTTCACCAACTTCATTTAGTTTGTTCCGGAAGACCCATTTGGTTCCAATCACATTCTTGTTTCTAGGTCTAGGAACAAGATCCCAAGTATGATTTTTCTCAATTTGCATCAACTCTTCCTCCATTGCTTTGATCCAATTTTCATCATTGCAAGCTTCATTAATTGTCTTAGGTTCAATCTTTGAAATCAGACAATATTCATTTGAATCTTGAGCAATTCTCCTCCTTGTTTGTACCCCTTTGCTTTTGTCACCTATAATTTGATCTTCAGAATGGTTTAGAATTACATACCTTGGAACTTTGGGAGTTTCTTGCACTATTGTTTCTTGATCAGACTCATTTAGACACCTCTTCTTCCTGATTTACCGGATCAGTCTGAATCTGAATTTCAGAGGAGGATTGAGCTCCTTGCACTAGGGAATCATTCTGATCATCTTCATCATATTCATAAAACCTTGAGGGCTTCTCAATTCCTTCATCAACCTTCACATTTGTACTTTCTATCATCTTTATCAATCTCTTATTGTAACACCGGTATGTTTTGCTTTGAGTGGAGTAACTCAAGAAAATTCTTTCATCACTTCTAGCATCAAACTTTCCTAGATCTTCATCTCTTTTGATGTAACACTTGCTACCAAATACTCTAAAATATCTCACAGTGGGAGTTAAACCAAACCAAAGTTCATAAGGGGTCTTACCGGTATTGCTTCTGATTTGAACTCGATTAAGAGTGTAGACTGCAGTGCTGACAGCTTCTCTCCAAAACATCTGAGGAACATTTGCTTCCATCATCATTGTCCTGGATGCTTCATGGATGGTCCGGTTCTTTCTCTCAACTACTCCATTCTGCTGTGGAGTCCTAGGAGTAGACAACTGTCTCCTTATGCCATGCTTCTCACAAAAGTCTATGAATTCACCAGATGTGATTTACCACCTCTATCAGACCTCAGACATTTCAGTTTCAATCCGGTTTGATTCTCTACCATAGCTTTGAAGATTTTGAACTTCTCAAGGGCTTTTGATTTCTCTTTTAGGAAGGTAACCCACATCATCCGAGAATGATCATCAATCAGCAACATGAAATATCTATCACCTTGCATACTCTTGATTCTTGTCGGACCACATAGATCAGTATGGACTAATTCCAATAATCCGATAGAGGACTGATCCTTACTTTTGAAAGAGACTCTGCTCTGTTTACCTAGCTGACATTCTTTGCACAAACTATTTGTAGGTTTCACTAATTTTGGAAGATCTCTTATAGCTTGAGTATTGCTTATCTTGATGATGTTATCAAAATTCACATGACACATCCTTCTATGCCATAACCAACTCTGATCAACTTGAACAAATAGACAACTTTTATTAGAACCAATTAGATGGAAGATATTACCTTTTGTTTGAGTATCGGATGCAATCTCAGTTCTAGAGCTTTCAAAGATCCTGCATCTTCCATTTTTGAACCGGAGATCATAGCCTTTGTCCACCAACTGACCAACACTGAGAAGATTATGCTTCAATCCTTCAACATACAGTACATTACTGGTTTTGCTCTTTCCATCAAAAGAAATAGTTCCCCTACCTCTGATTCTACCAGTAGAATTATCACCAAACTTTACCATTTCTCCTTCATACCTTTCCAAATCTAAGAACTTGTTCTTGTCACCTGTCATATGGTGAGAGCATCCACTGTCAATAACCCAATCATCCTTTTCTTCAACTTGGGTAGCCAAAGCTCTTTCTACAACTTTATGATTGATAGACTTAGAGGATATTGAATCTTCTTCCTTGATGGCAATAAACACCCATTCATTTCTGGATTTGCTTCCTATTTCTAATTCATCATCTGTTACTCCTTCATTATCATCTTTTTCATGAACATAATAGCAGTTCTTTTGGAACCTTTGTCTGTTAGAATTGGACCTTGTAGATCTTTCCAGACATCTTGAAGTAAAATGACCAATCTTATTGCAGTTGAAGCACTTAAAGGGTAACTTTCCTTCATACTTACCGGATCCTCTTGGCAGTTTCTTTGCAATGAGGGCTTCAAGTTGAGTTGTTTTCGCTTCTTCCTCTTCCATGTCTTTCCTTGCTTGATCATACCATGACAGCTTCCTTGAAGAGTTCTCTCCCGGATCAAATCTTTGTTTGCCTTTCACGTAGGTACTGGCTTTGAATGTAGATTTAGTCTTGGGGTGATCATCTCCAAACTCAGTCATTTAAAATGCAGCCAATTTGCTAGCCAATTGCTCTCTTGTGACAGTTTTATGAGCTTTGAATTCATCAATGGCAGCAACCTTGATTTTGTAGGTAGCAGGAAGGGATCTGAGAATTTTGCAAACAATCTCATTTTCATCCAGAACTCCACCAGCATTCCTGATTCCACACACCAGCTCATTTACTCTTGGCATAAAGGTAGTGATATTCTCATCATCTCTCATCTTCAATCTTTCAAATTTCCCTTTAAGACTTTGCAACCTTGCACTCTTAACAAACTCGTCTCCTTCATGCAGAAGTTCCAGTTTAACCCAGATCTCATAGGCAGTTGGTAGGTCAATAACATTTGAGAGTTCTGAATCAGTCAATGCACTTAGAAGAGCTTCTTTTGTCCGCAGATTGTTTTCAACATCTGTGATTTCATTTAGAGTTGTCGGACCACCATGTGGAGGTACATATGGTTTTGTGACCATCGACAAGTATGCTTTTCCCATGCACTCCAAGTGACATTTCATGCAACCTTTCCAGAGCGAGAAATTGGTTCTATCAAACTTCGAGCTATGCTTCTTGTATGACGACATCTTTGATTTCCTCAAGTGGTTAAGCTCCTTTTAGAGGAACTTGGCTTTGATACCAATTATTAGATCTAGGGCACACAACTGAGAGGGGGGGTGAATCAGTTGTACAAAAACTTGCTTTTACTTCAAACACTTGATTCTTCTTTGTTAGTTAATAACATATCAATTAATCATTCATGAAATCACAAAGCATAAACACCGGAGCAGATAATCATCAACACATTTGACACCAAGATTTTTGACGTGGAAAACCCGGTTAAGGGAAAAACCACGAGGTGATTAACCCAAGGATTATTCTCTGTTAGAAGAATAAGAAAAATGAATGGCACATGTCAATTAGGGCTCACTGCCAGAGCACACTGCTCACAAGGAGGCACACTGCCTACAAGAGACACACTGTCTATAAGATCATAAGTATCACAACCTTGAACTGGAGAATGACATCTTCACCATGTCTGAATCAGTTCCATTTAAGCTCGAGACACACCTGCTCTGCCTTTCGCTCTTTCGCTATACCACACTCATACGCTTCACAACTCACTTCAAAATGAACTCACAAACCTTTATTTATACAAGGCATCGACTTAGGAACAATCATCTAAGTCGGCAATCAACCACAAGAACATTCACAAGATGAATAACTCATCCGGTCGGCCAATCTGAACAAGAACAACTTCATCCAGAAGAACTCATCCGGTCGGTTAGCAAGAACACCTCCATCTGGAAGAATATCTCCAATTCTGGGCTCTAACACTAATGCGGACCAACAACACAATCTCAACATGATCCAAGAACCTTCACAAGTTTGCCTGAATGGCCAAGTACATCCACACTTCCTCTACTTACTAGAATCTCTTCTCTTCTTCATCCGGAACTTCAAGAACACAGTCTGTCGCCACTGTCACAATCACAAAGGTGCTTCCGAACCTCCAAACCATGAACAAATAGAGATGACACATCACAAGGACATCCCAAACACTCCTTCCAATCCGCAGAATAGGAAAATGCACTTCCGGATCCCACCGAACCTTTTTGTAGCACTCTGTCACTCTGGAGCATCTCCCAGAACCGGTTCTACTTGATCGATCACAACTTCTTCATTTCTTCATGCAGACCTCTGAAATCTTAACTGGATCATCTCAAGACTCATATCTACAAACCCTTTAATCTGCATCCTCTGATGTTCATCTTATCTTGGCCTTTTACCTTAATGACATCACTGTTCTTCATTGTTCCTGATTGAGACTAATTTTCTCAATATCCTCAGCACACAGCTCATCCAATCCTTCTCATCAATGCAATATGAGTATGTTGACATCAATGACAACACTGGTTAACCTCATACTTGCAACAACCTCAAGGTGGGGAAAAGTGTAATGGTGAAATTTGCATACTCATGCTAATTTCCATTTAGTTTTGGGCCCATTTTAATGGAATGTCTTAATATAATTACATATTGACAAATTATGCACTCTTGTGCAAAGTTGGGCTCTTTCCACAATCCTTTATTCATCTTGATTTACACATATTTCTACACATTCAACCTTATTTACACTTATTCCTATACATGTTCCATTACCAATCATTTATTATTCCTATTGTTGCACCTATTTCCATCCATTCATTCCCTACCTTGATATATATGCCTTCTTGTTGGGATTAAGTTGTCAGGCCTAGGAATGAAATGCAAAAAAGATTGACAAATATAATAGACAAGACAATATTCAATGAAGTTCATAACATTCATCCATTCATGCATTCATTGATAAAAATGTGATACAATGTACATATTTAACAATATGAAAATGATATAAGGCACCAACCTCTAACTCAACAAAGTTTTTTTTGTTATTACAGGTAGAGTGAAATGGAGCTCCTGCCCACTGGTTTGAAATCGACGGAAGTTCTTCCACCCTCAGCTCACAAAGTCGGTTATGGTGTGTCCCCTGCTCTTGGACTGTTTCCATAGGGTTTGAGTGTCCTGCCACAAGGGTGTGTGTTGGCTAAAGTTTTGAATGTGTGGACTACTCATCCATCGGCTCTGGAAGTGCAGTCCCCTGCCTCTATCAGGTCTCTCATTAGGGGAGATTTATATAAAAAATGGGCCTCCTAAGGATGACATCATCAGCTTTTTGAGTTATCAAAAATCAACTAAAAGATGACATCGATCGATATGGTGACATTATCCAAAATAAAAATAAAATTATTTATTTTATAAAATAAAACTTTCTAAAATCCTATAAATTAACTCATGATGGTTAATTTAACTCTACATATCCTATTCTATCTCAATCATCTTTCTAAATAATAAAGATTCTTTTTATTTTTTTGATTTATATTCTTAAGTTCTATTATAGAAATTATTATGTTTTCTAAAAAATACTTTCATTCTTTAAGAAAAAGAAAATCTAAAAAATATTTCAAAAATATTTCAACAATTTTTTTCTAAAAATATTTCAACAAAATTTTCTTTTATTCCTTAATAGCATTAAAAATTATAAAACCTACTATAAACATTTTTTTTTGATACGTAAGAAGAGATTTTATTAATATTAAAAAGAAAATTTACAACACCTGGTTCGACGAGCATACTGGTAGGAAAGAACCAAGAAAAAAACCTCCGGTTGTAGCTTAGTTTAACAAAAAACCAACTGACAATACTAATCCTGAGAAAATCTACCCAAATTTACTACAAATTTCATGGAGAAACCTATAAGAACAATACAACTAGACAGAAAAACCATTTACATGGATAACCAACCAAAACTGGGCTATACCAACCCCAACCCTGCTCCCACCACCTTCCACCCCGAGAATTGGAGAAAAAAACCAAAAAAACCCTAGAACCACCAATGTAGGGCTAGACCAGACAAAACGTCCCTGCTTTCTTCTGCCTTTGACTGTGGAAACCACATCAAAACCACATAAAAAGGAGTGGAGCACCTCGCTGGATCAGACCTCGAACCCCAGCTCTTCTGATTTGCCTCAAAATTCAGTAATCCAATCAAAAGTTCCATCATGAGGAACAATTTGCAACATTTTTAGAAGGAAAACCGCACCCAAATTCACCTGCTCCATGTGCAGAATAAGCAGCATACCCTTAATGTCAAGAAGGAAAGGGAAATATCTAACCACTGCACCTCCATCCTCTGTTAAAGGAAAATCATTCGGCCTAGGAAGACCCACACTAGTCTCAGTGACTTAAAGGATCTCATCCAAACCCACTAGCAGATTGTCAATGAATAGACGCCGAACCAGCAACCTAATTCTTGCTTTAGGGAGCCCCACATAGAGGAGTGAAGCCAGAAACCAAGAGACAATGGTAGTGTCAACCCTATAAAACTCTTCATCCTCCATGAATTTCTTCCCCATAACCACCTTCACTCCTAGTAGAAGTAAGTCGTCATGAGCCTGCAAGATTCATTTCATTCTTTGATCTGAAATGGGACCCTTGAAAGCTAACTATCTTACTCGGCTCTCCAATTGCACCAGAGAACCCATTCCCAGACAAATGAGGCCCTCCATAGAAATACTCATAATAAAACTAGTGTCACCGCCACCCGCCATTGCTAAGGAATAGGGGAAGGAAATGTGGCAACCACAAACATGCAATCAAACAAACTGTCGTTGTCTACCCCACTGTTGTAATTCAAAAATAGCCTTCAGACATCCTGAACCTTCGACAAAACATGAGTGCGAGGTAAGATCTTTACCTGTCATCAAGAAAGAACGTGGAGCCCGCTACCCTCACTTGAAAGACTGCCAACTCAATGATGACAAGGCACTCAAAATGACCATAGTCCTTCCAC
Organism: Cunninghamia lanceolata; assembly: GCA_027924645.1. NCBI lineage: Eukaryota > Viridiplantae > Streptophyta > Pinopsida > Cupressales > Cupressaceae > Cunninghamia > Cunninghamia lanceolata. Next base: position 694,107 of record BSBN01001296.1, read on the forward strand.
ACCTAAATGTGTGGAAGGACGCACACCCCAACCACCCCCTACTATAAACATATTTAATATATTAATTCTAAATCTATAAAATCATAAATTTAAATATATATAAAATTATAAATATATAAAATCATTAATCAATATATATAAAATGATAATATGAAACTTGATTTAATACATAGAATTTATAAAAATAAAATATAAAATATAAAATAAAATATCTTTGCTACTATTTATAAATAATATAAACATGTTTATTTAAATAAACATACATAAAAAAAAATAATAGATGAATATTTTAAAGCTACATTCAAATTTTTATTTAGTACTTTTTTTAAGCTAATTTAAATTTTATATACTAAAAAAAAATTCTCTAGAAATAAAAATTCTTCTTTCACAAATTTTTAAAAAATTCTCTTTAAAATAACTCAATGCATAATGAAAAATAAAAAATTTATTGGAAAAATAAAAATAAAAATAAAAATAAAAAATATTCATGATAAAAATTTATTAGATAAAAAAAGCTAACAATTTTTATTTATATTTTAGAGAAAGAAAAACAAAAAAACTATTGTAATATATATATATATATATACAGTCAAAAAAATTTAAAATAAACTACTATAAGAGTTTGCTTAGGAAGTGTGGCTTTTTAAATATAACTCTTAGATAAACTAGTATATTTATATTTAAAAATATATATCTAAAGTACGCCGAGATATATCTTTTTTCCATAGTTTCTTTGATTTTCTCTTGCAATTTTTTTGTTGGTTTTTTTTTTTTCCAATTTCTTTTTTGGTTTTTATTTTTTATTTTTTCTAATTTCCTTTTTAGTTTTTAGTTGTTTTATTTTTTTCCAATTTCTTTTTTTGTTCCATAGTTTTTGTGATTTAGCTTTTTCTCATTCAACCGTTTTTAATTTCTTTTTTAGTTTTTTTTCTTTGATTTTCTTAAGTTTTATTTTTTATTTCCTTTTTGGTATTTTAATTTTTTTTTCTTATAAATTTAGGCAAAAAAAATGAGTGCTCTCATCCCCACCCTACTGTGACTGTATAACGCCTCTAGCGTAAAGACTTTTTAAATAAAAAATAAATAATCAAGAAAAGAAATAATCTAAAATAAAAAGTGAACTTGATTCTTTTAATAAATTAAAATAGAAATATATGTTACCACTTCAGAAAAACAATGAACTTGAGTTTAAGACTTTTTAAATAAAAAATAAATAATCAAGAAAAAAGAAATAATCTAAAATGAAAAGTGAACTTGAGTTTTTAATAAATTATAGTAGAAATATATGTTACCACTTTAAAAAAAGAATGAACTTGAGTTTTCCAAGGAATTATAATAGAAACATGTATCCCCACTTAACTCATGTAGTTAAGTAATTTATATTTAAATAATATGTATTATATGAGATGATTCTTATTTTTTTAGAGTTTCTTAGGAGGCCCATTTTTATGTAAATTTTCCCTAATGGGATTTGCGCGTCTAGTCTCTGGATTTGGGCACTCTTGTTTTGGGAGTTCCCAACCTTGTTGCTCTTGGGTCAATGGTGCCAGAGGTTCGTGATGCTATGCTGATTGTGGTTGCGACTTCTCTAGGTGTCTTGTCTTCTCCTAAGCTTCGTGAGTTTAGGGCTCCATCAGGTGGGTGCGACTCCTTTAGGGCCCTTTTCCTTGAAGTCGATGGATCTGATTCTCCTAGGCATCTTCTTGTCCGTCCCTCACAGAGGTTACACCTTATTCCCTCTGCACATCCTCCCCCGATTGTGGTGTGCATGCAAGATGTTCTAGAAAATGAGGAGTTTTATCAGAGAAATGGGGTTGTTTGCATATTCAACAACTTGTGGTCGTCCCTACTAGACCTTCATAATTGGGTCTTGGAAGCCCTTGGTGGTGGGCAAGATTAAGCTCTTCCCTTGTGCCAGGGGTTTCTTCGTGGTGATCTACAGGATTTAGTGTTGAACGGTTGGGTTTTACTGTGGGGAGTGCATTCCCTCTCCATTAAACCTTGGTCTTGCTCCTTCGACCCACTTACCAAGCCTCTCAACATCAGGCCAACCTGAGTTAGGCTACCAAATCTCCTACTTTAGTGTTGGGAGGACTCTTGCTACAAGGACGTCAAAAATGTTATCAATCATTTCTTGATGGTTGAATCCACAACCTCTTTCATGGGACACTCTACATTTGCTCGTATTTTGGTCAAGATTAACATATCCAAACCCCTGCATGGGGAGGTTGTTCTCAAGGTTGGGGATAGGTTGTGGACACAATTGCTAGATTATGAAGGCCTCTCGTTCAGATGTAGACATTACTTTACCACTAGTCACCTAGCCTCCGCTTGTCCCCACTCTTGTCGTAAGGGGGTAGCCACTTGTTGGAAGAATGCCTTGGACAACCACTTGACCATCAGTGCTTCCGACTCTCCAGAGGATGCTCCCTTGCAGGATGTTGTGCCCTCTCAGGTTGTTGTTTCCTCTTTGCCTATTTCCCCTATGTCTATGGGGGTATTGGCAGTTGAGGTGGTTGTATGCCCCCGTGTCTACCAGTTATTCCTGACTTGGCTCAGATGGTTGTAGCCCCTTTCTTGGATAGTGAGGAGTTCCCTGCTACAGTTGTGTCTTTGGTTTCTTGCTTTGGGGCTTTCCCCTCCTTACGAGATCTATCTTTGGTTGTAGAGTATGTTCAGGATTCCCTTCTCTCTCCTTGTTCTGAGGACTTGGACTCTAGATGTTCTTGGACTATTGTTCAGAGAAAAAATAAAGGACTCCCTAAGTCTGTTTCTACTTTGCACCCTCGGGTCAAAGGAGTTTGTCCTGCTAGGTCAGGCTCTGGTGTCGTCTATCTCTCAATGTTATGTCATTTTATTTTGCAGTGGGGTTGTCATCTTTGTGTTGTTTGTCCCTTTTCTTTTGGGTCTGGTTTTATTTGCCTTTTTGGTTGTGTTGTAAAAGGGTTTGGGCCCTTTCAAAAACCTGTCTTTCTTAGTTTCACTACTTGTGAAACTCTCTTTGTTCGCCTTGGTGGCTTATGTCTTTGGGTTTAGACCCTTCCCGATTATCTTAATCAAAACAATATGAAAATGATTGTTCAATTCATCTTTTAGATGATTGTTTAGGTTCTAGTGTAGCTAGGAAATATAAAATATAAAGTATTATCTTACTACACCTAGAATTATATACATTATTGTTACACCCCCCTTAATCTGTAGGGGTAGTGGTAAAACCACTGTTTGCGTTGCACATTGGGGAACTTGTTTATGGCATCTCTTTTTCTTGATACGAAGCTCTAGTGTTATGCAATTTTTTTTTCCCGAGTGATTCCCTTTTGTAATTTTTGAAGGACCAATATATGGACTTGGTATTTAGACTTGAGTTTGTTTTCTCAAGTCGAGTCATCTTTCCAAGATTCTATATCTCATTTTGACAGAATATTGCACTCATTTGCTATGAAATTTTCACCACCATTTTTATTCTGAGTGATGAAATTTGTAGAAGGTTCTTATGTCTTTGTCACTTTTGAGAGTGAAAATTGGAGACCCTGGCTGATTTTTCCCATGGGCAATCCAAAAGTGTGCCAGCAACACCATGTGACCTAAAAATTGGATAACCTAAGTTGATTGCACCCATGAGTAATGCAAAAGTATGTTGAAGCATGCACTAAATGATATGAATTTCTATCAAGTTGAAAATGTGAACCATTTGTTGTCCACGATGTCGACACATAAAAATTGCTCTTGTGGTAGGAAAAATTGTGTAAAAAATGAAGGCATATAATGATCTCTCTTCATGGCATAGTCATAGAAAACTAAAATGAAGTGTGCAATCTCAGGTGTTCAAGTGTTAAATCAAACATTACTTGTTGAGATGTCGCAATGATAAGTGACAATATGCTCCAATTTGCAACATGCTGCAATGACAAATCCTCAATGGATAATGTGAGCAATCTCCCAGTACTATTCTCAAAGAGATTGAAGTCTAAATTTTGATGTTCCTCCCTATAAGATGAGAGTGGAGAGTTGTTGTAAAGGTTCCCCTGAAAAGAGAACAATATAAATGAACTTGTGTAAAAAATGCACAACTCAATGACACCCTCTTGAGTTTTCATCACGAGTCTCCATTAAGCCACCCTGTCGGGTTTTCAACTTGATGGGGAAGAGTTTGTAAGCCACCCTTTGGGTTTTTAACTTACAACTCAAGTGCAAAAGTATAATCAACAAGAGGTAGTATCCATGGCCTCAAATAATCTATATTGAGTTGCATATGTGGTGGTCTCAGTGTGCTTATTGTTAAAATCCCAATGGGAAATCATAGGTACAAAAAATCATTGCTTTGATCAACACCAAAGAGATTGAGTGCAGAATTATCCTCTTTGGGATTTGAGTGCAACTCTATAATTTTCTTTGTAGGTTTCCGCTCAATAGTACAAGTATCAATATCTACAATACTTAGCTCATCATCAATTGGATTGGCAACAACATCCACATCATGAGTAGAAAGCGCAATAAGGTTTCATACCATTGCTCAACTGGATTGATAACATCCATATCAGGCATATATGAGTCACCATTTGAAATGGTGGATTGGACTCTCCTATAGGATTTTGACAAGAGGCGAGTCTCTGTTTTCCACCTGAAGTGATCTATCCATCCAAAATGCATATGCCTCATTGATTTTGTAGGTGGACCTCTAACATACAACATTGTTTTGAAAAATGTGTGTGTTGACCACATGATAGACAAGGATGTAGATCAAAACAATCTTGAGAGGTATGTCCTTGATGTCCACAATGACAACAAGTTTGGACTTGATGGGTTTTAGTGCAAGTTGATTTTGATTAACATGACAACTTGTCAATTTCACAAGGTTGACCAATAAGCGAAGACTCAACTTGACTATTGTTCTGAATACCTCAATACATAAAATTGATTGGTTTAGAATATTTTGGTCCATGAAAATTCAAAACACCTGTATACCCTAGACTAATACAATGTTTGTTGGGTTTTATTGTCTTCCAAACATGCACAGTAGATGGAGATTCAACAATGGGAGGATTAACATGTATTGTATCCTTCATGGCTTTTGACAACACACTTTTTGATTTAGGCACACATTGTTATGTGGCACATGAGGGGGCTCAACACTTTTCCTCAAAAACTTTTTGTCTTTTTTTGCCTTCTGAGTTGTACTTTGTGAAAAAGGGACATCACTGTTGACATCTTTTTTCTCTGGTGAGGCATCAGGTCTCTAATATTTCAGTTGATTTTGCAACCTATTGATTTCTTGCTGCAACATCTTGTATTGGTTGCAAAACTACATGAACATGGGCTTGTATTGATGTCAACATGCTGATATTATCTCTACTTCTTGTTTGTTGCTGACATTAATTTGCAAAGATAACATGCCATTGGTGTATAATGTGGACATGATTACAAATATTACACACTTTCAAATCAGGTTCCACCAATAATACTCAGAGTTGAGTTCCACCAATAATACTCAAAGTTGTGTTCCACCAATAATGCTTAGAGACAATACAATTCACAACACCTTATGGCTTTTGTTGTCAAGTGGAGATGTATTGGTTCCTTATCACTCCAATATGTTTTCTTTTTTATATACCACTAGATTGATATACCAAACCTCTTGATATGCTCACCCTTCCTATATAATTGTCGGTATGTGGAAGAAGCTCATCCTTTTTATATACCTATTGTTGCGTGACAGAAATGTTAAAGCATGTGAAAGTAGAGAGGTACATGACATATAAGCAATACATGGAAATGAGTCATCCTATCAATGACACCTACTTAGAAATAAATTAAACTTTCTTCCTATCAAGATTTACATCTTACAATAGCGATGAATGGGTAATGGAGGGAAATGATAAATGAAAGTGTCTTTATTTCTTCCTACTGATTTATACAAATAAAACCACAATCACCATTGTTGCAGCTATATTAGGCATTGAGTATAGTAATTCAATCATGATGACTTGACTCATAAACGTGACCCAAAGATTCCTCAAATACCTTCTCCCACAATATTCTTAAAAGCCTCAGATGACCTTTTTATTTTCTCCCACTATTTTAAAAACACCCCTTAAATAAATATATTCCAAACTATATTGGAAATATTAAAAAAAAAAGATCTGAAAACTTAAACCTAGATTCCCAAATGAAAGTCTAAACAAAACTATGGCATCAAGAGTAGAAGATGACTTGAAATATTTCATAAAACTTGTGAACTTAAGGAGGCATATGGCTACATAGAGGCGGCTATGGGAAAGTTGGGGACTACTGCATTTATTGGTGTATTTTACACTGCAATAAGAGCATTTCTTTTGTTTTTTATAAAGAAATTTGTGTTGCGATTCATTTTCAAACACTGATCATGAAATTTGTAAGAAAGTGTACTGATTCTTCTTACAAGATCAACAACTAAGCCAAAGTTTGTGGGTGCCTTGAATGGAAATTAGAGGGCTGGTAATAAATCTCTTAATGCTTGCTTTCTATCAATGAAACAACTTCCAATATCAATCCTTTTGACAACTTCAAAACCTAGAATATTTATACACTATTTGTTTATGGATGCCACAAGTACATGGAAGAGTTGGTTAAATATTAGGGCTTATAGAGTACTATTGGTGGCAAGTAGAAAGTATTATTGTTGGCAGGTGGGTGGAGGAAGAAATCAAAGAGCCATGAGCATGTGAAGAGTCAACAGTAAGGACGAGTCACCCCAAACAAATCTAGTCTTGTACCCTAGGGTCCACTTCATCCTCTCCTCTTTTGCACCTATGATCTCAATAGAAAAGGTAGGAAGCCTCAATCAGATTCGATGGCAATAAATCCTTCATGAAATAGTTCTACCTTCTATGATGATAGGCAACTTAGTAACATATTGATGGATAGATCACCTTTCATGCATTCATGGCATGGGTCAAGTTCAATTTCAGGGGATTCCATTGACTTCAAACTTGAATATGGGAAAGGATGTTGGCCAACCAAGGGTCAAGTTAGGGGATCAACTACCATTTGATGGACAAGTAATGTTAGATTCCCTTTCCCATTACAATACAGACAAGTTATTTTTGTTTCTATAGAGTTTCTATAAGGGTGTACTAGGTGGTGCCATTAATCAAGGAATTCCTCACTACCTACAAAGTTCTAAAAAATAAATAGGGATGATAAATAATAGACAAGAATTTAGAGAGGGATGAAGGAATAATGAAAATGAAAAAATTACCCTACTCTTCTTTTTCATCCTTCTCCTTCAATCAAAGCACTTCATCTCGCTTTGAGACCAATGTCAGGCCAGGGAATGAAATGTAGAAAAGATTGACAAATATAATGGATGGTACAATATTCAATGAAGTTCATAACATTCATCCATTAATGCATTCATTGATAAAATTAATGATACAATGTACATATTTAACAATATGAAAATGATTGTTCAATTCATTTTATGGATGACTGTGTAAGGAAGCTAAGGTAACAGAACAATTTCCTACACTAATATTGAGAGGAGGGTTATGCAAAATGTTTCAAATCTTTTCAATAGTTATAGAAATTATACAGAAATAAACATAAATAGCAATCATACCACAACACAATGATTTGCATGGGGAAAACCCTTTCAGGATGAAAACCCCCCACTCCAAAAGTAGCCCATATATTATTCAAAAATATCAACAAGATTACAATATACTTGTAGAGCAATCTTTCACATGAGTATCACCAACTAGAGATCTGGAGGCAACTCAACATATATAAGACTCTTACCCACAACCTTTATCTCAAGCACCTAATATATAGGAGATACAATATATGAAACCGTCAAATGGTAATTAGAAAACCATGATCCAAAACCACCCAAAAGTGGCACCCAAATTATCTCTAATCAAAGATGCTTTATGATATGTCATAATACACATCAACACATGTAACTCCCTCTTACAACTCTTTTCTGTGTCAACATGTTTTTACATTTTCCATTACGAGAGGCCCAACTTTTGGAGGCCATAACTTTAGATCTGAAAGGTCGATTGGGCCCTTTGTTTAAGTTGAAGAGCTTAAAGGGATCTGTGCATTGAACACCACCAATGGTGATGTCAAACAACCTGAAATTGTTATTTTGGCTAAAAATCAAATCTATAGCCCAAAATTTGAGTTTTTCCATTTTTATAACCAAAAAATTACACTTTTTATAATTTACAAGGTTGAGACACCTTTTCTAACATTATCCCACTTGTCAAACACCTTGCAAGAGAAAAGGGAGTATCAACACCATGTTATAATTGCTAGGGGATGAGAGGCCCATAGACTCTGAACACCATCTGAACTTCTCTGTGTTCACAGGCTTAGTTAATGAATCTGCAACATTCATCAAAGTATTTACCTTAACCAACCTCATCTTGCCATCCTTGACCATATCTCTGACAAAATGATACTGTACATCAATGTGCTTGGTCCTGGCATGAAATGTCATGCTCTTAGCTAGGCAGATCACACTCTGACTGTCACAATAAATTGTCACTGCACCTTGTTTTATTATGATATCTGAACACAATCTCTTAAGCTAAATGACTTCTTTACAAGCATGGATAGCTAGCATATACTCAACCCCAGTAGTGGATAAAACAACCACAACCTTTCTCTTACTCATCCAACTAATTTCACCACCAAATAAAGTAAACACATAAGGACTGGTGGATCTTCTGCTATCAACATCACCTACCCAGTCTGAATCCACATAACCATGAATATCAAGGGAATGCCCGTCTCCTATCAAATTACCATGATAAAAAAAGGAATACTCTAAGGTACACCGCAAATATCTGAACTCTTTTAAATGCATCCCAATGAACTTTACCAAGATTAGACATATGTCTGGAAAGAACTCCCACTGCTTGGGCAATGTCTGCTCTAGTACAGACCATAGCATACATCAAACTTCCAACTACACTCTAGTAAGACACTCTACTCATGTATTCCATCTCTGATGGGGATGTTATACATTATGAAGTAGATAAATTCATTCCAACTGTAAAAGGAACACACAATGGTCTACAATCATGCATGTTAAACATCTATAAAACTGAATTGGCATACTTACTTTGGTCAAGCCATAGTTTTCTGTTCACTCTATATTTTCTGATTTCCATTGCAAGAATGTGTTTAGCTACACCAAGATCTTTCATTTCAAATTTAAGTTCTGCAAGTTGAGACTTTAGTTCTAAAATCATTCCTCTCCCTTTACCAATAAATAACATATCATCAACATATAATGCAATAAATAGGAAATGATCACCATCAAATTTATAATAAACAATGATCTAATTTAGAATTCTCAAATCCTAAACTCAATACATATGTATCAAATTTTTGGTACCACATCCTAGGACTCTATTTTAACCATACAAAGATTTCTTCAATTTACAAACTAAATTACCTTTACCAAGTTCATAACGTAGTGCTCTAGCTGTGACAAATAAATATCCTCCTCTAAATCACCATGAAGGAATGTCATTTTCAAATCCATTTGCTCAGCCTCAAGATCATAAAATGCAGCAATAGAAAGCAAGAATCTAATGGATGCCATTTTTGCAACAAGAGAAAATATCTCACCGTAATCAACACCCTCAACTTGAGAGTAACCTTTCACAACCAACCATGCTTTATACTTCTCAATACCTTCATCTGAAACAATCTTTTTCTTGAACACCCATTTGCAACCAACAAGTTTTCATCCTTCAAGAAATGGTACTAGATCCCATGTATCATTCTTTTTCAAAGTTTTCATCTCTTCATCCATGACAATTTTTCAAGATTTTGCATCATTCATACCTAATGCCTCTTCTACAGATCTTGGTTCATCCATGTTATATTCAAAGCAAAAATACATCTCCAGTCATCAAGTGAATCTCTTTAGGGTGGTTAAACTATGCCTTGTAGACCTTCAAACAAGTTGAGGTGGAGGTTCTTCCTCCTCTTATGAAGATTCAGAGCTAGATGAGCTCTCCTCAACTTCTTGTCTATCTAGGGGCCTTTATTCAACTTTATCAGGCATAGAAGGAAGTTGAATCATATCTTTTTGTTCACTTTGTTATGGCTACAATTGTTGTGGAGTAAAATGTGTACACTAGCATTTTACATCTAGTTTAGCACTCGGGTGGACTTAAAATATTTACCCTTGTTAAACAATACCTATTTTAACACCTTTTTGAACAATAAACGATTAAATCTTGATCCCAATGAATAAACTTGATAAAATAAAGTTAGGACTGGTTTAAGCCCACTTAAATGGATGCTCTCTAGAGTTTGTACGGCTAAAGGACTAGGGCACCTAGCGCCCTGGTCCCAGATGTTAGTCCCGACCCTATTTTTGTGGTGTCAAATTAGAAAACCTCCTTCGCTAATACATGTCGGCCCCATTTGGTTTTATTCATTATTGGTGAGCAGGAATGCATATATAAGCAAGTTAGTTTATTCATTTGAACATCTCTAAGTTCTTTAAGCAATCTAGGCACTCTTGCACTCTCTTTCTCTCTCATCTTCTCTATTCTTCTCTAAAGCTCTCTATGGTGGATTATGTTGAACACACCAAGATACTGATAGGGGGGTGAATCAGTATCTAAACAATTTCCACTTTTAACAATTTTCAACTTATCCAGAGCAGATCAAATATTAATCATTACAACATAACCATGAATATGAAATATTAACACAATGCACATCAACACATAACACCAGATATACGTGGAAAACTCTAGAAGGGAAAAACCATGGTGAGGATCAACTCACAATTTATGAAGCTCAAATAATAACTTTGTTTTAGGGCTACAACCCAAGGAAGATGGTACTCCCTAAGTAACTTTGATTTAGGGTCACTCCCAAGGAAGCTTCTACTCCCTAAAGAATTTATTTTAGGGTCACTCCCAAGGAAGCTACTACTCCATGGAATGAGAACACACATACAAAGGATTGCAGTATGACAGTGTTTCTACTATCTGAAAATTGACATTGAAAATCACACTTTTGATGATTACATTTTTGCCTCTTCACACTTTCTTCTGAAGATTTGATCAATTAGGCACACTCTATACTTGATCATTGTCACAAATATGTCTTCAAGATGAATCCGGACAACATCAAAAACTTCTGCTCTTTCTCCTTCAGTCGCACATCAACAATGCATTTATTCTATTTTTTATCTGCTTGCGAACTTTTCAATTACATTGCAATCACACTTCACCTCACTCACTTTGATTCACTATTTATACATGATATTACATTGATTACATTTCTTGTCATCCATATACAACATGAACAATACATTTACAAGTCAACCAGACAACACACAATATGAAACATGTAGAAGATAGGTCCTAAGTGAAGCCACATGTTACACCAACAGAAGATCCATACCTTGCGGACACCAAAAATTGCTTAACTAGGTCCAAAACATCCTTCACAACTTCAAGCACCAAGTAATTATATCCACATACTCCGCTCATTTGGAAATAAGACAACTTTAAGCAAAACACGTGAAGACTTGAAGTATAACGACCACATCAACTTGAAAACCTTGTGCAGTACTGGAAACAAGAAAGATCTTCGTGAAACTTTTCAAATGAGTCCACATGAATCATACAACATCCCCAAACACTCCCTTGCCACCACACATCAAAGAATTGTGCCGCATAGCTTCAATCATTAACACTGAGAACAATTTATCATCTGGAACATACTGCAACATACTGTCATTTGAAAAACTGAGCTGTGGACCACCAAAGACCTTGAAACTGCAAGGAAGCATGTAATACACATCCATAAACATGTCCTCAAAACCGCAAGGGAAATCATTCATTTCTGGAGGAATGCAGAGCATTCCAATAGGCCTTCATCACTAGCTTACTCTGCCAAAACACATGTCGGTACTCTATCATGCACAAGTTTTACAAAGGAAGGACAAATGATCTAAAAACTTGGAATTATCACCTTCACTGCATCTTGAACACAATTCTAAAACCGCATGGCCATATCTGCAAATGCGGACGAATGTGGAGCATTCCATTGTCCTATACATAACATCTTCGTAGAGGTGACACTGTCTTCAAACATTCAACAACAAAACACTCTTTTGTTAATGCAATCATCATGAAAATTGGATCATACATACTATAGGCCATTAGTAGCATTAGAAACACATTTGATCATCTTTGTGCTTCTAATTCCCATCTTAATATGGACTATATCTTCTCCCTTCTCTTGTTGGATGGGACATGACATCAACCATGAACTGTATCTTCTTCTCTTGCTCTTCTTCTCACTGTATCTTCTTCTCTTGCTAGATGGGACATGACATCCAACCATGAACTATATCTTCTTCTCTTTCTCTTCTTCTCACTATATCTTCTCCTGCTGGATGGGACATGACATCCAAACATGAACACCATCACACCACCATGATAGTGTTGACATCAATGACAACCTAGTGACAATCTTGACATAAATGACAACCCTAAGAACCATATGTGTAACAGATTATTGTTGTGGCACTAACTTCTTGTAGGTCTTTTGAAGATGTCTCTACTTCTTTGGGATACACCAACTTCTTGAGTCAAGTTGTGATGCCGCATCAAGCAAGCTAGGGTTTCCATGCTTATGGTGACTCCTTTCCTTTATGCTTTGTTATAGCATTCCATTCTACTTCAGATTTGCCTCTGCCTTCCTACGACACTCTCTTTATCTCTCATTATTGCTATTATGGAGGTGGAAACACCATTCACAGAGCTTGACTTAGGAAAGCTCCTAAATAGCACAACCCTCTTTCCTTCTTTTGTGTGTGCAGATTGAAGTAATAGGTTTCAGGAGAAGGAAGGTTTTACATGTATAGTTGTGGCGAAGCTTTGAGTTTCTATAAAACCCTAAATTGGGTCTAGGGCACCTAGTGCCTTGGTCTTTCTAGATCCTGAACTTAGATCTAGGTTCTTCTCTATTCACTAGTCTCTGTTGTGTTTTCATATTTTTCGTATCTATTTCTGATAGTCTGTTATGCTCTAATCTTGCTCAATTAGGGTTTTATTTTTTTCCCTAGTTTGATTGGTTGGATTTGGTTGATTCTCCTCTATACAACAAAGTGACAAATCCCCTGTAGTTTGGCTCTCCTTCAAGGGTAGAATCCAAGCTCGGCTTGTGTCTCAATGTTGGATGGAAGAGGGTTTGATCTAGTTTAACCTTTTAGGCTAGGTCTCTCTTTTCCACCTAGCATTTTGGTGAACCGGTAGTTTCTTGCACTTTGGCATCCTTCTTGATTTAGATCTAAGTTATTTTATGACCTAAATATGATTTGATTACATTCATTCATCATTTGGCATACTTTCATAGATTAATTTTACATTGTTTCATTGTTAGGGTTTGGAAAAACCTTGCATTTTTAGAAAATCTAGCTAGTCTTGAACCTAGGGTTTGTAGATTAATGTGTTGTTTCGGATCTTGGTGACATCATTTTGTGGATTGAATTGATTTAATTTGTTTTACCTTATCATTCTTTGTGTTTACAACATTCTTGCATTTGAAATTTGAAAATCAAGCATTGGATTTAAGTGTAGAAAAAGCATATTTGTCACATTGTCTATATTGCCTAAATTTAGATCATTATAAAATGATATTGGTTTTTTATTTTTGCATCAGATCTGATTAGTATTTCAGCAATTAATCATTTCATAGTTCTATATTTTGCATTTGAACCTCTTCATTGTTAGGGCTTTTCAAAAGTTGTTGCAAAACCTAGTTAATTTTGAAACCTAGGGTTTGTAATTTTGATATCTTGTTTTAGATTTTTCTGATGATATTAACATTTAAAATCTGATATTACTTTACTCTATTTCATCATTTAATCATTTCCTCATGTTATATTTGGCATTTTCACTCATTTGAATTATTAGGGTTTTCAAAAAAAATACATTTTTGGAAAACCTAGCTAGTCTTGCATTTAGTGGTTGTATTTGAAATCTTATTTTCAAATCTTTGCTATGTTGAATGATTTCTAAATCTGATTTTAAGTTTCTCTAACTCATCATATTTGTCATAGTTTTTTTAATTTAGAAAGCAAGAACATTCGTGCATTCATCTTCTCTAAAATTGTAAAGCAATACCACAAACAAAACTATCTAGTTTCATTTGACACTTATGCATCTTCATTTAAAACAAAATTTTATAAATCCCTCTTGTGTTTACTTAGGAAAATCATTTTCACATACTACACATCTTATATTTTCAATACTTAGTTTTTGTGGTTACCAAAAACACCACATTTTTGGAAAGCCTCGCTTATCTTGCACTTGTAGATCATTGATTGCAATCTTATTTTAGATACTCAAATCATGTCTAAATTCAATTATACATTGTTGTTCTATATCACACTTACTTGTATTATTAGCTTCTTCGTATTACTTCTATCAATATTAGAAGACTTTAATACTAAATTGATCTCCATGAATAATCATGAGAAAGATGATGGTGATAGTTCTTCTTCTACTACAATTTATGATAATATCATTGACATCAACTCTAAGGCATATGATGGTGACCTGGATTTGCCTACATCACCCTATTCTTGGATCCCTCTCCCAAAAGTGAGAACATTTTGGCACAAGAGGATGAAATCATCAACACATTCTTTAACATTAATTTACCTTCTCTTCATTTGAATGATCTCTCTTCTAGAGATGTGGCATTAGAAGATGTTGAGCATACTATTTCTACTTCTACCATAGTACATGATAATTCCATGAATCATCCTATTAATCTTCCTCCTTCGGTTGAATGTTCAAGTACCTTGGATATCACTAAGGATGTGAAGACCCTTTATCTTCCTCCTTTGGTTGAATGTTCGAATACCTTGGATATCACTAAGGATGTGAAGACCCTTCATATTCCTCCTTTGGTTGCATGTTCATGCCCCTTAGACATCACTAAAGATACAATCATCAACAATTTCCTTAACATCTCTCTACCCTCTCTTTATTCCAATGCTGTCCCATCAAAAGATGAAGCATTGGTGGATGAAGATTCTTCTATTTTAGCATATTCCCTATGGAAAAACATTAGGCATTCATCTCAAAAAGATGTCAATGTAAATTTTGTCATAATTAATAGACTTATTCTACCCTCTAAAGGGATAGTGAATAAGTGCATTAATGTTCAAAATATTTCTAAAATAATGGTACACGAGGCACCTAATCCATCTCCTTTGACCTTTCTCTAAACCTCTAATCACAGTTTGAGGTGTTCCCAAACCATCTCGACCTCCTGGTTCCTTTCTCAATATTGCAACCATTTGTGATAAAGTATCATCTTAATCTAATGAATCATCTTCTTCTAATGCATGTCTTAGTAATGATGAGGTCCATTTAGATTTCAATCCCCATGGGCTTGTTGAAACAAAGGTCAACTCTCCTTACCATGATAAAAAGAACGATCCTTCTAATTCATCTTCAACAAATGATGGCACTCCTCATTTCAACAAATATAGTCATATGACTTCTCCTCTTCCTTCAGACTTGGAGATGTGTTATGGGTGTGGATTCAAAGTCCTTTCTAAACAAGAATACAATGGAAATGGGTTAGGATGCAAAGAACAAGGAATGAAGGAACATGTGGAACCAACACCGCATTTGTCTAAAGTAGGTTTAGGTTTCTGACCTCCTACATTCTCTCCACCATGCTCACAACAAAAAGGATTACTTCCTACTCCACCTATATCTTCTCTTCTATCTCAACAAGAGTGTATGTTGTCAAGCCTACTCAAAGACCTCTTAATCACTCTTCCTCCTCCAACACACAAAAATGTTCAACATAATAACCATTCAACACCTCATTATTGTGCATATCATTGAGCACTTGGCCATTCCACTAAGGAATGTTGAGTCTTGGGTGACAAAATTCAACAACTTCGAACACGTTATGGCTCTAGTACTTTCCAACACACTTGATGTAGTCCCTAGAGAAGATTGTCCTCCATCCACTTTATAATAAGCAAGTTGGGAGAGGACGATTTGTTATAGGTCAACTCATAACTATGGTCCCTCCTTCTCATTTGTGTTGTGCTTGTACGTGCCATTATCCCCGTATTGTAATGTTTTGTTGATTGTTGGTTCTCCCTTGGCACCCTTATTAGCACAAAGGTACAAGGAGAAATAATGCGTTGTGACATTCCTCTATGGGTATCTTCATTCTCCTATATGTTGTACAATTTAGTTATTTTTCTTAGATGATTTAGCATCCTTTCATGTTAATTCAATTTATGTATACTCTACTTTCATTTGATCTTTCTTCCATTGTCTTCATATTTGTGTGGCACCTTGTTGCAATGATTGGCATCATACCATGACTACACAAGCCATTGTGTATCATGCATGTAAGCATCGCCTTGATTTTCTCATCCTAGGGGGCAACCCCTTATCATGATGTAGCTTTTAAAACCACATGTCATTTGGGCATGTGCTTTTAGAAAGATCTCATGCCTGTTTTATATTTCTTTCTTATTCTACCTTAAAGGCCATTGCTCCTTGATGGAGTTAGAAATCACTTTAAGGTGGGGGCATATATCTTTCTGTGAGCCTTACTCTCATCTTTCTATCAAAACACTTGTTGATTATTTTTTGTCACTCAACTCTCTTTAAAAGGGTTATGGCAATCTTGGAAAGAAGATCTTGAGTCTATCTTAAATATCTTGTTCTCCTAAGTTGAAGCTCCTTACACATTTGGGAGAAGGGTTGGAACCACCAACTTGAGTTTGGATAGAGTACCTTTGGGTATGGTTGCAACACCTTATTCTGCAAGGCTTCATAAAAATCCTCTTGCGGGAGGTATTTTGTGTATTCCATTGAGTGGAAGCAATTTTCTTGATATGGATTATGTGTATGATGTGTTCATATCCCTCTTGTTTTTGTTATTTCTAACTAACCCCTTAGCATTCTTCTTATGGTACCTTGGGGAATGATGCATGATGATTGAGATAACATTTAGATTGAGGTCTCCTTTGTCAGGCTGACTCAATATCTTCTATTTTTTGTAAAATGCATGTATTCTCCTCATATATTCTTATCCTCTATGTATTCTTCATGTCTCATGCGTGCTTCACATGTTTTCTCTATGTATACCTTATGTATTCTCCTTAAGTTCTTTTCATGTGTATGATATGTATACTTTATGCCTTATGTGTATGCTTCGTATCAAGTGTGTATACTTTGTATATTGCGTGTATACATTGTGATTTCTCAAGTGTATGCCTTGTGTACGCCTTGTCGTGTTTCATGTATTCTAAGTGCTTCATATATGAGTGAAATATATCATGTATGTATGCAATTCTTTAGACTCCTAGAATCCTAAATTTGGGGGCTTGATCACCCCCCAACTTTGGCAACATTCTATGGCTCCTATGTTTGTTGTGTTTGAAATATGTCTTCTCCATACTTTAGTGCAAGTATGAACATAAGATCATACCCACACTAAAGTGGGGGCTAAATGTTATGGATTAAAATGTGTACACTAGCATTATACACCTAGTTTAGCACCTAGGTGGACCTAAAATGTTTACCCTTGTTAGTCAAGACCTATTTAACACCTTTTTAAACATTAAATGATTAAATCTCGATCCCGATGAATAAACCTAATAAAATAAAGTTAGTACTGGTATAAGCCCACTTAAATGGACACTCTGGAGTTTGTGGGGCTAGAGGACTAGGGCACCTAGCACCCTGGTCCCATATGTTAGCCCCAACCCTATTTTGTGGTGTCAGCTTAGAACACCTCCTTGGCTAATACATGTCAGACCCATTTGGTTTTATTCATTATTAGTGAGAAGGAATGCATATATAAGCAAGTTAGTTTATTCATTTGAACATCTCTAAGTTCTCTAAGCAATCTAGACACTCTTGCACTCTCTTTCTCTCTCATCTTCTCTATTCATCTCTAAAGCTCTCTATTATGGATTATTGTTGTGGCACTAACTTCTTTTAGATCTTGTGAAGATATCTCTACTTCTTTGGGCTACACCAACTTCTTGAGTCAAGTTGTGATGCTGCATCAAGCAAGCTAGGGTTTCCATGCTCATGGTGACTCCTTTCCTTTGTGCTTTGTTATAACATTCTATTCTACTTTATATTTTCCTCTGCCCTCCTAGGGTACACTCTATTTATCTCTCATTATTGTTGTTGTGGATGTGGAAACACCATTCATAGAGCTTTACTTAGGCAAGCTCCTAAATAGCACCAAACCTCTTTCCTTCTTTTGTGTGTGTAGGTTGAAGTAATAGGTTTTGGGAGACAAGATCTAGGAAGAAGGAAGGTTTTGCAGGTATAGGTGTGGCAAAGCTCTAAGTTTCTATAAAACCCTAAATTAGCTCCCAAAATTAGATCCAGGTTCTTCTCTGTTCATTGGTCTTTGTCATACTTTCAGATTTTCCATATCTATTTCTGACAGTTTGTTATGATTCGATCTTGCTAATTAGGGTTTCATGTTTTTCCCTAGTTTGATTGGTTGGATTTGGTTAATTCTCCTCTATACAACAAAGGGACAAATCCCTTGTAGTTTGGATCTCCTTCAAGGGTAGAAGCCAATCTCAGCTTTTGTCTCAATGTTGGATGGAAGAGGGTTTGACCTTGCTTAATCTTTTAGGATAGGTCTCTCTTTTCCACCTAATAGCAATGTAACAAAAGAAGGCTTAGTTTCTCTAAAAATAACACTTCTACTATATATTCCCTTGTGTGCAATAGGATCCCAAAGCTCATATCCTTTCACATCATAACTATACCTGATGAAGATATATTTCACAACCTTGTTCTCCAACTTTGTTTGCTTCTCCTTTGGCACATTTACATTTGCCTCGTGCAACCAAAAACTCTAATATGTATTAATGAAGGCTTGTGGACCGACCATGCCTCCATAGGTGTTTTATCAACAAGAACTGATGTAGGAGACCTGTTAATTATCTAGCAAGCAGTGACAACAACTTCAACCCAAAACCTTTATTCTAGAATAGTACCACTAAGCATACTCCTAGCCTTCTCTATCAGTGTCATGTTCATTCTTTCTACAACTCCATTCTATTGTGGAGAATATGGAGTTGTCTTTTCTCTTTGGATGCCACAATCTTTACAGAATCTGTCAAAATCATTAGAGAAAAATTCATTGCCATTGTCATTCCTCAAATATTTTATTTTTCCTTTCTAGTATGTAACTCAACCATTGCTTTAAATTCTTTAAATCAACTGAAAACTTCATATTTACTCTTTAGAAGATATACCCATGTCCTTTTTCTATAATCATCAATAAATAAAACATAATATGTCAATTTTCCAATGGAAGGAACATCTACAAAACCAACACATTAGAATAAGATCCAATAAACCACAAGATTTATGAGAAATCAAGTAAAATTGAATGCGATTTTGTTTACCATAAATACAATTCTCACAGAAATCAAAATTAAGATTACAATTAGTCAATCCTTCAACAAGGTTTTTATTTTTCAAGGTCTTTAGACCCTTTTATCCAATGTGGCCTAATCTATGGTGCCATAACATAGTTTTCACTATAGGTAATTTTGATTCAAAAGAAAGAGCACCCTTAGGTACCTAGAAGCCATGACTATCCATTAAAGATGAAACCTTAATTTTTTCCAATAAAGTAGTCACAAACTTGTTATTCATAAAAGTACTTGTTGTCTCTCAGATTTGCACCCTTGTTGAGTTGTAAAACTTGGCAATCTGGAGAAACATGGGATCTTTCTAGGTCTGTGGGTCACCTGTGATGGAAAGAACCTCTAGAGAAGGCCAGCTTCCTATTGATACTCCACCTATACTGCTTGTACTAAAGTCTTTGCAGAGAAAAGGGTAAGAAGGATTGCATGAAAATGAAACCTACTGTCTAAGGTGATGCACCAAAAGATCATTAGAAAATACATATAAATGACACACTATAGAACCAATAATAATAAGAATCCCTTACACAACCCAGCAAATCATAATCCTTGTATCATTACTTTGTAAGGAGGCTAAATAACAACAGTCCTACAAAGGAGAAAGAGGTTTTCTCACTACCCAAAACTGATTGTTATTCCTTGCACATCTCACAACCTACAAAAATATGTATCCCTGCATAAAGGCACCAACATGAAATACAGCTCCAAGGACAAAGAACATCACAAAGATCTGCACTAACACTAAGGACACACAATATCAGAAGAAATGGGAAGGTATAAACTGCTTATTACTGCTAAAAAGGTGTTACAATGCTGTATATCTCTGAAAATGGGTTACAAGACTGTTCACTTCTGCAAAAGAACTCAGAAAATTACAATATACAGAGTAGTGAATAGCAAGAACTAGTGAATAATGAACAAGGAAGAAGACTATATACTTCCCAAACAGCTGTGAATAGATAAACATGAGCCACCTCCATTTTTGTGCATCTCATAAATGCCCTCAAAATATCCTTTCAAGGTCCTCCAAAATGGGTTCCCAATGCATAAATGGTCAAGGCATGCCATCAACTATCATAAAGGCACCTGAAAATGTCATTGAATGCCTTAAAATGGTCTTTAAGGCCACTGACATAAGTCAAATCTGTGTAATAACTCCCCTGCAGCCTCATAAATATCTGATATTTTCCTGATAAATGACATAAATACACATTTTCTGCATTTAATTAACATTTAACTAAGAGGTATATAATTACACCACCTTAGTTAATGTTTTACAATCCAAATTTATACGAACCTATGCAGAAAAAATGGTATTTAGGACACAACATTTAATTTCCTAATTTTGCATGATTTAGGGACCAATTAAATGTCATAAAAAGATGACAAAGTAATCAACAAGACTTGCTTTGTCATTCATGATAAACTGCCTAATATTGCCTCTTTGCATTTTATTACAAACGATGAAGTAATTCATAATCATTACTTTATCGTTTGTTTACAACATTTAATCTATCTCTAGATTATTCAAAAATTGACAAAAATAGTACCTTCATAGCCTCTAGACAAAATGACATGATTCCACACACTTGCATATTCACTCGCATCTCATAACATCAAAAAATGTCTCATGACTTGCCAAAACTCTTCAATCCCCAACCACTCACACGTTTCCCAACATGCACCATATCACGAGCCATGCCTACAAGGTTCAAAGCAATTCATTTCAAAATGACCCTTATGACTTCCATATGCATCACCAAGTCCTTGTGGCCATACTTCATCCACCTTGTAACCATAACAAGACATATCTTGTAGATATAACACCCGGCCTTATGCTTTTTTATAATGCATTTTGACCTATCTTTGAAGAAGAATCAAAAGGCATAAAAATGCCTCACGGCCCCCTTGAATCATCACTAGGTTCAAACATATGAAGTCTTGACCATGTCCCTAAGCCGGTAATGATTTGGTAAATCAAAAGGTCAAAAAATACAATAATGAAATTAGGTCTATTCGACCCCCTTGAAGAGGAAAAACCTAAAAAAAACATTTTCATTTGCATTTTATTCTTGTTGTTCAAACTTGGCCGCCGCCATGACCGAAGGGTTTGGAAGAAAACTTACATCACTATGTCAATCTTTGAGGGTTTTGATGTAGAATTCTGAGGATTATGCAAGGTAAGTTGCTTCCTTTAAGGTTTCGACTCCTCTTTCTGTTGATTTTGGGCCTTCAAGGCCGCGATTCTGACTGGCTTTTGATGCATTTCATTATCTTTTGGTGTTTTCTGATGGCCAACCCTCTGCATCCATTGTTGGCTGTGTATCATGAGGCCACGATTGGAAGTTGCTCTGAGGAGAAGAAAACATGATTTTACTAGTAAAAGGCAGAAAACCACAGAGGTAACTACTCACTGGCAACCTTCTCTCACTTTTTTTGAGATCTTCTTGTATATTTGCTACCAGAAGGCATGATTCTGAGCATTTATGAGTATTTTCTATTTGAAATGAGCTGGAAAGTCTTTAATTTACCTCCATATTTGCCATTCTGCTGGCTCAAAACAAACCCCCCAAAATGACAAAACCTGTAAGAAAATGAAAATTTGTGCATTCTTCTTTAAAAAATTGTATTTCTTCAGTTTGATGGCTGTAGTGAGGTCGGAAAACTCCATTTTTCTGTTATCTTTAGAGGATTCTGTAAGCATTTGAACTTGGAAAAAACTGTACTTTTCTGGGAAAACTACATTTTTCTGGGTTGGCCGTAGCATGATTATTGAAAATCTGCATTTTCTGCTATTCTGTTTCAGGGTTCTGTAAGCATTTTGACCTTGGAAACTTAAAAAACAAAAATGTATTTCCTTTTTGCTGAGGTGAGATTTGAGCATTTTCCAGGTATTTATGCAATATTTTGAAAAGATTCCCCTTGGTAATAACTCTATCACAACAGTAAGATGTTCGGGTGCATATACAGCTCCTATGAACAACACCACAAGAACCTTTTTCCAATTGGTTTACCTAGAAAAAGATCTTCCCATAATATTTCACAATCTGCAACAGAACCCAGACCAACTTCCCCTCTCTCACACAAACAAAGTCTGTTATTGCTATTAGTGATATTCCATGAAACTGGGGTCTCAGCTGCTCCAACATTCTTCTGTGTCATGCTTTATCTGTTGTTTTGCTCACTGATTATATTTTCTGTAGGTTGCTTAATCCTCTTGTTTTCCTCTAATCCCTGCAATGAACACTTGTCTCTTTGGATGTGCTCCCTAGAATAGTCATCATACCCCAACATATTCCTTCCAAAATGTTTCTTGGTAGATGAGGATTCTGCTCTTCCATTCACTGTCATGGCTCCTACAAGTGCCTTAACATGCCTCTATACAGTCTTTAGATGACTGTCTTCAACAGTGTGACTGTTTCTTTGTTTGACAAGTGACTGATCCATTAGAATAAGTGTCTGTCATCAGACAGTTGTTTATCTATTGTTGATATATCTGCTGCTCAAAACAATTGTCACTACTCCTTATGCTGATATACACTTTCATATGCAAGATTATTCCTCGAACCACTTTTGATGACTGTGCCTTGTTCTCTTCAAGATAAGTGACAACTTTTTGACATGTTTGACTATTTCCTTATCAATTTTGTGAGCCTCTAAATTCATCATCTCTTCATTCAAACTCAGAAACCCTCATTCATGTTTGTGATACTCTGTCCACTGCTTCTTCAACAAAAGATTGAACAAATATGCTTCTTGACAGTACTCCTTCGGTTTCATGCATTTTCCTCACGACTGTTATCGAACCATATGACTAATCTTTGGCTCTTTTTAGGATCATTGTGCTTCAATAGTCTACTGCTTCTCTTTGACTTTATTCAAACCCTTTGTTCATGTACAAATAGGCACCACAAACCTTTATCTTGTGGCTTTCCTTTATCCATGTTTCTTTGTATGTTCAACATTGCCCTCAAGAAGCTTCCTACATACCTTTATAGTTTGCTGCTACTCCACAGATTGTTTGATGTCCTCTTTCAGGCTATCTGCTATGACTATTTTAGAAACAATATAGTCTATATGAATGTATGTTCTACACTGTGAAGAGACTCTTCATAGCAGCTACTAGACTGTCTTCATACCTCGTCTCTTTGCCATTATGGATTGTCCCAGACTTGGTTGGTCACTGTCCCTTTAATGCTTGGTGATTGTTTGCTCCATCATGAAACTATTTAATCTCATGCTCCCATAGTCTCCTTGAACTAGTCATTTATGCTTGACTTCCCTCCTGTGCTATTTATCTCTACATACTGTAGGAAGACTTCTGCATACATAATTATCTCCAATCAACCATTGATTGGCACCATGCATTGTTTCTTCATTCAGGATTGAGGATCATTGTCTTTCATGGTGATAGTACTTCACAAGGCTTATGACAGCCTTCTTCCTTGACTGAATTCTTTTGACTGTGTCATCGATGATGACCATCCTTTTGTTTTTCAATCACAATTAATGTGATATTCTCCCCATATTGTCCACTTATTGCTAACTATCATCTTTGTTCTATAAATTCTCTTACTGTTGATGATTGTTGGTCCATCATACTTTGTTGCTCCATTGTGCCTTGTTGTCCTTAAGTGCTTGGGTTTCCATGATTGTTGGCTGTCATTTACCAGATGGACACTTCTGATACACATTTATTTTCTCCTTCTTAGCTACTCCATTGTGCCTTGCTGCCCTTTGTCCTTTATGACTTTGTATGATCATGTTGACTACACTTGTATATGCTGTCCTCCTATGATTGAAACCTCCTAAAAGCTGTGATCTGCCTTCTGGATATGCTCCTTGAACTGTGCTTTTGCATTTGTACATTGCATCTGAAATGTTCTATAAGGTCCATGAGCTGGGCTCAACCCTTGTGGGAGTCACATTTACCTCCACTCATAATGTAACCTAATGAATCAAACAGAAACATAATTACACTTGTATCTGCACATGAAGCAAACATGTTAAGAAAAATAAGAACTTGTAGTCAATATTCTTGATTTGTCTTCTCAAAGGTCTATGTGACACTAACTGGTTTACTACATCTGAGAAACAAATTGTACATTTATAGATGTATATCATATGATGTATGATGCCTCATCATTGCTCTAACATCAGTTTTTTCAAAATTTTATGCAGATAACTAGGGGTAGCAAGGAGATAGCAGTTGGATGTGGGACACACAAACAATATAGGATGACACAAGACACGGCAACCAGATGAAGGCTTGTCATTCAGGCAATGACGAGTCACCCTATCTCATATGCATATTTGTCTTTCAGTTCTTTCATAAATGTATAGTTTGTCTTTTTATTTGCAATGAAATAGTTAGTCTCACGGTTTGTGTGAGACCTTATACACTTATTTTTTCAATACTAATTGCTGATCTTTTAAAAGATTTGTACAATCTCTTAAGTTTAAAAAATGCATTTGAATGCAACAATACAATGTAATCTTAATTTGTACCAAATACGTACATGGATAATGCAGCAGAAATAAGAATGTACCTTTTCTCTCCTTCAAAAATTGGAAAGCTCTACCTGATTGAGCTAGTAGTGAAATCTAGGTAACAGTACTATTACACTCAACAATGTATGCATCAATCTTATACAATTTATGAAATATTACACCTCTAGCGATCACCATAGCACCTTGATGGCACAAGTTTGCAACACTCATGCACATACTTCAATTCTTCTTATGGCTATCTTGCCAGTCACACACCCAAATCCACTTACAGGAAACTAAATCATAGAGACATGTAGAAAATGACAGGAATTCAAGATATTCTCCTCACAATGTTCAAATACAAACATGACAGGAACTACATATTCAGACTGTAAGCAAACATCTTCAGAGATTCCAAAACAATGACATGAGCTAAAATGTACTCCTCAGAATCTTGACACTCAAAACCAAATGACTGGAATAGAGATATTTAGATTCTTATTAATATATAAATCACACACAAGACAGAAATTAAAACTCAAATCCTTAGTATCTATTTCATTAACAAAGCATTACAAATCTATTTAATAGCCTACAACAATGGCCTTTACAAAGTGTAGTCAAAACAAAGTTCTACCTTCTTATCCTCTTGTTTCTCCGTTCTCTTTGTATTCACCTTTGTTCACCATCAGCCTCCTCCACATTCGCCTCTTCTCAAACACCTCAGCATTGTTTTTGGCCTGCAACCTCTTCCTTCCCTTTTTGGCCTTTTTGCCTCTTGTTCATGACCTCTCCCTGAATTACGACCTCTCTGGTTCCTTATTCGTGGCCTCCCCTTAGCTATCGTCAGCCTTCTCTTTTATACCTATCTTGCCCCAAACATCCAGCAGCCCTTCTAGACTCCTCCTCCTCTTTATGCAACTGTCGGCCTGCATTTCTTCTTGTGATTCTTCTTCTTAGCTTCCCAATCGATCACATGCATGTTTGGATTTTTTTTGCTGCCATGCTTCATCTGTCCTTAAATCGCCAGGCAGAGACTTTATAACTTCCCAAACTAATTCACATAAATTATGGATTCCTTTGACGGTTACAAATTGTTCTGTAGTCATTCTGTGACCCTTCGACTACCCTGACTACCAAAGCATCCGTTAGTTATGTAGAATAAAAATAGGTTTAAATCCCTTTGTTAATTTGTTCTTGGTGCTTGGGAGACAAAAGCTTCAAAACAAAACTTGATTCCCAAGCAAAGCGATAGGAACAGGAAACACAGGCGATAGGAACTCCTCATCAAACTTTAACTTTACAAAAATATAGGAGATAAGAGATAATGACAGGAGACAAAGAGCCACCACCACAAAAGGTAACAAAAAGAACAAAACATCAAAAAGAAGAAAAACCAAAATTGAAGGCAAGATGCCCCTGCATCAGATTCCCCAAGGGACAAAAAGAATGTGCTCCTGCACATGAAGTAATGCTCAGCAACTTACTCTCCATTTATTTTCTTTCTCTTTTTCCAATCACTTCGCACACTTGCATTGATGACAACTACATTCATTTCAACATACTTTTTGACCAAAAGCCAACTTGGCATTGTATACTCAGGGATCTTTATTGGTCTCCTCATTCCCATTGCAATCTTCAATTCATTCTCTTTTTCACTCATTTTGTCTTCTACACTTGCACAAGAAAAAAATACATTAAAGGAAACATATCTTTCTTCTTCCACATACTTCATGCTTTCATTCAGCTCTGGCTGTCTTCTAAACATTTCCTTCCTTTCAGCATGCTCCAAAAGCTTGGCTCCACCTCTCCCATATTCAACCATTCAATGTCATCGATTCTTGCATTCTTCTTGATACCAACAATAACATCTCTGGAGGACCATGTTTTCTTATCCTTTTGTCCTTTATTATCAACAAAACCATCCTTCTCTATCAGCCCATATTGGATTTCCTCATACATGTTACAACTCACAATATCTCTAATGAAATATGGATTTCCTATTCCATCTGTCAAACCATAAATAAAATGAAAGACAATATATTTTAGCTCAAACTCCTTCATTACACTCCTTGTAAATTCATGAGGACACTGTTTAACTGTTGTCCCCTTATTTGGATCTACGTTTTTAGTTTGGAAGGCTTCACCCTATATAATTGCTGCAACCTTGACTTCATTGTCTATTATCCTTTTTTCATTCTTCAACTCTTCTTTTATTTCCCACTCTTTCTCTCTATTGTGCTTGGCCATCTTCTTCTTTGGATTCATTCTATCCGCATATTTGTTCAGGTTAACTTGCTTCATCTACTTCTCTTTCTTATAGTACCTCTTCCTTCTTATGTCCTCATTTACAAACTCCCACAACTCCATCTCAGGTTCAACATTCATTTTCTCATCTCTTTCTTGTTCAACAATTTCATTCAAGGACTCAAGAGCATTAATAAGGAAATCATTTAACATAACTTGTTTACCTTTTAACTCGCATGTGGGCTCTTCAATCTTCTTTTCCTTTCCTTCAAACTCGATTTCCTTTAAATCTTCAAGGTAGGGCAATGTTTCTTCTCCTTTCTTATTTGTCTCTTCTAGTCTTGAACTATTCTATTGTAACATCCTCTCTGAATCAATCAGGATCTCATGATCACTAAACTTGGCCTAGTTTTTGCATCTTACATCCTCTTGCAGTCCTTTCTCACCACCATGTCCTGTAACAACACTATTATTCCCTTCCATCACATGTTTAGCCATCCATACTTTGTTTTCTCTAACCTCATGTGGATGCTTGTTTATATATGCACTTAGCCTTTCTATTTCATGGACTGCTTCTTGCTTGAAAACACATCCATTCTGCATCCTCTCTTGATCCCTCATCTTATAATCGTGGTTCCTCTTGAACTCTTTCATGTCCTTCATTCCTTGGGACTGTTTGTTGTCATAAACTCCCTTACACACATCTACTTGTTTACACTGGGCAGGCTGTCCCTGAACAACGAACTTCCTTTGCCAACTTGGCATCCTATACCCATGATCCCTAACAATTTTTGAACTCCCTAGATTACTCATCTCCTTATTTACTTGCATTTTCAAATTAGTATTTCTATATGTATGCTCACAATGAACATTTCTACCTTTATATGCCCTTAACATACCTTGTTTGGATTTTCTCTCATCCTTGGTTTCCTTGCTTACCAATTTTACCCTTGGGTTTCTTTTCTTTTTCCTACAAAACTTCTGAGTACATCATGAAATTCCACAACATCTCCTATATCTTTCCTATCACTCCAGAAAATCTTATGATCCTTCTTAAATACACTGTAATATACCTTTCCTTGAGGACCTGCTGTAATTGGTCATTGTACACCTTCTGCTACAACTTGTATTTGACTTCTCTCATCTTCACCACCATCTATGGGTGCCTTTTCTCTCATTGATGTTGAGGTCTCAGCCTTGACCCCTCCAATGAAGTCTCTCATAGCTTTTCCTTTTCCCATAAGTGCTATTGCATGGACTGCTTCTTTCCATTCCTTATCTCTTTCCTTATCTATGGGCTCTCTTCTTGTCCTTCCTCTTTGTGTCTCCAAAGGCTTGTTCTCAACCTTCTTTATACCTCTATTCACAACTTCAAACAAATCATCAAAAAATAAATCAAGAGACCAAGATGTCTCCTTTGGTGGCTCCTTCATGGACACTTCCTTCTCCTCTTTTTCTAGTGCTCCTTGCTGCACTTTCTCTTTCCTCCTTTCCTTACTTTTATCCAAGTCCTCTACAATGAGAACTTTCCTTTTCTCTCCTTGTCTACTTTATGCAGCCATCACCTTATCAGGAAAATAAATCTTTTCCAAAATATCCATTCTTCTTGCAATCTCTTCCAATCCCTCTTGGTATTTTCTGCTTTCCACTTCATCCCAATATCTTTCCCAAAATGGGATTATGACGGGTCTTCTTACACTAATACCCATCCTTCTTACTACTGCAATCCACAACTCCGCTCAATCTTCAAGTGTAAACTACCTCTACTTTGGTGATTGGTTCCCACAACAACACACGTCACTGCTGCAACACAATCTCTCACTTTCCAGAACTACCCTCTACCCAACAAGACCTTGGAAGATGTATCTCTCAAACCCCCTGTTGGTGCCTGAATTGACTCCCAGTTTTGGAGCAATTTTTCATGCAGGCACCTTCCCAAAAAATCCAAAAAAGTTCTAAGTTTAGGGGCCCCTCAGTGTTTTTCAGCATCTGCATCACAGTTCTTGAGGAGGTGGTCTTCATGTTTTCTCCATCAGCATGTGTTCATTTTTGTGTCTTCGACATTTTGGTTTGAACTTGAACCCTTTTTCTCTAAGTTCAATGGTTCAGCGGTTCGGGGTTCATTTTTCTTCTAACGGATCATATTATGCATTTGCCTTGCGCAAATCTTGTATCGTTCAACCTCCCGCTTGAACCCTTTGAACCGGTTCAAGGTTCAATAGTTTGATGCTTCGAGTTTTTTGGTCTCGGCCGAAGTTTTTTGCTGATGGAGTATTGTTGTGGAGGTTTGAACCTCGCCAACATACCTCAATATTGAACCTCGCCATTGAACCGGTTTCAATGGGTTCGCGGGGCTACTTTTTTGTTGCTGACTGAGTTGTTTTCAGCGTTGAACTTCTCGGTTGAACCTCTCCTTTGAACCATCCGCTTGAACTGGTTCAATGGTTCAAAGCTTTATGTTTTTGGTCTTATTGGAGTGATTGGCTTCATCGGTGAAAGATTTCTTGAGTGCTCCGATTGTTTTGGTCTGGCCAATGGATGTCCATCGGCGTGTGTTTGGCTATCGGCGAAGCAAATTTTTGGGCCGCCGATGTAAGGAGTTTGGCCGATGAGGAGTCATCAGCGTGAGGTTGCTTTTCGGCCAGAGTTTTTTGAGGTTTGCCGACGGGATTGTTCTTGTCGATGGGGGAGTGTAGTGTAGCGGTCGGCGAGACAATTGAGATCGATGAGAGATTTGTGGGGTAAGCCGATGGCCTAGGTCTGGGTGATGGGCTTTGGGCTGAGAGGCGTGTGTCGAGCGTGACAAAAGCACTCGACACTTAGTATGTTAGTGGCCATGTTTTTAAACTATTGGAGGGTCTCCGCACCATGCATGTGGGATTAATTTCCTTGCACATTTGAAACTTTAGAAAATGCATTTTGGCGGGAATTTTTTTTTGAACGCAGCGATAGTTTTCACGCGGCTGCAGGTGGTTGAGCCATCAATGGCGAATGTAGCAGGGGTAAGAGAAATGGTACACATGATCAGGTGGCCCGATTTATGGATGAAGACTTCCAGATGGCGGCGCAGGGCTCGAGGCCTCCCTTGTCTGCTGTAGCAATAACTTCTGAGCGCCATTCTTCCTGTGTGATCTGTATCTGGCGGATTTTTGAAAGCCATGTAATTAATTGCTGTGAGGTACACTTTCTGGCCAATATAGGCAGACTGTGCTACCATTTTTGAGGTTGTTGAAAACTGGACATTTTGGCTCTGTAATAAGATACAACTGGTTTTGGTTGCTTTGTGCAGCAAAACTTGCGAGTTTATGTGTCTCCTGTTGTACGTTTGTGCATGAATCCACTGATTTCATGGTCAATTTTATATGAATAATGCTATGTTTGCATGTGTTATGCTGATTCTATCTCCAGTTTTGCATGTATCTTTCTTCTGAGTCCAGGCATTCAAGGAATGTCTGAGATTCTAGAACATAGAATTCCTGTGTTGAATGTTTAATCTTTTAACTTCTGCTCAAGGGGTAGATTAAACTATTTTCAGATTGAATATTGGGAAGGGTATACTGCAATAGGGATGCCATAAGTATAGACAGCTTAACACTCTATATTGGGAGATATCTGTAAGGCAGATATCATGTATATCCCCCTGAAATCCAGTTTTAGTTGTTCATGCTGATCATTCATAGGTGTATGTCTACTGACTCCAAGCCTTGGATAGGCACCAATCTAGCTCTATGTTGAGGTTATACACCAGGTCCAGGTTTGCATCCAAACATCAAATCAAACCATTTCATCCTTCCACCTGTTAGTTGTAGGAGTAGGATTAGGATCCCTGCATGCTCTCATACCCAACCAGACATCATGTCCAAGAATGTTGCCAACCTTGTGATTTGTTACACAAATCTTGGTCCATACATGAGAGTATTCTGCCTGTTGCTGTCAAGTTAAATCCTTCTGTCATTGAGCTAGTCAAGGTCATACTTTTATCAAATAGGGACACCCCCCTTGGTGCGGCAGAACCAGAAGTGAAGGGGAGGAGCTTACGCAACCTCCTGTATTCTGTTGGCTGAATCTGCCTGTGCATTAGAACTGGAAAACCCTAATGCTGATTCAGAAGCAAAAACCAACAAAAATGGCGACTCTGCTGGGGAAAGAGAGAGTCAAGTAACCTGAGGGCTGGAAAATCTAGTTTCCAGTGAAGTTGTTGCAGCAAAAAGGAACCATGTGGTGCTCTACTGGGGTGATGAATCCAGAAAACAAAAGTGCCTTGCTGACATTCTGTCCTCTCTCTGAGAGGTGGCGACTCTGTTGAAAGAACCTATCAGTGCTGCAATATATATCCAGGTATTCATCTTTGATTCAAAATGTTGAGTTTAGAACAACAAGCCTGGTTGTGCTCTCAGAGAAGACCATTCTTTATTGAAAGATATAAAGCCCTAAATTTCACAGGGATATATGGTTACCCAAATATTATTTCCAATAAAATTAGAAGATGTTTGCCAAAATATAGTGGATCAGATTCTGAATCGGCAAACAAACATCTGCAAAGATTTTGTAATTTAATAGAAGATTATGAGGTAGAAGATGAAGATGTAGTAATGAGACTCTTTGTTCAGTCATTAGAAGATGATGCTAGGATATGGTTTTCAGACCTGCCTGTTTGTTCAGTTTCTTCATGGATAGATTTAGAAGTTGCATTCGTAGGGCAGTTTGGTGAAAGGTTTGATGTGGCCTCATTAATCATACATTTTATGAATATCCAAAGGGAAGATGAGGAGCTGGTTCCAGCCTTTAATCTTAGGTTTATTAAATTGCTCAGGCAGATCCCTAAATATATGAGACCTAATAATGCATTGTGCTTGACAATTTATTTGGCTGCATTTGATGAAGAAATGAATTATCTGTTGAGAGATAAAGAACCAGTCACACTTCACCAGGCTTTCCAATTTGCTATGGACATAGAAAATAATGAGAAATATGGAATGCCAGTAGGTTTCATGGCTGCAAGTTGTCAAAGCAGTTATCAAAGTGAATATATTTCAGCTCTCCCAGTATGTGCATTGAGAAATGATTGTATAGAGGGAAATATATTTCAGAATAATGTGTGCAGCCATGATGTGATGCATGAAGAAAATGTTGTAGAAAATGTAAGCACATCTTGTAATAATGAAAACAAAGATTATTATCAGCCTTTAGAAGACAAGCCTGCAGACACAAGGTGCCCTCCAATTGATCAAATGAGAGACATACATGAAGTTGTGTCTTGCAGTAGTGTGTATATCCCAGTTATGCCTGATTATTTATATGAAGTGGATATGCAGAGCTTCACTCTGAATATAGAAAACATTGATTCAAGGGATGGCAGTGAATATGCTAGTGATTGCCAGCATTCAGATGCATATGTGAGCCTTTTAGATAATGAATTATATTTGGATGCTGATTATGAATGTTTCCTTGAAGATTTTGGCCACCTTCATAGTGCAGAGGTTGAAAACTTTGCTTTTGATTATCAGGGCACTGGTGAAGATAAAAAACAAGGTCACTATTCAGAGGTGGATGGGAAAATTACAGATGTGTGTGCTCATACAGTTGGGGATAGTGTTGATTGCAGGGGTGACTATGAAGCTTTCAGTGTAGGGCTACATTCTGAGTTATTTCTGCCTTCTCTTGAGACATTTTAGGTGGACATTAATGACAAAACTACCATGCATGATGATGATGGATATCTGTATGTTCATCAAGATAAATTTGATTATGAGATGTTGCTTGTGCCTGAATATTGCATGTTTGATACAGAGGAGCTCTTATTTTTTGAGGAAGGGCAAAATTCTAATGTGGATTCATTTGTTTCATGTGAGTCTGTTATTTTTCCAAGCAACATCAGTGACTCATATGATGATGACATTCTACAACTAATAATTATATATGCTGATGAAGCTAGTTGTAGATTTGTTGAAGAAAAAGAAATGAGCAGCAGCACAAATAATTGCCAAGGGGCTTGCTGCAGACAGTTAAATGCTTTTAGGCTTCATTTGAAGAAATCAAAAGAAAATCAGGTGTTTGACAAAGGAAAAGTCTGGTTTTTCCTTTTTGGTGGCCCTGGGCCACCATGTTTATTTTAAAATAATGTGTTTGGTGATGCAGATTGGTGCAAGTTTGACTCTGTGCCCAATGGATAGGGGACTAGTCTGCATCCCAGAGATCTGGGGTTCTCGCTGCAATCTTGCACCTGCACGTCCTCAGACAGAGCCACTGTTGGTGCCTAAATTGACTCCCAGTTTTGGAGCAATTTTTCATGCAGGCACCTTCCCAAAAAATCCAAAAAAAGTTCTAAGTTTAGGGGCCCCTCAGTGTTTTTCAGCATCTGCATCATAGTTCTTGAGGAGGTGGTCTTCATGTTTTCTCCATCGGCATGTGTTCATTTTTGTGTCTTCGACATTTTGGTTTGAACTTGAACCCTTTTTCTCTAAGTTCAATGGTTCAACAGTTCAGGGTTCATTTTTCTTCTAACAGATCATATTATGCATTTGCCTTGCGCAAATCTTGTATCGTTGAACCTCCCGCTTGAACCCTTTGAACCGGTTCAAGGTTCAATAGTTCGATGCTTCGAGTTTTTTGGTCTCGGCTGAAGTGTTTTGCCGATGGAGTATTGTTGTGGAGGTTTGAACCTCGCCGGCGTACCTCAATATTGAACCTCACCATTGAACCGGTTTCAATGGGTTCGCGGGGCTGCTTTTTTGTTGCTGATTGAGTTGGTTTCAGCGTTGAACTTCTCGGTTGAACCTCTCCTTTGAACCATCCGCTTGAACCGGTTCAATGGTTCAAAGCTTTATGTTTTTGGTCTTATTGGAGTGATTGGCTTCATCGGCGAAAGATTTCTTGAGTGCTCCGATTGTTTTGGTCTGGCCGATGGATGTCCATCGGCGTGTGTTTGGCTATCGACGAAGCAAATTTTTGGGCCGCCGATGTAAGGAGTTTGGCCGATGAGGAGTCGTCGACGTGAGGTTGCTTTTCGGCCAGAGTTTTTTGAGGTTTGCCGACGGGATTGTTCTTGCCGATGGGGGAGTGTAGTGTAGCGGTCGGCGAGACAATTGAGATCGATGAGAGATTTGTGGGGTGAGCCAATGGCCTAGGTCTAGGGGATGGGCTTTGGGCTGAGAGGCGTGTGTCGAGCGTGGCAAAAGCGCTTGACACTTAGTATGTTAGTGGCCATGTTTTTAAACTATTGGAGGGTCTCCGCACCATGCATGTGGGATTAATTTCCCTGCACATTTGAAACTTTAGAAAATGCATTTTGGCGGGAAAATTCTTTTTGAACGCAGTGACAGTTTTCACGCGGCCGCGGGTGGTTGAGCCATCAATGGCGACTGTAGCAGGGGTAAGAGAAATGGTACACATGATCAGGTGGCCCAATTTATGGATGAAGACTTCCAGATGGCAGCGCAGGGCTCGAGGCCTCCCTTGTCTGCTGCAGCAATAACTTCTGAGCGCCATTCTTCCTATGTGATCTGTATCTGGCAGATTTTTGAAAGCCATGTAATTAATTGTTGTGAGGTACACTTTCTGGCTAATATAGGCAGACTGTGTTACCATTTTTGAGGTTGTTGAAAACTAGACATTTTGGCTCTGTAATAAGATACAACTGGTTTTGGTTGCTCTGTGCAGCAAAACTTGCGAGTTTATGTGTCTCCTGTTGTACGTTTGTGCATGAATCCATTGATTTCATGGTCAATTTTATATGAATAATGCTATGTTTGCATGTGTTATGCTGATTTTGTCTCCAGTTTTGCATGTATCTTTCTTCTGAGTCCAGGCATTCAAAGAATGTCTGAGATTCTAAAACATAGAATTCCTGTGTTGAATGTTTAATCTTTTAACTTCTGCTCAAGGGGTAGATTAAACTATTTTTAGATTGAATATTGGGAAGGGTATACTGCAATAGGGATGCCATAAGTATAGACAGCTTAACACTCTGTATTGGGAGATATCGGTAAGGCAGATATCATGTATATCCCCCTGAAATCCAGTTTTAGTTGTTCATGCTGATCATTCACAGGTGTATGTCTACTGACTCCAAGC
Source organism: Cunninghamia lanceolata (assembly GCA_027924645.1). Lineage (NCBI taxonomy): Eukaryota > Viridiplantae > Streptophyta > Pinopsida > Cupressales > Cupressaceae > Cunninghamia > Cunninghamia lanceolata. The sequence continues at coordinate 729,400 of BSBN01001296.1, forward strand.
CTTGGATAGGCACCAATCTAGCTCTGTGTTGAGGTTATACACCAGGTCCAGGTTTGCATCCAAACATCAAATCAAACCATTTCATCCTTCCACCTGTTAGTTGTAGGAGTAGGATTAGGATCCCTGCATGCTCTCATACCTAACCAGACATCATGTCCAAGAATGTTGCCAACCTTGTGATTTGTTACACAAATCTTGGTCCATACACGAGAGTATTCTGCATGTTGCTGTCAAGTTAAATCCTTCTGTCATTGAGCTAGTCAAGGTCATACTTTTATCAAATAGGGACACCCCCCTTGGTGCGGCAGAACCAGAAGTGAAGGGGAGGAGCTCACGCAACCTCCTGTATTCTGTTGGCTGAATCTGCCTGTGCATTAGAACTGGCAAACCCTAATGCTAATTCAGAAGAAAAACCAACACCCCCTCTACCCACTCTCTCTTAGTGGAGAAAGTCATACACCTTCTACCCAGTTTATCTCTACTAGAGGATAGCAGTTACAAGCCCTTGTTCATGCCTTCAACAACAAATACTCTCATGTCTATGACTACAACTCTCACATACCTCATTCTTTAGCATACTCTTCACCATGGCAGTGATCTTCTTCCTCTATTAATCAAATTGCAGCATACAACACCCATCAAAATTCAAGAACATACACACACAATGCTTGTTGCCCAGATCTTTTAGGGCTCTGGTTCTTCTCCATAACCTGTCAAAACACCAACACATATATTCTTATGAACATAATTGATTCTTTACCCAAGCATTTCTTTGCAACTCTCCACTTCTCTTCCCAGACCTTTTCTGAGCTCTGATACCACTTGATGGCACAAGTTTGCAACACTCATGCACATACTTCGATTCTTCTTATGGCTATCTTGCCAGTCACACACCCAAATCCACTTACATGAAACTAAATGATAGAGACATGTAGAAAATGACAGGAATTCAAGATATTCTCCTCACAATGTTCAAATACAAACATGACAGGTACTACATATTCAGACTATAAGCAAATATCTTCAAAGATTCCAAAACAATGACATGAGCTAAAATGTACTCCTCACAATCTTGACACTCAAATCCAAATGACTAGAATAGATATATTCAGATTCTTATTAATATATAAATCACACACAAGACATAAAGTAAAACTCAAATCCTCAGTATCTATTTCATTAACAAATAATTACAAATCTATTTAATAGCCTGCAACAATGGCCTTTACAAAGTGTAGTCAAAACAAAGTTCTGCCTTCCTACCTTCTTATCCTCCCATCCTCATGTCTCTCTATTCTCTTTGTATTCACCTTTGTTCACCGTCAACCTCCTCCACATTCGCCTCTTCTCAAACACCTCGACATTATTTTTGGCCTGCAGCCTCTTCCTTCCCTTTTCGTCCTTTCTACCTCTTCTCATTCATGACCTCTCCCTGAATTACAACCTCTCTGGTTCCTTATTCACATCCTCCCCTCAGCTATCATCAGCCTTCTCTTTTATACCTATCCTTCCCCAAACATCCAGCGGCCCTTCTAGACTTCTCCTCTTTATGCAACTGTCTGCCTGCATTTCTTCTTATCGATTCCTCTTCTCAACTTCCCAATCGACTGCATGCATGTTTGAATTTTTTTTGCTGCCATGCTCCATCTATCCTTAAATCGCCAAGCAGAGACTTTATAACTTCCCCAACTGATTCACATAAATTATGGATTCCTCTGATGGTTACAAATTGTTCTGCAGTCATTCTGTGACCCTTTGACTACCCTAACTGCCAAAGAATCCGTCGGTTATGCAAAATAAAAATAGGTTTAAATCCATTTGTTAATTGGTTCTTGGCACTCAGGTGATAGAAGCTTCAAAACAAAACTTGATTCCCAAGCAAAGCGATAGGAACTCATCAAACTTTAACTTTACAAAAAGATAGGAGATAAGAGATAATGACAGGAGACAAAGAGCCACCACCACAAAAGCTAACAAAAAGAACAAAACAACAAAAAGAAGAAAAACCAAAATTGAAGGCAAGATGCCCCTGCATCACACCTCTAACCATCTTGCATCTTGCATCAAAAAATACTACCTGTACACCCACATCTATTAGTTTGCTCATAAATATTAAATTTTGTGCTAACCCAAGGATATGCAATACACCATTAATCCTTTTTACTCTACCATCAAGAAATATGATTTTAAATTTACCACAACCAACAATATTTAAATGAGAATCATCACCCAAGTACAACTTACCTCCATCAAATTCTTCATATTTAGAAAACCAATCTCTATTAAGGGTCATGTGGAAAGATGCACCTGAGTTAATTAACCATGCATCATTACCTGCATCATTATACATATTCCTTCTCAGACTTAGAATCATAATCAAATTTCTTCTTTACACTCCTTACGAAAGTCTCTAGGCTTACTGCAATTCCAACAAATGACTTTAGACTTTCAAGGAGATCTTTGGACTTGGATTTGTCATGCTTCTCATTCTTCTTGCCTCTTTATTTAGGTATTCCACGAAAAATCAAGGCCTTTTAGGCATTGATGGATACCTTCTTCCTTATATCTTCATAAAGTAAACAACCCACACCATCTTCAACTTTCATGACAACAGAAGTACTCCCAATATCCATAACAATAGAATCTCATGAATCAAGCAAAGAACAAAGCAAGATTTGACATCTCTCCTCATCCATTTTTACATCAGCTGATGCCAATTGATCCATCAACATATTGAATGCTTCCAAATGGTTTGCAATTCATCTACCCTATTTCATTCTCAAGGAATATAATTTCTTCGTCAAGAAAATTTTGTTCACTAAAGATTTGGCATGGTATATCTCACCAAGTTTCTTCCATAGTTTCTTTTCAGAGGACTCTTCATGGACATTCATTAAAATAGAGTCTACTAGGTACAATTTGATTAGACCCTTAGCCTTACAATCCATAACATCATATTGAATAGCCAAAGTAACATCTGTAGGCATTGAAAAATGTTCATCAATAGCATCCCACAAATCTCAATCAATTAACATATCTTCCATCTTTAGCTTCCACATCTAAAAATTGTTACCAAAAAACTTCTCTACCTCTATTATCCCTAATGTCCTTTCCATATAAAAATTTTTGCAACAAGATCACAAAGTATCTTTTACACAAGCTCCCACTCAAAACTGGATTAGTTTAGAAAACCTAACTTGTTATTGCCTATTTTTCTCAGCCTTGAAATTGTAGAATTCTTGTGTTTTAGCCCCTTATTGTTGCCCCTTTCTATTTCTCATATATTTTACATTAGTATGAACATCCTAAGTATGTGAATATCCCTAAAAAATCCTCTAAAATTCTTAAGTCCCTAAGGGTTTCTTCCTTAGGAAAAATTTCTAATTATAAATGTAAGCCTTTTGGCAGGTTAATGGGTTCCCAAACCTACTAAAACACCAAAAAATGCCTTATGTTTCACCTTGCTTCCCATGTATACAAATCCTTTCGGCAGGTTCCTGAAATGGTAAACCTATTGAAAGAGGTTCAATGTTTTGTGATTTTTTTGAAACACCGAAGAGGGAGTTGGGAGAAAAAAAAGAAGAGTTTCAGCAGTTCAACAGGTTCGCGAACCCACGAACTTGTTGAAATAGGTTCACGAGTTTAAATTTTCTCCAAACCACCAAAAAATACAAAGAAGGAAAAGTAAAGTAAGTTTCCAAATTTTTTTCAAGTTCGTGAACTTGTCAAAACATTGAAAAAGGAAGAAAAGTTGGCGAAAGAAAGAAAAAAGAGAAAGGTTTTGGCAATTTTGCTGATTCGTGAACTCACCGAAATGTCAAAAGTTGTTTGAAGTTTCCCCATTTCACTGAAAGGAAAAGACAAGGCAAAGACAAAGAATCAAAAAATAAATCAAGTAAGCTTTCAACAACTTGTTGAAATGCCGAAAGGCAAAATGTGGAGGAAGATAGACATAAGTTGAAATGGTTCAATGCTTTCCAAGTTTGTCAAAATGCCAAAATAGAGAAAAAGAGAGAGATCAAAGATAAAATATAGGAAAAAGGTGTGAATGGTTCTTAAGTTTGTAAAAGTTTCAAAATGTTGAAATACAAAGGAAAAAAAGAACAAAGAAAGAAAGAACAAAAGCAGGGTTCACCAAATTCAAAAAGCACTAAAAGATTTGCAATTGAATAGATTAGGGGAAGGCTAGAGAAGCTCTAAGGTTGATGGGGAATACAAAGAGTCTCCTTCCATTATTGACCTCAGAGTTGTGTTCTTCTTCTCGAATTGAATCTAACTAGTGTTCTCCATCGCATCTGAGTTGCTCTTCATTGTTTTCTTTGTTGTATGTTAGGTGGTTTTAGTTTGTGGCTTGTCTTGTGGTTGTGGGTTGTGTTTTATTTTCTATGTGTATTGGTTTTAATTTTGTTAGTGGTTGTTGATTTTTTGAATTTTTTTGAATTGAGGACTATTACCCTCCCCCCTACCCTGTGGGAAATATCCATTGATTGGTGGCTTAGGTGTAATGTCTAGAGCGTGCAAAGTTATGGAGGAGGGATAAACAAAGTTTATGGATGAAAGATCACAAAAATGGTGAGGTTAATGGTGAGTAGAACATGAAATCTTATAAGGATATATTGGGTAGAGAAGAGAGTACTGAAATCCCAGAGCAAGCCAAATTTGAAATCTCAAGGGATGAGAATGGAGGAATCAGATGCCAGCAAGGTGGAGACCTCAGAGGTGTGAAAACCCAGGGAAGTGAAGAAGGTAAGGTACCTCCTCCTACTTTGAATGTTCTCTTTAATGAACCAAACAAAGATGTGTGCTTAGTTGTAAAACATGAAGAAATAGACTTTAAAATGTGGCTTTTTTCTTCACTATTGTAGATTGTGATGCCCTCCCTCAAGAAAGTTTTTTGATGAATGGATTTTTAATGTTTGGGGAAGGAAACTTGGTTCGTATGTAACATTCTGTCGAATGGTTCAAAAGGGTCTATTCATTGTTTTTTTAAGAATCATGGTATGCAGAAACATGCCCTATAGAGGCAATTTTGGAGTGTTGGTAAAACAATTTTCAAACCTATTGCTTGGTCTCATAATCTAATTAATGAGGAGTTCATGATGACTATAGTACCTCACTGGGTCATTATAAAAAAATTTCCACCACAATTGTGGGCTTTTATTTCCCATCTGTTGTGGGTAAGTGCAAAGAGATGAGGGACCAAAAAGTTGCCACATGACTTTTTGGTCCCATGCAAGATGAAATGCGAGTGTGTTTTATGTTATATAAAGTAAAAAAAGCAAAAAAAACAAAAACCCGTAGCCATTCTTCATTTTTCCAAGCAAAAATAGTCACAAGAGTGAGAGCGCATTGAAGGAAGGAGAAATCAAGCAAGGGAGAAGTGTAATCGATGTTTTCACCATGCCACCTTGCCAATCCCACTCCCAACGATGTCATGAAGGAAATGTAGAGGGTGTAGCAGCCGAAGAATGTATTTGCTTGATTTTTGTGAGTTTGAAAAGAAATTTTTACTTTTGCAATGTTTGATTACTTTTTTATGTTGAATTTGCAGTCAATGAGGCACTGCAGAACACTAATCCAACATAAGAGGCTGAAAACAATCCCCAAAACCCTCAAAACCCCCCACCTTCATGTTGTCACAATAAAAGAGACACACAGGAAAATTATTTAGGGAAAATTGAAGAAAATAAAAAACATCTTCAAACCCTAATTGAATCTTTGAATAGTCCAAGTGCAAGCACCGATCATAGGAGAATGCTTGCCAAGTCATTAGAGGTGATTGTTTCTCACATTGAATTGGTGACAAACCAAATCACTGAATGGAATAACTATAGGGAGAGGTGTCAGCAATACTATGCCAACAAATTGTCTTACGAACAAGTGAAGGACCTAAAAATTACAAAATTTGCATTATGTTCATAATTTTTCAATCCTAAAACTGGCCAAACATTAGAAGAGACTTGCAAACACTTCTCGATTCATTGGTGTAGGAAAGGAGATATATCCCAAAACTTTTGGGATATATGGTACATGTTGTTTGACGAGCGTCCATGTAACAACAATGAGGTGCCACAATATTTCTTGAGGAAACTCTATTGTGAGTTCATCCTCAAGAAGATTCTTATTTATTTTAACATTCGAGAGTTCCATGGCAGAGATGGTGACTCTACCCAAGATAGAGAGGGGGCACAATGAGACCAAAACTATGTACCTAGACCACTGATGAAGCCAGCACGTGTGTCACTCCCTTTGACTTTGAAGGAGAGCATTGAGGTAGAGACACTAGATTCATTGAGTTCTCTCACGCAGTCTCTAGCATAGCACAGTGATGATCTCACCCAGGCTGATGAGGGTGAGAGAAGCAGGCGTCATTTGTCCCCACATCTTTATAGTTCATGTGGGAACTTGTGCGATTATGGGACATAGGACTCCTGGCAGGACTCTCAGCAGGATGCTACGACGTAGGGGAGGTAGCCAGTGATGGACACGTCCATATTGGATGATCTTGTTCTCACAGATGATGTCTTACAACATACATTTGGTATTGACTCTCAGGTAATTTTTTACAAGGTTCATCTTGATTTAATATATTCGTATTTGAAATTTGTAATTAATTTAATATGACTATCTATATTATAAGTCAAAATTAATGTATGTAATTGTCTACGCAATGAAATTCCAGGGTTAGAGTCTTTATCCTACTTATGTTAGATGTCCAGTGGTAGGTTATGAGAGGAAGTTGAGTTAGTAGGTATGTAATTTATCACATGATCGTAAATATACTACATATATCAATGGTAATCTTATTTAGTGACAATTTGATAATTTCAATAGGGAGCTTCACCAGCACCTCCACGATTTCCTTGGTCCCCTGGATGCAAAACCACTTTTACGGAGGTAAATTTAACCATTTTTAATCATTATGCATTTAAATAATGTTATGTATCTATTTTTGTCAAATAACCTTGAACTCTATTTTTAGATGTTGAATATGGAGACTCCTCCTCATCTTCATGAGTTAGCAGAGGAAAGCATTGCTATAGTTATGTTGTCTTCAAATCCTTTGACTGAGGTATGAGCCAATAACATGTAAATGTCATTTTGTATTTCTTGTTTTATCTCATGTCATTTGATGTACATAAATGATATTTATGTTTATTCAATTTTGCTTCTTGATGCTTCTCATAGGAGGTCACAACCCCAACTTGTCTAGCTACGGATAAAGAGAGAGAAAAGATGATTGAGAGAGATCATCAACTAGCGGTAAGTGATCGATTACATATATGATGTTATATATTTCATATTTTCTATATTAATGTGCATATTGTTTGATTGTATTAACAAGTTGACTTGCAAAGATCTCTGTTGAAGAGTTCTAGTCGACGGGAGAGAGAGGATGAGTCACCAATTGGCTCTCCATCTTCATGGCATAAAAGGGGCACACATTATTTCATAGTAGTTCATAGGAAACTAGATTTTGGAACATTTTTTTGTATGCCTAGATGGCTTTATATACATACTTTTGTATGTTACCGATGTATATCTTTGTATATGCTTGTATGGCTTTGTTTGTACATGCCTATATGGCTTTATATATAGACTAGATGTTATTTTCATGACATTATGTATATGACAGTTTACATTAAATATTCAATATGATGATCAATTATAGTTATAGGAATTTGGTTTTACATGTGCCAATTGCATTTGCTTGAAAGTTTATAAATCATTTTCAAATAATCAATTTTGTGCATATCTCGCAATCATTGCATTCCATGAGACTGTGCATTTCTTTGAGGCATCATGTCAAATAGTTCACGCACCTTGTCTATGCTTCCACACTTTGCATACATGTCTACAAGGATGGCTGCAAATACAACATGTGACAAAATCCCTATATCCTTTATGCTTTGATGGTTGTCCACACCCTATTCCCTAGATCCCATTTTGGCATAGGAAAGGAGGATGTTGGATAAGGTTGTGCAATTTGGTTTTAGACATGCCAATTGCATTTGGTTTAAAGTTTCTTTTGTGCATTTGCTTGAAAGTTTCTAAAGCCTTATGAAAAATCCATTTTGTACATATCTTGCAATCATTACATTCCATGAGACAACATTTCTTTGAGGTATCATGTCAAACAGTTCATGTGCCTTGTATATGCTTCCACACTTTGCATACATGTCCATTATGAATTGATGGATGTCCATATTGTGTTCCAAAGATACCATTTTGGCATAGGCAAGGAGGATGTTGGCTAAGGTTTTGGAATTTGGATTTACAGCACCAATTGAATTTGCTTGAAAGTTTCTAAAGCCTTATCAAAAAATCCATTTTGTTCATATCTTGCAATCATTGCATTCCATGAGACGACATTTCTTTGAGACATCATACCAAATAGTTCACGTGCCTTGTCTATGCTTCCACACTTTGCATACATGTCTTCGAGGGCAGTTACGACTAACAACATCTAACAAAATTCCCATATCTTTTATGCTTTGATGGATGTCCATACCATGTTTCAGAGATCCCATTTTGGCATAGGCAAGGGATACTGGCTAAGGTTGTGGAATTTGGCTTTACACCTGCCAATTGTATTTGCATAAAAGTTTATAAAGCCTTATCAAAAAAATCCATTTTTTGCATATCTTGCAATCATTGCATTCCATGAGATGGCATTTCATTGAGGCATCATGTTAAATAGTTCACATACCTTGTCTATGCTTCCACACTTTGCATACATGTCTACTAGGGTAGTTGCAACTACAAGATCTGACAAAATTCCCATATCCTTTATGCTTTGATGGATGTCCATACCATGTTCCAAAGATCCCATTTTCGCATATGAAGGGAGGATGTTGGCTAAGGTTGTGGAATTTGGCTTTACACTTCTCAATTGTATTTGCTTGAAAGTTTCTAAAGCCTTATTAACAAATCCATTTTGTACATATCTTGCAATTATTAGATTCCATGAGATGGCATCTCTTTGAGGTGTTCTGTCAAACAATTCATGTGCCTTGTCTATGCTTCCACACTTTGCATACATGTCTACTAGGGTAGTTACAACTACAATAGATCTGAAAAAATTCCCACATCCTTTATTTTTTGACGGATGTCCATACCCTATTCCAAAGATCCCATTTTGGCATAGGCAAGGAGGATGTTGGCTCAGGTTGTGGAATTTGGCTTTACACCTGCCAATTACATTTTCTTGAAAGTTTCTAAAGCCTTATGAACAAATCTATTTTGTGCATATCTTGCAATTATTGCAGTGGACATGAGATGGCATCTCTTTGACATATCCTCATTTCACCTTCTATATGTTTGACATCATTTTCATACCTTCATCTCACCTTAGATATATGTTTGACATTATATGTTTAGTTAGGGAGAGACTTAGAGAGAGACTGAGAGGGAGATGATATGTTTGACATTATATCCTCATTTCACCTTCTATAGGTCTAGCATACCCTCATTTCACCATCTATGTGGGTTACATAAAGAGCACAATGAGGAAGAGGGGATGAGAGAGAGAGAGACATAGGGAGAGAGACATGTCTGGCATTATTTGTATATCCTCATTTCACCTTCTATATGGTTTTTAGATGCTTTTCATATCCTCATTTCACCTTTCTACATTTGCTTTACACCTGCCAATTACATTTACTTGAAAGTTTCAAAAGCCTTATCAAAAAATCCATTTGGTTCATATATCTTGCAATCATTGCATTCCATGAGACATCATTTCTTCGATGTGTCATGCCAAACTATTCACATGCCTTGTCTATGCTTCCACACTTTGCATACATGTCTAAAAGAGCAGCTACAAATACAACATGTGACAAAATTCCTATATCCTTTATGCTTTCATGGTTGTCTATACCATGTTCCGAAGATCCCATTTTGGCATAGGCAAGGAGGATGGTGGATAAGGTTGTGGAATTTGGATTTACATCCGCCAATTGCATTCTATGAGACAACATTTCTTTGAGGCATCATGTTAAATAGTTCACCTGATTTGTTGATGTAGGAGCATAGATTGAAAACCAATCAAGTGACTTTAGGAGATGGCAAGGAGGACATTTTCATGTTTCCAAGTGGTTTTGTAGGTCAAGACATCCATTTAAGTCATTTAGATAAGGGTTTCCCATTTTCTCGCCAAAATGGACTACAAACTCCAAAGAGGAAAGGTCTTTGAGAAGGGCTACAAACTCCTAGGCCACTTACAAGGCAAGCACATGTGGATTTGTCTTTCTCTTGTAAAATGAGGAAGAGAGTAAGAGAGAGAGAGAGAGACATGTTTGGCATGATTCGCATATCCTCATTTCACCTTCTATATGGTTACTATGTTTTTCATATCCTGATTTCACCTTTCTACATTTGCTCTACATCTGCCACTTTGCATACATGTCTATCAGGGCAATTGCAACTACAACATCTAACAAAATTCCCATATCCTTTATGCTTTGATGGATGTAATTAGAACACATTTCATACCTCATGGGGTCAAATTGATTATGCCAATGCATCAGGGTGGGTAGGTGAATGCTAGTGGAGGTGTCTTTTCAATGGCGAAGTCTCCTGGGCATTATCGACTACATCGAACGCAGACAATCTCTCAAGAGCCCTGAGACAAAAAAGGTGTCAAACTTTGGACTGGCTATTTCGTCAAACTGTGACACCTAGGAACATGTTATTTGCATGTATAGGTGGATGTCAGGTCCACCGACAAATGCCTACCTTGATTTTTTTAAATCAATTTCGTTTGCCTATGGTGGCAAGGAACACATTGTTCTAAAATGCTTTAGTTTCATGTAGTGGAAAGGTTCTAGGAATGAGATTTTCCATTCCACAGCTGATGGGGCCAAACTGGTAGTGCCAACACATTGGGGTGGGTGGGTAAATGCTAGGGGAGGTCTCATTTCATGTGCTAAGTGTTGTAGTCATTCAGGGAAATAGGCTACAGGCAAAGTCACTTAAGATCCCTAAGAGCAAAAAACTGCCAAACTTTGACAAAGTAGTTCTTAGAATTCATGGTAGCTGTGAATGTTTTGTTTAGACCTACATGTGCATGTGGGGTCCATCTACAATAACCTCTCTTAGTTTTGGTCAACTTCAATCCATTTGACCGTTCTGAAATCAAATACATTCTTGCAAAATGCTTTAGTTTCATGCAGTGGAAAGGTGCTAGAAGTGAAATTTTGCATTCCACAGCTTGTGGGGCCAAATCGAAAGTACCAACACATCAGAGTGGGTGGGTAAATTCTATGGGAGGTCTCATTTTTGTGCCAAGTGTCCCAGTCGTTCGGGGCAGCAGGCTACCGACAAAGTCACTTAAGATCCTAAGAACAAAAAATTGCCAAACTTTGATAGAGTAGTTCTCAAAATTTGTGGTAGCTGGGAACATTCCATTTTGACCTACATGTGTACATGGGGTCTATCCACAATAACCTCTCTCAGTTTTTGTCAACTCCAATCTGTTTGATCCTGCCAAAATCAAATGCATTCTTGCAAAATGCTTCAGTTTCATACAATGGAAAGGTGCTAGGAGTGAAACTTTGCATTCCATAGCTCATGGGAGCAAACCAATAATGCCAATGTGTCTGGGTGGTTGGGTAAATTCTAGGGGAGGTCTCATTTCATGTGCCAAGTGTCCCAGTCGTTTGGGGCAACAGGCTACCGGCAAAGTCGCTTAAGATCCTAAGAGCAAAAAACTACCAAACTTTGACGGAGCAATTCTTGAAATTTGTGGCAGATGTGAATGTTTTGTTTGGACCTAGAAGTGCACATGGGGTCCATCCACAATAACCTCTCTCAGTTTTTGTCAACTCCAATCCATGACCGTGCCGAAATCAAATGCATTCTTGCAAAATGCTTCGGTTTCATTCAGTGGAAAGGTGCTAGGAGTGAAATTTTGCATTACATAGCTTGTGGGGCTGAACCGACAGTGCCAATGCATCGAGTGGGTGGGTAAATACTAGGGGAGTTCTCATTTTGTGTCAAGTGTCCCAGTCATTCAGAGTAGTAGGCTATTGGCAAAGTCACTTAAGATCCTTAGAGCAAAAAACTGCCAAACTTTGATGAAGCAGTTCTCACAATTCATGGTAGCCAGAATGTTTCATTTGGATCTACAGATGCACATGGGGTCCATCCACAATAACCTCTCTTGATTTTGTTCAAATTCAATCTGTTTGATCGTACTGAAATCAAATGCATTCTTGCAAAATGCTTCAATTTCATACAACACAACCTTGCTGGGAGACATATTTTTGATTTTGTTGGTTGTGGGGCTAAATCAACTACGCCAACATGTTAGGGTGGGTAGGTAAATGCTAGGGAGGTCTCATTTCATGCGCTAAGTGTCTCAGTTGTTCCAGGCTACAAGATATTGGCAAAGTCGAAAGGTGCTAGGAGTGAGATTTTGCATTCCACAACTCATGGGGCCGAATCGACAGTGCCAATGTGTCAGGGTGGGAAAGTAAATACTAAGGGAGGTCTCATTTCATGCACCAATTGTTGTGGTTGTTTAGGGCAGCAGGCTATAGGCAAAGTCACTTAAGATGCCTAAGAGCAAAAACCTGCCAAACTTTGAAGGAGCAGTTCTCAAAATTCGTGGCAGCTGGGAATGTTCCATTTGAACCTATAGGTGCATGTGGGTTCCATCCACAATAACCTCTCTCAGTTTTGGTCAACTCCAATCCGTTTGACTGTGTCAAAATCAAATGCATTCTTGCAAAATGCTTCAGTTTCATTCAGTGGAAAGGTGCTAGGAGTGAGATTTTTCATTCCATACGCCATGGGGTTGAACCAATTGCACTAATACATCGGGGTGGGCGGGTAAATTCTAGGGGAGGTCTCATTTCGTGTGCCAAGTGTCTCAGTCATTTTGGGCTGCAAGCTATCGACAAAGTTGAAAGGTGCTAGTAGTGAAATTTTGCATTCCACAGGTCGTGGGGTTGAACCAACTACACCAAGACGTCAGGGTGGGTGGGTAAATGCTAGGGGAGGTCTCGTTTTGTGCACCAAGTGTCTCAGTCGTTCTAGGCTACAAGCTACTGACAAAGTCGAAAGGTGCTAGGAGTGAAATTTTGCATTCCACAGGTCATGGGGTCGAATTGACCATGCCAACACATCGGGGTGGGCAGGTAAATGCTAGGGGAGGTCTCATTTCATGCGCCAAGTGTCTCATTCATTCTGAGCTACAAGCTACCAGCAAAGTTGAAAGGTGCTAGGAGTGAAATTTTGCATTCCATAGGTCGTGGGGCCAAACCAACTACACCAACACATCGAAGTGGGTGGGTAAATGCTAGGGGAGGTCTTGTTTCATGTGCCAAGTGTCCCAGTCGTTCTAGGTTGTAAGCTACCAGCAAAGTGACTTTACTGGTAGCTTATAACCTGGAAAGACTGGGATGCTTGGTACACAAAATGAGACCTCCCCTAGTATTTACCTACCCACCCTAATGCATTGACATAGTTGGTTTGGTCCCACAATGAGTAGAACAATAAATATGGCACCTGGCAAGGTTGTACTGCATGAAACTGAAGCATTTTGCAAGAATGCATTTAATTTTGGCATGGTCAAATGGATTAGATTTGACCAAAGCTAAGAGAGATTATTGTGAACAGACCCCATGTGAACCTATAGGTCCAAATGAAACATTACCAGCTACCATGAATTCTGAGAACTACTCTGTCAAAGTTTGGTAGTTTTTGCTCTTAGGACATTAAGTGACTTTGCTGGTAGCCTGCTGCCCCGAATGACTAGGACACTTGGCTTATGAAACAAGACCTCCCCTAGAATTTACCCACCCACCCTGACGCATTGGTGCAGTCAGTTTGGCCCCACAATCTGTAGAATGCAAAATTTCACTTCTAGCACCTTTCCACTGCATGAAATTGAAGCATTTTGCTAGAATGCATTTGATTTTGGCACGGTCAAACGGATTGGAGTTGACCAAAATTGAGAGAGGTTATTGTGGATAGACCCCACTTGCACTTGTAGGTATAAACAAAACATTCCTAGCTACCATGAATTCTGAGAACTACTTCGTCAAAGTTTGGCAGCTTTTTGCTCTTAGGGATCTTAAGTGAATTTATCGATAGGTTGCGGCCTCAAATGTCTGGGACACTTGACACACAAAATGAGACCTCCCCTAGCATTTACCCATCCACCCCAATGCATTGGCACTATTGGTTCGGCCCCACGAGCTATGGAATGCAAAATTTCACTCCTAGCACCTTCCAACTTTGTCGGTAGCTTGCAGCCTAGAACGACTAAGACACTTGGCGCACGAAACGAGACCTCCCCTTATTAGCAAGATGGTTTCCATTACACCAAAAGACCAGCCTTTTAATTCTTGATACAACCGCCAAAGTTAATGAATCCACGGGAGGCAGTTAAGCCTTGTCACGAACCCAAGCGCTGCACTGCACAACACAAGGAGACCAAGGGCACACACCTTGCAACAATCCCCTAGCACAAGCAAGGGGTTTGAACACGACCCAGGATCTGATACCAATTGTTGAAGGCACAAGACAATTGAGAGGGGGTGTGAATCAGTTGTATTCAAAACTTAAACTTTTTTTAAACAATATCACATTCACATTCACTTACTTTAACCCCTTAATCTGTTATGAAGATTAAACATGAAGTGCAAAAAAAAAACTTAAACACATCAACACAATACACAATGAACACTAGATTTTTACGTGGAAAACCCTAAAAAGGAAAAACCACGGTGAGTGTTAGCTCACAATATAATGTAGTAACAATACCGAATAACAAAAGAGGCTCACTGCCCAAGGATTCACTGTCCAAAGAAATACTCACTGCAAATAAAACTCACTGCCAATAGGGTGGCTCATTGCCAAGGGTTGGCTCACTGCCATGAACTAATATAATAGCATCTACAACATGCTTGAGTTCAACTCCATTTAAGCACAATACAAATCACCTTCGCTGCCCTTACAACACAAACACTCTCATCTTTGTATCTTCACATCCCCCACTCAACACGTGAATTCATTACATTTATTTATACCAATCATCACCCTTGGAACATACATCAAGGTTGGCATTACAATCTACAACCTTTGGAACAATCTCCAAGGTCAGCAAACATACATAATTCAAATTAGGTTTGGACCGAAACAAACTTGCAAAGGAAATGAACTAAGGAAGAACACTTCACGACTTAGATCAAACCCAAATACATCTTCACACACTTCAACATGCTTCTACAATCCACAAAATACATTCGTAAAGAGTGTTAGCATCCAAGTCAGACTAACTTGTGCAAAACACCAATAATACTTACACACATGCTTCCAAGAACTTCATCATAGCTTACAGATCAAGCACACACCTTCAATACAATCTAGAGACATCCATGATCAACATAAATTCACCTAGGAGCTGAGAAATCCAGCTGCAACAGATCTCACTTGAAGACAACAAATATCACTTGAAGACAAAAAATATCACTTGAATACAGATCACAGACTACTCACAACAGACACTGTCGAACTATGCTAATCAATAACTTGCTTTTTGGAGCACCAAATCACAAATCCTTTGGAATGAAGATAGCTAAGGACCTTATAAACATAAGTCCAAAACTGCAAGACCAAAAACCAAACTACGGAGAAATGTAGAGCAAAATACTTTCCCCCTGTCACACTGCAAATGTTGTTAGGCACAGTCTTCATGCTAGTGAATAGAACTTCTACTGCATAGTGATCCAGACCACCAAATTCTGGATTTAGTATCTTCAAACACTTCTCTAAAACATATCTAAATCTCACACTCTGGTCTTCAACATAGAAGAAATGCAGAGCAAATACTCATACAGCATCCTGTAAGCCAAAATACATCTTCACAACTCTGTCTTCAGATGAACCAAATTTTCTCAAAAGCACCTAGAAACTCAATATCAGGAACATATTCTTATCATCTTCAACACTTATACAATGCAATATAAAGAAACTAACTCATCACAATCAAGTAACAAAACAAGAGCATAGTTGACACTAATGGCAACACAAACATGTTGACAACAATGATAACACCAATCAGCACATACTTGCAACAATCTCCCCCTTTGTCATTGATGGCAACATATGATGTGAAAAACTAAACCACATGCTCCACCATCAAGACACAACTTTGCATCAGAACTCTCCCTTTCTCTTTACACATTTGAACTCTCTCTTATCACTGAATGCTTTCTGACTATGCCTTTTGGAAGGTACGAATGCAAAGTTATCTTTTCTCCATTAGTTTTAATATCTGGAGAATAGTTGAAGATGAATACAAAATACCTAATGGTGGTCTGAGGAATGTAAGTACTGCAAGTGAGATTAAGGCCTATGAGATTAATGGAAAAGCTAAAAATGCTCTACTAAATGCTTTATCTAACACTAAAATGGCGAAAGTTGTGGATTTGGAAATTGCTCATGAGATCTGGGAAAAGTTGAAAAGTATCTATGAAGGTGATGCATCTGTCAAGAAGGCCAAGTTGCAGAACTTGAAGACCAGATATGAAACTATGTAGATGTCTGAAGATGAGAACATAACAAGTTACATTCAAAAGATTGATGATGTTGTTAACAGCATCAAGTGTCTTGGTGGAAAGATAGATGATATGGATGTTGTAGATAAGGTAGTCAGAACTCTTCCCAAATCTTATAGTCATAAGGTATTTTCCATTGAAGAATTGTTTGATATGAATAAGCTTTCAAAAGATCAATTGCTTTGTAAACTGACTACTTTTGAAATGAGAGAATTTGGTACTATTAATGGCCTTGTGAAAACTGAGACTACTTTTAAGGCCAAGGAAGAAAAGACTGCTAGATCAAATAAATATGTTGTGGAATCAGATGAAGAAAGCCTTGATGAGCTTGAGGAAAAATTTGCAAGCAGAATGAAAAGAGGTAGTGGAAAGTTCAAAGGTAAGTTACCTTTCAAATGTTTCAATTGTGGTAAAATTGGTCACTATGCTTCAAGATGTCCTGATAGAACTTTGAAGATCAAAAACCATGAAAGTAAAGGTAAGATGGTAAGAAAGAGTTACTATGTTGGAGATGATTATGGTGTAACTAATGATGAACCTAATTCTGAAGATACTGGCAGTGAATGTTTGTTTATTACCCTAAGAAAAGAACCTATTTCTGCTAATCTTGCTAGCTATGTGAAGGAAGGAAGTCTAGAAGAAGAAAAGGAAATGTTTGCATTTCATGCTAAAGAGGAAAAGGATGAATGGGTCATTGACAGTAGATGTTCAAATTACATGACTGGGGATAAGGGTAAGTTTGTAAAATTTGAAAGGTATGATGGAGGACTAGTTAGATTTGGTGATGATGTAGCTGGTAAGATCTATGGAAAAGGGTCAATTACTTTTGATGTCAAGCATTATACAGATGGTGTTCTTTATGTCAAAGGCCTAAAGCATAATCTTTGAAGTGTTGGAAAGATGTGTGACAAAGGATATAATCTGATATTTAAAGACAATGGGTGTGAGATAAGGAAAAGCTCTGGAACATTAATTGCTACTAGTAAGAAGACTCATGGTAATGTTTACCATTTGAAAGGTACTAACAATTATTGTTTGTTGGCTCAGACAAATAAATGTTGGATATGGCATAGGAGATTGTGTCACATTAACTTTGATAATCTAGTGAAAATAAGCTCAGCTCAAGCTGTAAGAGACCTACCTAAGATTGTGAAGCCTGCCAATGCCATATTCAAAGAATGTCAGTTTGGGAAGCAAACAAAGATAAGTTTCAAGAGAAAGGAACGATCATCTATTAATCTGTTGGAGCTGGTGCATATAGACCTGTGTGGTCCTACAAGAACAAGAAGTCTACAAGGTGATAGGTATTTCATGCTTCTTATTGATGATTATTCAAGAATGACTTGGGTTACTTTCCTTAAAGAAAAATGAGAAGGCCTAAACAAGTTCAAGACATTTAAAGCAATGGTTGAGAATGAAATGGATTTGAGAATCAAGTATTTGAGATTTGACAGAGGTGGTGAGTTTACTTCAAATGAATTCAATACTTTTTGTGAAGAACATGGGATAAAGAGACAATTGTCTATCCCTAGAATTCCTCAGCAAAATGGAGTAGTTGAAAGAAAGAATAGGACAGTTCAGGAAGCTGCTAGAACAATGATCAAAGAAGTGACCTGCTGGAAGTATATTGGAAAGAAGTTATTCATACTGTTCTCTATATTCAAAATAAAGTGCAAGTCAAAGCAAATGGATCAAAGACACCTTATGAACTATGGTATGGAAGAACTCCTGCTGTCAAGTATTTCAAAGTGTTTGGAAGTAAATGCTATATCAAAAGAGATGAAGAGTTGGGAAAATTTGATGCTAGATGTGATGAAGGCATATTTATTGAGTACTCTACTAAAAGAAAAGCTTACTGGTGCTATAACAAAAGATTGAGGAAGATTATTGAAAGTGCAAATGAGAAGGTAGATGAAGATGTTCATGAAGTCTTAGAGCCAAATGGTTACAAGTCAGATGGATCTGATGATTCAGAGAAAGTTGGAGAAAAAGATAAGGAAGTTCAGATTGAAGTGTAAGCTGCTCTAGAAGAAGAAGCTCAAGTTGAAGAACAAGAAGCTTTAGAAAGAGTTCCTACAACCCCTAGGTATGTGCAAAGAAATCACTTTGAAGATCAAATCATTGGTGACTAGAGGAAAGGAGTATTGACAAGAAAAAGAGTTACATAAGAACATGCAAATCTTTGCTTGATTTCAAAGGTTGAACCTAAGACAGTTTCTTAAGCATGTAGAAATGAACACTGGGTCAAGGCAATGGAAGAAGAATTGATGCAAATTGAAAATAACAAGACTTGGGAACTTGTTCCTAGGCCCACAGATAAGAATGTGATTGGAACAAAGTGGGTTTCAAGAATAAGTTGAATGAGATTGGAGAAGTGGTAAGAAATAAAGCTAGACTTGTATGCAAAGGCTACTCACAAGTAGAATGAATAGATTATGAAGAAACTTTTTCTCTGGTGGCAAGACTGGAAGCTATTAGATTATTTCTGGCCTATGTAGCACATAAAGATTTCAAAGTATATCAGATGGATGTGAAGTCTACCTTTCTGAATGGAGAGTTGGAAGAGGAAGTATATATAGAGCAACCAGATGGATTTCAGTTATTAGACAAACCAAACATGGTATCGAGATTGAAGAAGGCATTGTATGGTCTGAAGCAAGCTCCTAGCGCTTGGTATGCAAGATTGGACAGGTATTTGTTACAGCAGGGATTCAATAAAGGGTCTGCAGACAGTAACTTGTATATCAAGGTAAGCAAAGATCAAATCCTAATTATTGAAGTCCATGTAGATGATATAATCTTTGGTGGAAATGAAGGTATGTGTAAGAACTTCGCAGATGAGATGTAAAAAGAATTTGAGATGTCAATGTGTGGTGAGATGAGCTTCTTTCTTGGATTGCAAATTAATCAGACAGATAAGGGCATTTTCATTTCACAATCTAAGTATGTCAAGGAGTTGTTGAAGAAGTTTGGAATTGAAGAATCCAAACCAGTTGTACTCCCATGACAATTGGTTGCAAGCTCAGCAAAGATGATGAATCCCCTAAGGCTGATCAAATCAAGTATAGGTCTATGATTGGAGGATTGCTATACCTATCTGCTACCAGATCTAATATCATGCATGCAGTTTGTCTTGTGGCCAGATTTCAAGCAAATCCTAAAGAGTCACGTGTTATGGCAGTTAAGAGGATATTCAGGTACTTGAAAGGCACTTTTGATTATGGTTTGTGGTATCCCAAGAACAATGATTTCAACCTAAGTGCATACACAAATGCAGATTGGGCTGGATGTATAGATGATAGGAAAAGTACAAGTGGTGGTGTGTTCTTTCTTGGAGACAGAGTTGTATCTTGGCAAAGCAAGAAGCAAAATTCGGTATCCTTATCTACTGTTGAGGCAGAATACATTGTTGCAGCATCATGTTGCACACAAATGCTATGAATGAGACAAACTCTAAAGGATATCAAAGTTGAGTATGAGGATCCAATCCCTATTTTCTGTGATAACACTAGTGCCATTAACATTTCAAAGAACCCAGTGATGCATTCATGGACAAAGCATATTTCTATCAAATATCACTTTCTGAGAGAGAAGGTTGCAAAGAAAGAAGTGAATCTTGAGTATGTGCCTACAAAAGATCAGGTTGTTGACATATTCACCAAAGCTCTTCCTAAGGACACATTTGAATATCTTTGGGACAAGTTAGGGGCTATTGCCCCTTCTTTGTTAAACTAGATGCATAAGGAAGTGCATCAGTCCAATATGGTTTAGGAGTCTTTTTTTTTGGACTGATGATGGAGGATACCTCTTAGGGGCAGTAGGTAGTGATACTGAAGAATGTTGCAGACTGAAGGAAGCATTCAGGGTAGTTAAGAACAAGTGCAAGTATGTTCAGTGGAAAGAGATGTGTTACCCTTTGCCATTGATGTCAAAGGGGGAGAAAGTTCATGTGAAAAACTCAGAGAATGAAAGAATTCAGTGATCATAGAGAGTTTAGATGTATAAAGAGAAAGGGAGAGTTCTGATGCAGAGTTGTGTCTTGATGGTGGAACATGTTGTTTAGTTTTTCAAATCATATGTTGCCATCAATGACAAAGGGGGAGATTGTTGCAAGTATGTGCTAATCAGTGTTGTCATTGATGTCAACATGTTTGTGTTGTCATTAGTGTCAATTATGCTCGTGTTTTTTAATTGATTGTGATGAGTTAGTTGCTTTGTATTACATTGTATAAGTGTTGAAGATGATGAGAATATGTTCCTAATATTGAGTTTCCAAGTGCTTTTGAGAAAATTTGGTTCATACTGAAGACAGAGTTGTGAAGATGTATTCTGGCTTACAGGACGTTGTCTCAGTATTTGCTTCACATTTATTCTATGTTGAAGACTGGAGTGTGAGATTTGGATATGTTTTAGAGAAGTCTTTAAAGATACTAATCCAGAATTTGGTGGTCTGGATCATTGTGTAGTAGAAGTTCTATTCATTAGTATGGATATTGTGCTTGGCGGCATTTGTAGTGTGACAGGGAGAAAGTATTTTGCTCCACATTCTCCTCAATTTGGTTTTGAGTCTTGCGGTTTTGGACATATGTTTATAAGGTCCTTAGCTATCTTCATTCCAAAGGATTTGTGATTTGGTGCTCTGGAAAGGAAGTTATTGATTAGCAGAGTTCAATAGTGTTTGTTGTGAGTAGTCTATGATTTGTCTTCAAGTGATATTTGTTGTCTTCAAGTGAGATCTGTTGCGGCTAGATTTGTTGGATCCCAGGTCACTTTATGTTGTTCGTGGATGTCTCAAAATTGTATTGAAGGCATGTGCTTGATCCACAAGCTATGATGAAGTTCTTGGAAGTGTATGTGTAAGTATTCTTGGTGTTTACACAAGTCAGGCCGAGTTGGATGCTAACACTCTTTGCGGATGTGTTTCATGGATTGTAGAAGCATGTTGAAGTGTGTGAAGATGTATTTGGGTCCAAGCTAAGCTGTGAAGTGTTCTTCCTTAGTTCATTTTCTTCGCAAGTTTGTTTAGGTACAGACCTAATTTGAATTATGTATGCTTGCCAACCTTGGAGATTGTTCCAAAGGTTGTAGATTGTAATGTTGACCTTGATGTATGTTCCAAGTTTGATGATTGGTATAAAAGAATGTAATGAATCTATGTGTTGAGTGGGGGATGTGAAGATGAGAGTGTTTGTGTTGTAAGGGCAGCGAAGGTGATTTGTATTGTGTTTCAATGGAACTGAACTCAGGCATGTTGTAGATGCTATTATGTCAGTTCATGGCAGTGAGCCACCCCTCCTGGTAGTGAGCCAACCCATGGAAGTGAGCCACCCTTCGGTAGTGAGCCACCCTATTGGTAGTGAGCCCTATTTGCAGTGAGCATTTCTTTGGACAGTGAGTCCTTGAGCAGTGAGCCTCTTTTGTTATTCGGTATTGTTACTACATTATATTGTGAGCTAACACTTGCCATGGTTTTTCCCTTTTAGGGTTTTCCATGTAAAAATATGCTTTTCATGTGTGTATGGTGTTGATGTGTTTAAGTTTTGTTTCAGCACTTCATGTTTAATCTTCATAACAGATTAAGGAGTTAAAGTAAGTGAATGTCAATGTGATATTGTTTAAGAAAAGTTAAAGTTTTGATTACAACTGATTCACCCCCCCTCTCAGTTGTCTTGTGACTTCAACACCCCTAGCATTTACCCACACACCCCAATGTGTTAGCGTAGTTGATTCAACCCCACGACCAGCAAAACAAAAAATATGGCTCCTGGCAAGGTTATGTTGTATGAAACTGAAGCATTTTACAAGAATGCATTTGATTTCAGCACAGTCAAGAGGATTGGAGTTGACCAAAACCAAGAGAGGTTATTGTGGAAGGACTCCATACACACCTATAGGTCTAAATGAAACATTTTGATCTACCACAAATTCTGAGAACTGATCCATCACTATTTGGCAGTTTTTTGCTCTTAGGGATCTTAAGTGACTTTGTCAGTAGCCTACTACCCTGAACGATTGAAACACTTAGTCCATGAAATGAGACCTCCTCTAGCATTTACCCACCCACCTCGATGCGTTGGCATAGTCAGTTCAGCCCCGTGAGCTGTAGAATGCAAAATCTCACTCCTAGCACCTTTCCATTGCATGAAACTGAAGCATTTTGGAACAATGTGTTCCTTGCCACCATAGGCAAATGAAATTGATTTAAAAAAATTGAGGTACGTGTTTGTAGGTGGACCTCACATCCATCTATACATGCAAAGAAGATGTTCCCAGGTGTCACAGTTTGATGAAACAATCGGTCCAAAGTTTGACACTGTTTTAGTCTTAGGGCTCTTGAGAGATTGTCTATGTTCGATATAGCTGAGAATGACCATGAGGCTTCTCCACCTAAAAGATGTCTCCCCTATAATTTACCCACCCACTCGGATGCCTTGGCACCATCCATTTGGTCCTAGGAGATGTCAAATGTAAAAATTTATTCCTAATACCTTTCTAGTAGATGAAAATTCAGTATTATAAAGGTGTTCTCACTTGATCCATTGTCTTGTAGGGCATCAATTAAGGCTACCCTTACCACTGCTATCAATTCTTAGCACCAAATGTGAAGAAAAAAATGGGGGTTTGTCATTAAAACTCATAGTAACATCATTAAAACTTATTAAAACTCATTATGAAATAGTAACTAAAGGACATGTCATCGTGAAATAATCATGAAAACGTACCTTACTTTCCTTCCAAAGGCAAATTCATAAGGTTTATGAAAGGAAGCTAGGTGTGCAAAAAATGCTTCCTACACTAATCTAATGAGGGGAGGAGAGTGCAAATTTAATTTAATCCTTACAATTACAGAATGTTAACA
Source organism: Cunninghamia lanceolata (assembly GCA_027924645.1). Lineage (NCBI taxonomy): Eukaryota > Viridiplantae > Streptophyta > Pinopsida > Cupressales > Cupressaceae > Cunninghamia > Cunninghamia lanceolata. Next base: position 752,827 of record BSBN01001296.1, read on the forward strand.
ACAACAAAGGAGATATTGCAGCAATACACATACACACAAAAAGTGAGACAGAAGAGAGACACAAGATATACGTGGGGAAAACCCTTATCGGGTGAAAAACCCCACACTCCAAAACCTACACAATGTATTATCAAAACTGAAATGGTTTACAATACACTTGCAATGCAAGCTCTCAAGAGTCTTCGACACTCATATTTGGAGACAAACTGGTAGCATAACAGTACCTGTCAAACCTATAGTACATCACCTCCTCAAAGCACTTGCTTATATAGATTATACAAGGCAAAATTGGCTCTATCTTGGAATGGGCATCCAACATGGCCTCATGGCCCAAAACCCATGCCTATGGACACCTGTCCAACCTTGTAGAGTGTTCCTGACACTTGTCATGTCACCCCATCCCAAAGAGGTCACCTATTCCCAAAATGGGTAATGACAAATGCTTCTACGACTCACAATCATCATAAAATATGTCATAGTTGTCATAACTTACAGCTATAAGAGAATCTATCATACACAGGCTATAAATAGCATATTCTCTTACATGTCATAGTCCACCTTGGGGCACCCAAAGATGCTTTTTTCAAAGATGCTCTTCGACACATGTCTTCACCTATCATAGAATCTCCTATTTTTGACTCTTACATGTCATAACTTCATCATAGGAATTTGTCATGACTGTTACGGTCAATATTCCCTTACACAACATCTAAGATGTCGATACATGGCAAAATATTCCTACCACTAAGTGGGATGCCTATCTCCTCATGTGAGGACAAAATTACATGTGGTCATATACCATGTAAGATGACACATCACTGTGCCAACTCCCACAATATGACAACATAGGATTTGCATCCAATTAATATAATAGGCAATAAATAAATAAATACAATGTAAAAAATACAAGGAATTACCAAGATTGAGACACCTTAATTCCCAACAGTTTATGCCTACCTCCATCATACTCAAATCCTGCATGCAAATGCAATTGCACTATTTAGCTAAAATGAGTACACCAATGAACTCTACAATTAAACGAAGCTAATCAACTAGGACCAAGGAGCACATATAAGAAGGTAAGATGGGTGTCAAAAATATAGAAGTTGAAATGAGCATAGCAAAGAAAAATAACATACCTTTCTGTCATTCCACTGATTCAATCCAATGAACCATCCGGGTCTACTCTACTCTTTATTGTGTCGAGTATTGCCTCATGGTCAGACTCATGAACCTTCTACAAGTTCCTGTTCAATGGTCTACCCCCCATATTTGATCAAATGAATGTTTTTTACGACAACGAGGTTAGAGTAATGAAGAATCTTCCTATGTGTGTCAAAGTCCTCAAACAACTACACATTAGACTTCTTCACTGGGTACCTTCTAAGCCATGTTCCAGTAACAACCACTGATCCTATAGGGTACTCGATGTTTTCTCCATCTATAACAGGGGCATCTAATTTCTTTTTTTCCTCAACACAATGACACAAATAGTAATCAATTCCTTCTTCATTGTCTTCAGCTGTAATAACTGCATAAACATGCCCTGCATTAATATGTGCATTTAGTTTGATGAATATAGTCAACAATACAAAAAAACTACAAAATAAGATGGAATATTAAATTTTATTAAATTTCAATGCTGATAATACCTGGTTGAACTAGATCTGAAACATGGTCAAAGTTAACCAATGATTCAATCTGTATGAGTTGTAGTGTTGTCAGTAGTCGATACATGTCAATTGGGCTTAGGCTTCTTGTACACTATTCATCAACCCACTCCTCTGACTCACAATCATACCAAGCTTTAGTTGTACATGAACAACAAAAGCATACCATCCACCACATATGAATACTCAATGAACCTGCATTAGAGCTTCTAAAAGAGTGTAGCTGACTCGATCCTATCAATGTACAATAGTCCTCATATTTTGCAATTTTAGTATCATCAACCAACCAAAAATATCTACAAACTGTAGACTTACCTTCATTACTTGGATCCATTGTAGTGTTACACCATTCAACAATAGATCTCGCATATATAAACTTTGCATTGTCTTTGTACTTCAACTCTTCTCATGCTAATGCTCTTTTGATACATGCTCCTGCACCATCATGCTCCCCCTTTCCATGCCTGACCTCACAAAAATTCCACATATGTTGAACACCATTCATCTTATGCATCTTGCTCAACCAATAGAACATCCATGAGTTCTTGAATTGTGATGCACAATTATCTGACCATATGATATGCTCCTACTAGTGAAATCACGGTAGAACATCTGAAAGCAACCTTCCACGAACTCTATAGAATGTGTGTGATCATCATTGATATAAAAATGATATTCTCTCAAGATCTTCCTATTGTCTTCTATACTATCTTCTACATGAATGAATGCTATTTGCACAAATATAGCAACCTACGTAGAGTTGTAATACTGCTATTATACCTCATTATGTGGCTATAGTGTGTAGTTCTTTGCAAAGTCAACAACTGAAATGATGGTACCAAGTGGAAATGTGTCCTTGCATAACTTGAATTGCAAGTCCAACCATCGAGCTCTATGGGTATGCCTTGTATACTCGTAAACTATATTATCTAATAAATTTGAGATAAAATGATACACTGGAATCTTTTGAATGGTCCCAATTCACATGTTTTTGCTTCTTTGACATCTTTTAGACTATATGCCACTGTCTTATATTTACCAAAACTTACTAGCTCATTTCCAATTGCATGTGTGTTCTCCATATGTTCACAAATTGTCAAATGTTGCAACCCACCACAATGATCACACATGCCATCCAAGCATAAGCTATTGTGGAATAATTGACCATCCACTCTTTGACATTAAATGCTCGATATGAAGACCCTTGAAGATCTAGGTGGACACTTTATATTACTCTCCTACAAAACATTGTTAGTATGGAAATCTACACATATATATCTATAAACATCATAATGATTAGAAAACTAAAATATGTACTCTACAACAAGTTGTGCATGTGTGATTTATTTTGACATAAAAAGGCTTTACCATTTCAAAATACCTTTGACTAATTTTTGCTTGAGGATACATCTCTTGAAATTTCTTGAAAAATTGTGTTTGAGTCACATCCAAAAAATGCTTTTGATGTGGCTCACGGTTTCGACAACCAATTCTCCTTCTTACAACATCTCTTGCATTAGGAGATACCCTTGTGTTATTTTTCCAAAATTCTTCAATGAGGGATCTCAAAGCTTCAAAAACAACTTTGTATATTCATGGAGTCTCCCTAAGAATGCCCACAATTCATTGGTATTTGGGTCCTCAACTCTTTCACGTCTTCCAATGACTCTCATTAGAGTTTTTCTACTTATTTTAAATGCTTGACTTGTCTTTCTAATGAGGCAAGCTTTCTTTTTTTTGTTGGCTTACTATTGTCGATGTAATGACACATCGTGTGGCATTACTATCCTTGGTGTGTGAGGTGGAACCCACACTCTCATATGCACTCATTAGATTCTTTATGATTGATTTTTCACTTGAAGTATCTGATGTTCTTATGCCAAGAATCTTCATAATGGGCCTAAATTTTAGATTTCTCATCATTTCAACTAATAGTTGACATCTTCCAGTTTCATTTAAGTTCTCAAAGAGTGATTTCCATATCTTATTGGCATATCTTTGGCAAGTATGCTTAGGAATCTTAGCCTGCATGGGCTTCAAAACATTCTCATCGATATCAATTAGAAACTTAGGCTTTCTATGCAAAATTCTAGGTGGTTTTATTGGTAAAGTCGACTCAACATTAGGAATTTACTCAATATTTACTTGAGATGGGATAGATGGCATACCTTCAATTGGAGATTGAAAAGATGAAAAGGCTTGAAGTCGAGATGGAGAATATCGTTTACCTTCAACTTGATGTGTGAATGATGGCGTGCCTCCAACTTGAGAAGAGAATGAAGATGTACCTTCAAATTCACCTATGAAAGATGGAGTGCCTCCAATTTGAGAAGAGAATGATGGCGTTCCTTCAACTTGATGTGTGAACGATGGAGTGCCTCCAACTTTGACATTCGATTTCCTCATTGAACAAAAGTTTTGCATTCATTCCCTTTGTGCCGCCAAATCCATCTCTCTCTTAGCTTGATTAGATGTGTCATGTTCCTCTTCAATTGGAAATAGTGGCATGTCTTCTTGTATAGTTTAAAATTTCCTACTTTCATGAATTCACCTCATTCTTTCTCTTTTCCTCTCATTCTCAACTTCACGCTCTTCTAGTGTTAGAGTATTTTCTCGTTTCCTCGGCATGATGATGATTTCTATATGCATCATGAATAAGACAATGATGATGTTAGAAGCATAATGAATAATAAGCATGATGATTGTTATGACAAACAAGATAAGTATATTACCATTATAAGGACTAAAAGTGTTGAATTATCACAATCAATGAATACAAATCAGTCAATTGGCAGTAAAGAAGACATTGAGTATGATGACACACCTAGTCCTAATGATGAGCATGAGTTGAATGGTTTATATGTCACTATTGAGAGTGGAAATGAAGAGGGATTTTATGATTAGGTTTGTCTAATAAATGAATCCAAACTTGTTGATTTTGAAATGATTAGATGAGAAGTGAAATGTGTAATGATAGTCTAGGCCTAGATGTTCTTGATGACATAGATGAGCACATGTTGATTGTTGATCTCATATTTTACCATGATCAAACTCTTAAAGTTTCATCTCTTTTGTGTAATCCTAACTAAGGTGCAATCTTCAAAACTTAGGAGAATATCCTTGGTTTGACTAGAAATGATGTGATAATTGGTCTAAGTGGTAATCAAGACTCCTTGCCTTCAATAGATATGTCCAAAGAAATGTTAAGAGACAAAATACTAACTAATTATAAATCTCAAAATTTAAAGTTTCCTAGGGTGGTAGGCACAATCTCTAGGTTAATTTCACATTTTCTTAACATATCTCCTCAAACACGCTTTCTTAACCTCCCATGGATACACCTACTCAAGACAAGATACAAGAAGTCACTAGCACTAAGGAGAGTTATGACAAGCACATTGTGATGGACCAAGCATTCCAAATGGAGACTCACAAGGTAAAACTAGACCTACTAGCATGTTAGGACAACCCAAATTCTTATATTGTAGGTGGTAAATTAGTTAGGGTAGCTCATGAGACAAGTATGAAGTCATCTCAAATCAGCAATCTATTGTCAATCAAGGTCATGGGAGTAATGATCACAAAGGTATGGATTTAATGACAAGGAACACAATGATGATGTTAGAAGCATAATTAATAATCAACTTGATGATTGTTATGACAAACAAGATAAGTTTATTACCGTTATAAGGACTAAAAGTGTTGAATTATCACAATTAATGAATACAAATCAGTAAAGAAGAAATTGAGTATGATGGAACACCTAGTCCCAATGATGAGCATGAGTTGACAATGGTGCAATCTTCAAAAGTTAGGATAATATATTTGGTTTGACTATCAATGATGTGAAAATTGGTCTAAGTGGTAAGACACTAATCAAGACTCCTTGCCTTCAATAGATATGTTTTAAATGTTAAGAGACAAAATACTAACATTAGAAACTAGCTTTACGATGCAAGGCTTGAAGAAACTCACGGTGAACACAAAGAGCATCAATTATAGTTTGAATTAGCTATTCAAGATAGCCAAGGGGTGAAATCATCAAGAAAGGAGTAAATTTTAAGGCTAATTATGATGACAGAGTTGTTGATATTTTGACTGAGTTTTATGATGACAAAAAGAATAAAATATAGAGTTTATTGTAGCCTAACCAGACTGATTTCTTGGATAAACCTAGAGATGGTAGTCCAAAATATTTAGAGGGTACTAAAACAACAAAGAACTTATCTAGTATAGGTCCCATAAACAAAACTCAAACAAATATTTTAGAGGTAAATGGCCAAGAGGATGATAGTGACAACTCATTACTAAATGAGGACCAATTATATCATATTTGTAGCATCAATAGCAGTATATTTTATGTTGATACAACTGGTTACATTAGAGAGAATGATGATAATACTTTGTTATAGGGAGGTATCAATGACATTTCAAATTGAGAGAGTACAAAAGAGTCTTTAATGTCATGATATTGTTTCTCAAGGTCATGGTTCACTTCCACATTGACAAGAAGAAGAATCAGAGATGTGTACTTACAATTTTGACATTGTTTAAAATTCTTTAGGGTTAACTAATCAAGATACAACAAATTCATGTATATATCATATTTTAATGATTCTAATTCTATAAATACACATAATCATGACTTTTTTAACTTAGATAGTTCCACTTTTAGTGATTGTGAGTGTTCTAAAGAACATAAAGTGAAGTAAACAAATACATACAAAACATACCTTAGATTTCAAGATTTGAGTTGCCTAATCCTCTAAAATTTGTCTTCAAAATCCTCAAAAATTTGATCTTTTTGGCAAGTTCCTTCGTATGCAATATTGAATTCTATATAACTCTAATAGGATTAGTAAAATTTATGAAGAAAACAAACATATATCATCAAATTCAATCTAAACACATGAAATTTTGCATTGAAACAATATGAAACATGAAAATTTTAGTTTAAATAATCAAATTCTATCCAAAAGCATGCAATTTTCTTCTTCTACATTGAAAACCAAAAAATGGTGGTGGATTAATCAAACAAATCAAACAATGATTCTTAAAATGTCAAACGCCATGAAAAAGCTTTTTCTTGTTCGATAGAACACATGAAAAGTAGACAATAACAGGCATGTGGGGCCTGAATCATGGATCACACATGTTTTTTGTCCATTTTTTTACTTCACCAAAATACTCTTACATTATAACGCACTCCCATTATAACTCGATCACATTTTCAAAAGCATGGAAAGTTTATGTGCTTTCATGCATGGAAACATATAAGTGTTTTAAGCATTTTTAGTGTTTTAAATGTTTAAAAAGGGGAGGGAGAAAGATCAAGATAGATACTTTTTTTGATATGTGACCCTAAACTCGAGCAACCTTAAACCCTAAATAGTGTCCCTAAACCCTAACCCCTGACCACTAAACCAAAGTAACCCTAAACCTCTATCTCTCTATCTCTATTGACCCTCTACCTCTCAATCTCTCTCCCTATGTCTTTGGCCATGTCCCTCACTCTCTATCTCCCTATCTCTCCCCTAGATCTCCTCTATATCTCCCTATTAGTCCTCTCTCTAAACCCCTAACCCCTAAACCATAAACCCTAAACCCTAAATAATACCCCTTAACCTTAACCCCTAACCCTAACCTAAACCCTAAACCCCAAACCCCTAACCCTAAACCTATATCTCCCTATCTATCCCCTATCTCCATGTCTCTATCATCCCTCTACCACTCAATCTCTCTCCCTATGTATCTAGCCATGTCCCTCACTCTCTATCTCCCTATCTCTCCCCTCGGTCTCCTCTATATCTCCCTATCAGTCCTCTCTCTCTCTCTCAACCTTAACCCCTAAGCCCTAAACCCTAAACCCTAAACCCAAGAAACTCTAAACCTCTATTCCTATCTCTCCTGTATCTCCCTATCTCTATCATCCCTCTACCTCTCAATCTCTCTCCCTATGTCTCTGGCCATGTCCCTCACTCTCTATCTCCCTATCTCTCCACTCAGTCTCCTCTATATCTCCCTATCAGTCCTCTCTCTCTCTAAACCCTAAACCCAATACCTCTAGACCTTAACACCTAACCCCTAAACCATTAACCCTAACCCTAAATAATGCCCCTAAACCTTAACCGCTAACCCCCTAAAACCCTAAACCTAAGGAACCCTAAACCTATATCTCCCTATCTCTCCCTTATCTCCCTATCTCTATCATCTCTCTACCTCTCAATCTCTGTCCCTATGTATTTTGACATGTCCCTCACTCTCTATCTCCCTATCTTTTCCCTCGGTCTCCTCTATATCTCCTTATCAGTCCTCTCTCTCTAAACCCTAAGTTACCCTAAACCTCTAAACCTTAACCCCTAACCCCTAAACGATAAACCATAAACCCTAAATAATGCCCCTAAACCCTAACCCCTAAACCCTAAACCTGAGAAAACCTAAACCCCTAAACGCTAAACCCCAAATCCCTAAACCCTAAACCCAAGCAACCCTAAACCTCTATCTCCCTATCTCTCCCATATCTCCCTATCTCTATCTTTACTCCACCTCTGAATCTCTCTCCCTATGTCTCTGGACATGTCCCCTCACTCTCTATCTCCCTATCTCTCCCCTCTATCTCCTTTATCTCTCCCAATCTCTATTAGTCCCCTCTCTCTCTCTCTCTAAACCCTAAACCCCTAACCCCTAAACCCTAAACATCTAAACCCTAAATAATTCCCCTAAACCCTAACCCCTAAACCCTAAACCCTAAACTTGAGCAAGCCTAAACTCATAAACCCTAAATAATGCCCCTAAACCATAAACCTGAGCAACCCTAATCCCCTAAACCCTAAATATTTCCCCTATACCCTAACCCATAAACCCTAAACTTGAGCAACCCTAAACTCATAAACCCTAAATAATGCTCCTAACCTCTAAACCTCTCTCTCTAACCTATCTACCTCCTTGTTTTCCTTTTCCTTTCCAATTTCCCTTTAGATCCCACCAATTTTTCCCTATTTTACTATTTTCCACCTCTCCTCATCGTTCTTCCCATCCAATGAAATTTCATTTTATCTTTTTTCCATTTCATCCTCCCAATTTATATCCTCATCCCTCTTTGCATGTCCTCTCTCTCTCTCTCTCTCTCTCTCTCTCTCTCTCTCTCTCTCTCTCTCTCTCTCTCTCTCTCCTCTCTCTCTCTCTCTCTCTCTCTCTCTCTCTCTCTCTCTCTCTCTCTCTCTCTCTCTCTCTCTCTCTCTCTCTCTCTCTCTCTCTCTCTCTCTCTCTCTCTCTCTCTCTCTCTCTCCTCTCTCTCTCTCTCTCTCTCTCTCTCTCTCTCTCTCTCTCTCTCTCTCTCTCTCTCTCTCTCTTCCAAAACCCTTAAACCCTAAATAATGCCCCTAAACCCTAAACCTCTATCTCCCTATATCTCTATCATCCCTCTACCTCTCAATCTCTCTCCCTATCTCTCTGGACATCTTTCTCACTCTCTATCTCCCTATCTCTCTCCTCTATCTCCTTTGTCTCTCCCTATCTGTCTCCTCTCTCTCTCCCTATCTATCTCTCCCTATCTCCCTATCTCTTATGTCTATCTCCCCTATCATTCATCTATCTCCCTATCTCTCCCCTCTATCTCTCCCTCTCCCTTATCGATGAAGGAAATTAAAACAAGAAAACTAGGACTCTCTCTCTCTCTCTCCTTATCACCCTATCTCTCCCCTCCATCTCCACCCTCTCTCCCTCTTCCTCCCTCTTTGTTTCCCGTATCAAAAAAGAACATGGAAACAAGAAAACTAGGACATGCAAAAAGATATGAGGATATAAATTGGGAGGGTGAAATGGAAACACGATAAAACAAAAGTTCATTGGATGGGAAGAATTATGAGAGGAGAGGTGGAAAATAGTAAAATAGGGAAAAATTGGTGGGATCTAAAGGGAAATTGGAAAGGAAAAGGAAAACTAGGAGGTAGATAGGTCAGAGAGAGAGAAGTAGAGAGTGAAAGAGAGGGTAGGAGTAGAGAGGGGAGGGAAGTAGAGAGTGAGAGAGAGGGTAGGAGGTAGAGAGGGGAGGGAAGTAGAGAGTGAGAGAGAGGGGTAAGAGGTAGAGAGGGGAGGGAAGTACAGAGTGAGAGGAGGGAAGTAGAGGTGAGAAAGAGAGAGGAGGGGAAGGAGAGACCTAGAGGGAAGGGAGAGAGAGAATAATAGAGAGAGGGGTAATGAGGGAGTGAGTGACATGTTTTATTTCACCATAACACGAGTGGGCTATAACATGCTCACGATATGCTTTGCCTTGGATTTGCCTTGGGCTTCCAACCCGAAGGCTTGAACTGTGTTTAGGACATCCAAAGACATGTTTTTCCATGTTGTAACAAAAATCACATAATCTAGAGTGTGCTCCCCATCAGGTTTGTACTTTTTTCAATGACAAGTCAAAAAAAATACCACCATAATCTTAAGCTCTCTGTTAGCTTTCTAACCATATAATTTTTTCAGGTTTTGAGTATGTTAAGGATTTCATCTTTAATTTATTTTGTTAGTGTATCCATTTTTGTTAAAAACTAGTGTCTGATATTTTTAACTTTTTTTTAACCGTTCATCAAAATTTCAAATAAATTACATTTTTAGAAACTAGACTCCATTCTACACGTATTCAAAAAAAAATTGAATTTTTGATTAGTTTTGAAAAAATTTACTTGGAGCACGCTCAATTTTCTATTTTTTAGGATGTGTCCGCTTTGAAAATTAGTAACAAATCAATTATTCATGAAAAAATTATCAAAAAATTAGGGATAAACTACATGGTGTTAGCTAATTTCTCACTGAAGCGATTATTGAAATACTAAAAAAAGTTAACATTTTAGGGGAGCACACCAGACGATATGTTATGTTTTTTTAAAAAATAGGACCAATTTGTGTGCTCCCCCTTTTTGAACCCCTTAATCTCAACCATTTTTGAAAAAAAAATAGTAGTTTAGAAACTAGATTCGGAGCACTACAACTCTTGTTTTTGTTGTATCTTCAAATTTTGAGTGTAACTATCTTCAATTTCTCATCCAACATCAGTCTTTCTTGATTTAAAAAAAAGTGGCATCTTAAGACCCCCTTTTGGTCCCCCATCTTTGTGCACTTACCCAAGTGTTACAACTGGGGAAAGTGCTCCAGGTGGAGGAAACTAGATCTTCCCTCCCCCACATGGATGCTAGAGTTCTAGTGTCTCTCTCTCCTCCTAGAATTGACATTCTTGAGAAAATTGCAATAAACATGGGCATTGAAACAATATACCGTAATATTCAGGTTTTAGGGGGTCTTAATGCCTATTTCCTTTGCAAGGGAGAGGGGAACCAGAAGAAAAACTACCCTAAAATTAGAAGAAGGTTTAATAATTTGAAAATAGAATTCAAGGAAAAGGCAAAAGAAAAAACCAGTCAGGAGGATATAGCATTAGAGGATCTAAACCCTCCTAATAGCTCTAATATGGGAGCGTTGAGAAACTTTGATAATATAAAAGCTCCTAATAGTGATCCATAAAATGTTGAAAAGGACAATAACTTGAGTGAGTGAGTGGATGAAATAGCTTCAAACTTGGAGGACATGAAAAAAAAGCTTGAAGTAACGAGAAACCTAAATAGTGGTAAAAATGGAGAGGAGAAAAATGAGCAAGACAAAGGTAATAATGCCTCTAACTTGCAATAGAAAAAAATTCTCAAGAGATTGTTATGAAACAAATTAGGGATAACATCTTGAGTGAGAAAAATAATAAATTTCACCCAGTGAGGCAATCAGAGGGTAATTAGATTGGAGTAGTAGAATTAGTGGGGGGAGACAGAGTGTTGGTAGATGCAAATCTCAAAGGTAGTTTTGATGTTGGGGATTCTTCCCCCTTTTAAAGTGATGGAGAGGAATTGATGGATGTGGATAAAATGTTTACTAGAATTGAGGACAAAAGGAAGAGGAAATAGGTCAGTAGGGAAGACAGTGACTAGAAAAATAAGAAGAAAGGGAAGGAAGACAAAACCCCTAAATGCTTTGATAGGTTTTACAAGAATCAGAGGGCCCTGGAAACACCTCTATCTATTGGAAATGTTGTCATTGATGTCAAAGGTGCATGGACAAGATGGTTGTAATTGATGTCAAGAGTGTATTGACAAGACTATTGGAAATATCGTTGTCATAGATGTCAAATATGCATGGACATGTTATCATTGATGTCAAGTAGCAATATCATTGTATGCAAGGTAATCATCATCATCATTCAGTGGCATATCTAAGACAAGTTGGATAAAATATTTGGAGGATCACATTGGAGATTCTATTGGACTAGTCTCTATCATGTCCAACTACTCATGAAGATAGTGTTAAGAGAATGTTTAAATTAAAGATTGAAACAATGGTTATTTATGGGTTAGCTTTATGAAGATGAAGACAAACATGATAAGGTGGTTGACTTCTCTATAGATGATCATGTTGAAGTTTAAATTAAATATTTAAATTTATTAATGTTAGCCAACTCCATATGCTTGAGCTTTACAATTATTAAAGACAACAATTTGAAATAAGTATGAATGAGACAATAATGAATATAAGAAGACATTTAATATATAAATCTGAGTTTGTCTAAGGAGGCCAACCCCAGAAGTAGTGCTCCACATATAAGACAAAATGTCTTATTTAAAATACATATCATGAAATGATTATATAAAGTAATACGATCAAGAAGACAAGTAAATATGTTAAAGGTAACGACCATTTTAAGAAAGTGGTTAGTGTGTGGTGTGATCATGCAAAGAGAAGCATATAATATTAAGAGGTGCAAAAAGTCTTAATCCAATGATAATAAACTTCTAGCTGGTTTTCTCATACATTATGGTGGTCACTTCCTATGAGGGCAGCGCTAAACATAAGATAAAAAATGATATTAAATATGCTTGAAGAGGTACAATTTCAAATATAAGGATTGCGATTTGTTTGTGGAAAAATACATTTTCCTTGGGCAGCAATTTGTTTGAGTTATAAAGGGGTGCGATCAAGAGAAGGGAGAAGCGATTAGCATATGAGACAAAAAGGTTTGTGTGAAGAGAAGCGATCATCAATAGATGTGATTGTTCATTATCAAAGGGGTGTGTCTCTTGTTTGATCACCTCTCTTGAGGATGTATAAGAGGTAGATAATAGTGTGGGTTGAAAGTGTGGAGAGAAGTGTGTGTATGAATATGATTTAGAGTAGATCAAGGGCAGAATTCTATGAAGAGTATTTCAGATTTGTTCTAAAATATATATGCAGCCCATGTGTGAAGAATAAAAGGCAAATTTGTAAGCATTTATGGCAGGATTACAGAGAGGAGTAATTGTAGATTGAAGAGCAAATTGAGAAGGGAGTTTAGAGAATATTGTAAGGCAGAAATGTGTGTGAATAGATCTCCATAGTTGTGATCAGTTTTGTGAAATAAGAGTGTTCATGATTTGGATCAGATTTGTGAAGAAAGGATATTATGTGGGTTGTGATCAGATTTGTAAGAAGTGTATCAACATTTAGAAGACATATCATCCATTGAAGAATATGTAGGTTGGTGCCTTACTGGGTTGGCACTCAGTTGTGGGGATTGATGTCTCCAGTGGGTTGGTGCTCACAAATTCTACAAACAGGGATTGGTGTCTCTAGTGGGTCGGTGCTCACAGATTGTGCAAGAGGGGATTGGAATCTCCTATAGGTTGGTGCCTACAAAGCTTGTAAGAGAATTATATATATAAGCAATATTTTGTCATGGTTTTCTCCCATAAGGGTTTCCACGTAAATCTTGTGTTTTCCTTGTGTTGCATAATTGATAGATCTCGTGTGATTGATATTACTATGGTCATTAAGATTTGAAAAAGGTAAAAGATTGTATTATATTTATTCACCCACCCTCTCAGTATAATTGTGCGTTCATCACTATCATAAATGAGTCTTTAGTGCATAAGCTAGAACATCAGAGGACTAGAGTCTCCTGATAGGAAATATGCAGTTAGAAATTCCTTTTTTTTAAAGATAATCCGCCTGGTAAACTTTTTAATGTGACTGGTGACACTGGTACGACATGCCCTCTGGCTCCATGTGAATGCTTTTGCCTGGAGCAATGAACCAGTGAGGCCACAACACGGGGGACCTCATCCCCTAGCAAGAACACTTCAAACCTGCAAGCTCGTTTGCCCAACGAGCGTTTGAACTCTAGTGGCTGCCACTACAACTAAGCGACTTAACCACTGAACCACGCCCTTATCAGCACAGTTAGAAATTTCTTCAATAAAATAAAAGAATTAGATTTTATTTTTTTGTAGAAGGTTAAGGCTATTAGCTTCATGCTTGAGACCAATCTAAAATTTATATGGAAAGAGGCTACTCAATTTGTTAGTAAGCATGATAAGGGCAAAGGAGGTATTGTCATTTTGTTAAATAATAAATGGACCAGGTATGTCAAGGAAAATGGTTTCTCTGATTGTAATAGAGGAGTGTGTTGATAATAGAAAAAGATAACTTCAAATTTGTTATTTGTGCTATATATGTCTCTAATGATTATAAGGAGAGAATTAGACTTTGGCAATGGATGGAAACTCTGCCCAGAATCCCTTGGATAGTAACTCTACCTAGAATCCTTTGGATAGTTAGAGGAGACTTCAACATGGTTGAGCAACTTGAAGATAAAAGTGGTAGTATCAATATGAATTGGAAAGGTAATGAAAGCTTCTTCTGGTATAGAATGAAAAACAAGCTAAAACTGTATGATCCTTTGGAAAACAAGAAGAAAGAAAATTTAGACATTTGGTACACATGGTGCAATTTTTAGAAGAATAACAAAAGAATCTACTATAGGTTAGATAGAATATATGTCAATGAGGAATTCTTCAGGTTTGAAAAAGGATATAACACCAATTTGGTGAAAGTTCATCCAAGCACTATCTTATACCACTACCCTATTGAGGCCGATATTGTAATGTAGCAGGATGAGAATGTAAATAAAGTCAAAAAAAGATAGTTTTTATAAATTGAATACTGAGCTTTTGAAGCATAATGACTGTAATGATGCTATCTTTACTGTGAGGGAGATTAACAAGGTTCTCGTGCATAACCTCTCTAACATTGAGAAATTTGCTTTTGGATTACACTGTGTGTGTTTTTGTCTCAACATTTCGGATCACACTCAGTGATCCATCATCAGGAAGAGGATATCCTCTTCATGATGATGGATCACTGAGTGTGATCCGAAACGTTGAAACAAAAACACATACAGTGTAATCCAAAAGCAAATTTCTCTATCACTATGGACTGTGGAAAGCTCATGCCTACTCTCTAATATTGATAGATGGAAAAATAATGTTAAAAGTTGGAAAGTTGTGCTTGTTGACCTCATTTCGACACCACCAAATTTAAAATTTTCATGTCGACACGACAAGTGTTGCCACACATCAAACTCCTTTGTCAAGTCGCTTGTGTCACAAATTGATAGCCTCACATGTCTCTCACGCTAGTCATTAGACTTGTCCATCATTGAAATGTCACTTTTAGTTTGGTCCATGTTCTTTTCCTACATTAAATATAATATAGGAACATCAATTCAAGGCAAGATCAATCATTATTTTAGTCAGGATCTCGGAACAGTTCTCCAATTTGTGGCAGTTTACAAAAATAATTAAATTTGAAAATATATGATGGTTGGAAAGAAACCCTTTTATAGGGGTGTTGGTGACTTCATTTTGTCAAATGTGAGAAATTTTTAGAACCATACACCTTATAGTTTGGAAAATTTTAAAAGTTCAATTTTTTCTGTGAAAAGTTTGCGAAAACATTTAAATAAGGAGTTTTTGTGAAGTCTAAGTTAAATGATTTGACAGGGTGTTTTGTGGCATCATTATGGACAATTTGCCAAATTTTTGTGAAGAAATATCATCCCAGTCAAAAGTTATGTGTATTTTGCCATTGTTCGTACTTGCAGAGTTATCGGGTCGATGCATTTGCCATGGACACTATGAATAAAGCGAAGTGTTTTCACTAGTCAAAGCAAAATATCAACTTTTGAAATTTCCTAAGTTGAGATAAATTCTAAAATCCAATTTCATATACTAGAGCTTATATCCACAAGTTGTAGATTTTCAAAAGTTGTGTATGGACCAGAAAATACAAGGGTTATAAAATTAGACAACTTACAGATTTTTTGGCTGATAGGCCATTCTGTATGTGTACACATCTTGTAACTACCAAAAAATTGGTAGTCCCACTAATTTCGTCATCCACATATTTTAAAAAATAAATTGGTAGTCCCACTAATTTCATCGTCCACAAATTTAAATTTTGGTAGTCTTCATTTTTTGGTAGTCCTTCAATTTTTTTTTCTCCAAAATTTTAAAAATAAAATAAAAAACTTGCTACACATAAATCGTCATCCATTAATTTTAGTGGAGCTAAGTTTAGTTTATGAGAATATGGATGATGGAAATGGAAGTGGAAGAGTCGTGGTGGATGTTACAAGGAGAGATAATGAGATGTTCTTTTCTATATATTTTCATGTTTAGCCTCTAGAATAGGAGGCAACAATTCCATAGCGGATACAAGGTAACTTGCTTTGCTTGCCCTCTTGATTACTTTCATTCATTTCTCTATAACTTTCTTTGCTTGCCCTCTTGATCACATTTAGGCGTTGTGCTTAATCTTTCTTTCTTTAATTTGTAGGAGGATAAAACAAATTTCAGAGCTATATTAATGGAGGATGTTGTGGGAGTTGGAAGCGTTGATGAGATCTATAGGAGGAACGAAGCAGTCCATGGAAAGCCCTGGCACATTGAACACAATGTCTTCTATAGTCTATGTTTCTTCCATACGAGACTCTGTGTGGGGCGCACCTACATCTCCAAATCTTAAGAGAGTCATAACCGACCTGCCCGAATGAGCTATCTTCACCCCATCCACGGCCCTGTAATCTCCTATACTGGTGGCTATGCTCATTTTCTAGTACATTGTGCCTACTCCCACTGCTTGAATTCTTGTCAGATGGAGGATTTCAGAGCTATATGCTGCTTGAATTCTTGAATTAAAGAAAGATTTTAGAGCTATATTGATGGAGGATGTTGTGGGAGTCAGAAGCATTGATGAGATCTGCAGGAGGAATGAAGCAGTCCATGGAAAGCCCTTCTCTATGCTGCTTGAATCTTTCTTTAATCTTATATATATATATATATAAGTGGAAAATTCTAAATTTAAGGAAATGAGAATGGAATGAAAGAAAATGTAGGAATGAAGAACACATGTTGGAGTCTAACTGACAAAACCTGCATAGGACAAGATGTGTTTATGTATATTGATCATATTTATAGTATCATATAACTCTCGGTAAAACAGTTACAACATGAATATTATTATTTGGGTATGTTTAACCATATTGACCCCTCATGACAGATAGAGAACATTTTCCCTTGTCATAGAATGAATTCTCTTTAACAAAAAGTATATATATATAGCCTACAAACAGTTCAATCTTAACAGTAGATACTACATTCATTAAGATTATCATTAGGGTTAGGGTTAGCATTAGAATTGGGGTTAGAGTTAGATTTATAGTTAGGGTTAGGATTAGAATTAGGGTTAGGTTAGTTAAAATTAGGCTTAGGGTTAAGGTTAGGATAAGAATTAGGATTATTACTACGGTTGGGTTAGAATTATGTTTAGGGTTATAATTAGGATATCTCAAATTTTGTAGGATGCAAAAAATAGTATCATAAATCTACATTGTAGAGTTCATGTAAGATTTTTTACAACATTCATCAAACACATATTTCTAAGGCATGCTTCAAAAAATATTATTTTAATAAGAGAGTTGAATTGCAAGTATTTTTCGATCCTTTTAAAATTATGCTTTATAATTAAAAGGATCAACTAATCAAATCATGATGATACGTTACAAAGAATAGTTACAGTGTGCATATCAAAATGGCCAAAACATACAAAGAACAGTTACACTGTGCATATCAAAATATAAATATATACGATTTGGTGATAGGCCTATAAATATTTGTGCCCATCGGCCATTTGATAGCACCTTTGGTGCTTTTACTAGTTCTAGCTTCTTCTGGGCAATACTATGTGGAATAAATACACGTTATAATTTAATGACT
Organism: Cunninghamia lanceolata; assembly: GCA_027924645.1. NCBI lineage: Eukaryota > Viridiplantae > Streptophyta > Pinopsida > Cupressales > Cupressaceae > Cunninghamia > Cunninghamia lanceolata. The sequence goes on from BSBN01001296.1 coordinate 770,618, forward strand.
TGTAGGAAGTTATAAGTCCAAAGTTAATTATTTCAAACTGTGGATTTAGCTAACTTCAAAAAGCAACCTTCAAAAAAGAAAAGTTAGTTATTTTAAGTTGAGGATTTAACTAACTCCAAAAATAAACTTGCCAAAGAGAAGTTAGTTGTTCTAAGTTATTGTTTTGACAAAATCCAAAAAAGAATGAACTTGTGGATTTCACGAAGTCCAAAAGTGACAACTTGTGTATTTTTCTAACTTCAAAAGAAAAAAAAGTTCCCTCACTCCCTCTACGACCCACCAAAGCTACCTTCATGCATGGGAAGAACTTTAAGTCTTAATTACATACATTCTTGGAAAGCGCATGCAATATCTGTGAAATCTTGCAACTTAGTATAGATATCTGGTGATTGAAATAGACTCGTGTTTCCTCCCAGCTTGTGCATGATGGAAAACAAGGGTTTGTTAGAATGCAACACCTAATTAGAACATCATGCAAAATATAAAATGATAGACAAGACAGAGGAACTCAGACAAAGCACCACAAAGAAATGTGGTCTCATGACATGCAATGATTGCAGAATATGCAACAAATGGATTCGTTGGAAATGTTTTAAATCTTTGAGAAAATGTGATTTGCAAGTGTAACGATTGATTCCACAACCTTTGTCTTCGTACTCCTAGCCAGCATCCTCTCGGCCTGATGTAGAGGCATAAATGAGGCACATAAATTGTTTGACTCAATGCCTCAAAGAAATATGGTCTCATGGAATGCAATGAGTGCAGGTATGCACAAAAAGTATTTGTTGAAAAGGCTATGGAAACTTTCAAGAAATTACATTGGCCATTGTAGAGCCAAATTCCTCACCATTTTCTAGAATCCACCCATGCCATGCCAGAATGGGAGTTTTAAAACAACATCATGCAATGGTTTTTGTCAGATATTATAGTAGGTAATCACATTGGAAGACCTATATGGAAACGTGGAAGCATTAACAAGGCATATGAACTGTTGGATAGTGCACTTCGGTGAAATATGGTCTGGTGTCTGCCACAGTGCAGATATAAGATCGAATCCCTCATGTTTTTCTATTGTTCCCCGAATGGAAGCTCTGCAATGAGTATGGATATCCATTAGAGTATGATGGAAGGGCAATTTTTGTAAAATTTGAAGGGTTTGATAGTGTGCCTCGAATAAATCTGATCTTGTGGATTACAATGATTTCTGTATATGCACAAAATGGGTTTGTTGAAGAGACCTTAGAAAATTTTAAGCAAATGCTATTGAAAGCCTATGAATCCAATCCTACAACATTCACCAGCATTGAAGCTTCTAAGGAGTGGGAGGTTTAAATTTATGACTGGAAAGCACAATGCCCTACCCTTGTAGAAGAAATACAATAGTTCTTAATTATAAGTCAATAAAATTACTTCCCACTAGTGGATGTGAAACTGATGCTATGACAAGGCTTCGTGTAGATGAAAGACAAATTAGAAGGCAGGACTCTCCAGTTCTAGATCTGGTAAAAAATGGTGGACAGCATTGATGTATTTTGTAGCTCTCATGATTTTGATTAGAACTCTAGAGTCTTCAACTTATGATGGCCATAATTTGATGTTCTGCATATTTGAGATGTAAAATCAGGTGTCTGCTTCATCATTGGTGTTTCATATACAAAGGTTGAATGTACCAGTGCCTCTGAAGATCATGAATAAGGAGATAAAGAAACTGTTTTGAAGAAACTACTAAACCTGTACCTTGTCCAAGTGAAGGTAGGGGGATGAATGAATATATTTGCCAAAGTAAGCCTGCAGAAATGAATACCTACAGCTAGTGCAAGCCAAATGTTGGACAAAATGCCCTAACAGGCATATGCCCATCAAAGTTACACAAAGACGCAACTTTTAATTACAAAGTCAATTTTATTAAAATTTATAAAACACTTCTTGAGTTTTAGATACATGCTCGTAAAAGTGACTTTGTAATATTTTAAAATATTTTGTAAAGAAATTAGTTGCAAATCAGTTACAAATCAATTATACGTAGGAAATGCTATAAAAGCAAGGTTTTTGAATGTAAAAGGGGTTCCAGTGATTACATTTTTCTAAATTTTTTATTTTTTTCTGGTATTGAGCAGGACTGAAGAAAAAAAGAGAACTTTTGGATTCACATTGTACAAAAAAGTTATTGTAGTTGTGTGACTTCAGTAAATAGATATATGAAGCATTTGATTCTTGTGTCTCCAATGTTTGCCCTAGACTAAACCCTACAATCACAATTATGATAAATTAGGGTTAGGAAGATGACTTACATGTGGTTATTTCTTCCTTATGTTCTTGAATATAATCCTTGCACTCATCACATAAAAAACACAAGTGCATGCATATATACATATAAACCAATATCATTGTTAGGGTTAACCAAGCATATAGTAAATTCAGAATTCAACTTCGATATTCCTATTACTATCAACACATAGGGATAAGGACATGATAGGTTTGACTCATACTATGCCCAAGAGCAGAACTTTGGCCCTCTTGGCTTTGGTGGCAGGACTTTGACATCCACCAAAGTGGCATACTTAGTAGAGCACTTGTCTTGTTCCCTATCCATGCCTTATCTCCTATAATTAACAACTCATTGTTATGAAGTTACATTCATGAATTCCACTCCATCATAGTAGTGAAAACATGACATTCATTGGTGCATGATGACTCCATGCAGGCCCTTACAAGGGGCATGACAGTTCTCATGTTCAGTTCCTCCATATTGGCCCTAAGGGGGCTTGGCAAGTTCAAACTATCAAACATGGCCTCCATACTGGCCCTTACGAGGGTATGACAGGACTGCATAGCCTCAAACGATCTGTCCTTCACTCCTATGATGGAGGATTATTATAAATAACAATAAATTACTTATATAGATTCAAAGCTGGCATGTTCACAATATTTCTTTGATTACACAATGAGCATAGTGACTTAAATACATGTCTAACCTGTAGATTTGAAACTATATTATATAAATATCACAATGGCATTTATTTCTGAGTCGAATGCTCTAGTAATTATGATGCTTTCTACTTTTCATTCATATGATATTCCATGATGAATCCTCCTTCAATCTCCCCTCTCCTTTGAAGCCTTCGATCTGACTTTTATAGCTTCCATATGATGTTGAAGGGTCATGCCTTTTAATGATAAGACAAATCTCTTTAATGGATCGCTTCCCTTCATGGTGATCATTGTACTTTATTGCAACTATTTTGTCTCATATGGATCGTGCCTCCTCACAAATTCTAAATCGACCCATAAACAATTCGTCTCCTTTTAACAAGTTAATCGCACCTATTGGTGATTAAGTATAGATTGTTGTTTATTATTCTCCAATGGATCGATCAGCATTTGAAATTATAATAAATTCATGTGATAATTTAAATGGCATGATTTTATAGATTAAATCTTTAATTTAATTTATGTATCTAATCATAGGGACATCACAAGTTTTAATCTCGGTATCCTGATTTAATATTGTTCATGCAAACCCATCTCATCATATATTGAGATTTGTATGTTATTTTCTATTATTGTTATAGCTCCATATTTGTTATCTCTTTTCTTTCATCATATAAATATGGGAATGTAGTTTCTGATTTTATGATGAATCTTTATAGTTTTGAATAAATCTATGAAACCCTAGTTAGTTTTCGTGTGTCTACAACTAGGGTTTCTGGGAATGTTTAATTTAATTTTTGTATCTAATCATAGGGACATCACAGTCCACCCTGCCCAAGATTGCTTGTCCTCAAGCGATTGCAAACTAGGAGGCTCCCAAAGTTATCAAGATTCCAAATCAATCTCCTTGAAGAATTGTTATTAGCATACTTGTCTTAATCAAACTTCCCACATAGTTCTTTACTATCATAAAGTTGATAACGTCTTCTAAGGTATGAGGACACTTTATCATTCATTGTTCTTCATGTACTTGTATTTCCCAATATTTCCCATCAACATAATTAAGAGTTTGTAACTGGAAAGATTCCTAACTTAAGACATGTTTTTTCTTATCTCAGGGAGGAGGAAACCACTAGACACATTTTCTTCTTGGGTATCAATTACATCTTCAAAGATCCAATTAAGTTGCCTCAACCTTTGCACATGGATATCCTTTTGAGTTCACAAAAGAAAGTGAGCTCCCCATATATTACGATGGGAATTAGAGGCACGACACCCATCTATGATCTTGATTGCAATGATCTTATATATCTTTGGTCTATGTGTTTGTTTATAATAGTATAGGCTTCTATAGCAATTTTTGTTGTAACTTGATTTTATTAAATTTATCAAAGGTACATATATGCCTATTACTAATGTTCTTGATCTTTTGAATGTGGAGTTACTTTGTTTGAGAAAGGAACTTGTGAGGAGACTTCTGGAAGAATGAGCTAATATAGAGTGAATTTGATTCATAAGATAAGTTTACCAGATTGATTTTGTAGGTTACAAGTTTGATCCATGTATTGCCATTGTCTCTATGAGTATGAGATAGATCATATGATTGTGCATTTGATCGTGTTCCAAAGGTATAGAACAATTTATTCTTAATGGTGTTCCTCCTCTATGAAGATGGATGAATATATCTTTTGATAGATTCCCAACATTTCTTGTAAGATTTTTCAAGAGTCTAAATCTGTAGGTTCCAAAAGAATTGAGTTGTTTTTATATTTATTCTTAACTATGTTGAGTTGTTATGGTTGTTCCCTCCTTGGGAATCTTTTTGGATATTTTGATTGCTTGCTTATTTCAATGAGTTGAATTATCCTTTATATCTATCTCTTGAAGGGGTCACTACTCTTCTTGGTTCCCCTTTCTAAGAATAATACTTAACCTTTGAGTGGTTTGTTAGATTCATTTCCTATTGATGGTTTCTTCACAAGGAAATGACTCCCCTTTTATATTTTATCGTTAAGGAAGTTCGATATTTGAAGGGTCACACTTTTCGTATTTGGGGTTTCATCCTTTCTCATATCATCATTAGTCTTCAGAACCTAGTTTAATTTACTTGTAAAATCACTTAGGGTTCTATTCTCAATTGAATCCTTCGATGATGTTTTGGATGTCTTTCTCGAATGAAATACTTTCCCTTTTATATCTCAAGTTTGAGGAAGTCAATACTTTTCCATTTCACTAGTTACAACTCTTCATTACTACATAAATTAATTTGTTAGTGCTTCTTAACCCAAGAAGCATTTGACCAATAAAGCTTTGACAAATTTGGCCTTTACATAAAGTAATCTTAATACACACATGGAGTAAGCCTTTTTTTAAGGAAACATATAGATATATGTAATATATGATGCATACGTGATACGTAAAATATGAAGTATACCCCTAAATACCAACGAAGCATGAATCATACACATAAGTACACGTGATACATGAAGTATACATGGAATATGCAAAATATATGTGAAGCATGAATTGTACATGTGATATATGAAGTATAGCCGTAAAACACAAAGCATAAATACACGTAATACATAAATCATACACAAAGCTTATATGTCTAATACATGTAGTATGGAACATACACATAATACACAAAAGTTTATGAGCATGAAGCATGAACGCAAGTACACACATGTAATACATGAAACATATAGCATACACTTGATACACAAAGCATAAAGTATATGCACGTAATACACAAGCTTGAAGCATACATGCAATACACACACATTACACATAAAGCATGAAGCATGCATGTACTTCACAAAGTATACGCACGTAATAAGGTATGTAATGAAGTGTGCACTTGAACATGCATTTGAACACACATCAGTCATGTAGTATGCACCTAAACATACAAAGTCATGGAGTATACACTCGAATACATGAAGTCATAAAGTATACAACCGAATACACAAAGTCATGGAGTATACACGTAGTCAGTATACACAAAGTTGTAGAGTATACACTTGAATACATAGTCATAAAGTATGCACTTGAATACAAAATCATAGAGTATACACTCAAATACAAATACAAAGTCATAGAGCATACACTTGAATACACAATCATACTTGAATACAAAGTCATAGAGCATACACTTGAATACATAATCATACTAGAATAAAAAGTCATAGAGCATACACTTGAATACATAAGCATACTTGAATACAAAGTCATAGAGTATACACTTGAATACATAATCATACTTGAATACAAAGTCATAGATTATACACTTGAATACATGGTCAGGAAGTATACACTTGAGTACAAAGTTATAGAGAATACACTCGAATACAAATATGAAGCCATAGAGTATATACATGAATACATAATCATACTTGAATACAAATACAAAGTCATGGAGAATACACATGAATACATAATCATGAAGTATACACTAAATACAAAGCTATAGAGTATACACTCAAATACAAATACAAAGCCATAGAGTATACACTCAAATACACATAATTCACAAGGTATACACTTGAATACACTCAAATACACATAAATCACCAATTATACCCTTGAATACATTTGAATACACTTTAATACACATAAATCAAAAGGTATGAATACACATAAATAACAAGATATGAATACACACAAGTTGCATTAATACATGCAAGTATACCATCGGACAATTCGAAGGGGGATTCGGTGCATCCCATACTATACCGTGGACCTGTCCACCATCCCAAGGTCACCAAGTATACACAGGAGTACATGTAACACTAAAGTATACACAGCTAGCCATGAGGCATACATGTAAATACACATAATGCACAAAGTATTCACATGATGGCAGGAAAGATGCTTTGATACCATTTGTAATGTCCCCTTCTGGGAACAATACTAATTTTACCCTAAATTATCAATTTTGTAATGTTCCCTTTTGGATTTTCCCTAGATTAAACCCTACAATCACAATTATGATAAATTAGGGTTAGGAAGATGACTTACATGTGGTTATTTCTTCCTTATGTTCTTGAATATAATCCCTACATTCATCACATAGAAAACACAAGTGCATGCATATATACATATAAACCAATATCATTGTTAGGGTTAACCAAGCATATAGTAAATTCAGAATTCAACTTCAATATTCCTATTACTGTCAACACATAGGGATAAGGACATGATACATTTGACTCAGCTACTCATACTAAGCCCAAGAGCAGAACTTTGGCCCTCTTGGCTTTGGTGGTAGGACTTTGACATCCACCAAAGTGGCATACTTAGTAGAGCACTTGTCTTGTTCCCTATCCATGCCTTATCTCTTATAATTAACAACTCATTGTTATGAAGTTACAATCATGAATTCCACTCCATCATAGTAGTGAAGACATGATATTCCTTGGTACATGATGACTCCATGCAGGCCCTTACCGGGGGCATGGCAGTTCTCATGTTCAATTCCTCCATACTGGCCCTAAGGGGGCTTGGCAGGTTCAAGTTGTCATACATGGTTTCCATACTGGCCCTTACGGGGGGTATGACCGGGGTGTAGATCAGATTGCCTCCAAACTAGCCTTAGGGGGTATAACAGGACTGCATAGCCTCAGACTATCTGTCCTTCACTCCTATGATGGAGAATTATTATAAATAACAATAAATTACTTATATAGATTCAAATCTGACATGTTCACAAAATTTCTTTGATTGCACAATGAGCATAGTGACTTAAATACATGTCTAACCTACAGATCTGAAACTGTATTATATAAATATCACAATGGCTTGTATTTCTGAGTCGAATGCTCTAGTAATTATGATGCTTTCTACTTTTCATTCATATGATATTCCATGATGATTCCTCCTTCGATCTCCCCTCTCCTTTGAAGCCTTCGATTTGACTTTTATATCTTCCATATGATGTTGAAGGGTTGTGCCTTTTAATGATAAGACAAATCTCTTTAATTGATCGATGCCCATCATGGTGATCATTGTACTTTATTGCCAACTATTTTGTCTCATATGGATCATGCCTTCTCACAAATTCTAAATCATCCCATAAACAATTCATCTCCTTTTAACAAGTTAATCGCACCTCTTGGTGATTAAGTATAGATTATTGTTTATTATTCTCCAATGGATTGATCAACATTTGAATTTATAATAAATTCATGTGATAATTTAAATGGCATGGTTTTATAGATTAAATCTTTAATTTAATTTATTTATCTAATCATAGGGGCATCACAAGTTTTAATCTCGGTACCCTGATTTAATATTGTTCACGCAAACCCATCTCATCGTATATTGAGATTTGTATGTTATTTTCTATTATTGTTATAGCTCCATATTTGTTATCGCTTTTCTTTCATCATATAAATATGGGAACGTAGTTTTTGATTTTATGATGAATCTTTATAGTTTTGAATAAATCTGTGAAACCCTAGTTAGTTTTCGTGTGTCTACAACTAGGGTTTCTGGGAATATTTTTCTATCAGTTTTTTCCTTTGTTTACCTTTAGGTATTTCTGGTCAAAATACCACCAAAACCCCCTATTTTGATCATATGAGGGAGTTGCCCCTCTCAAACGTAGAGGAAGATATTTTCTCTATAGCAATCTCTCCAACTATTGGCCAGTTTATCACTGCTCTTCAGGCAAATAGAGTTACTTTTCAAGGTGGTATTCACAGCAACCAATTTGTTTACCAATAGTGCTTCAAACCATTGGGAAAAAATTGGCATTGGATAGAAGGAAAGCTGAAAGTTTCCTCTAAGAAGAACTTTGTAAGGATGAGAAACTCTTGCAGGACAACCCTGCTAATGTCCCGTTGCTGATTCACTAGCTTGCACCAAACACAAATTTAAATGTTTCCAAACATTTAAAGCACAAGGCTTGAAAATCAGAGCTAAAATGAATTGGTTGAATAATGGGGGCAAGGGTTCTAAATGTTTCTTCAACTACATCAAAAATAAGAATATAAGGGAGGAAATTGGATCAATCTAGATAGAAAATGATCATATCACTGACTTGATACAAGTCATAGAGGAATTCAAGAAGTTCTATGTGAAATTATTCACTGCTAAGGACAACAACAAGTCTTGTATGGAAGCCCAGGACATATGTAGGAATCTAATTCCTAAGAAAATTTTATAGCAGGATGCCTCCATTTTGGGTTAGAACATTAGCATTAAGGAGGTTAAGAAATCTATAAACTCCTTTAGTAATGACAAATCACCAAGCCATGATGGATTACCAATATAGTTCTATAATCAAAATATTGAATGGATAGCCGAAGTTATGTGGATGGTACACAAAGATGCAATTAAAGAAGGGTCTTTGGGGAAAGATATAAATAGGGGAGTTATAAAGTTGCTTCCAAAAGGAGGAGACAGAGGACTGATTAAGAATTAGAGGCCTATATCTCTTCTCAATGTTTCCTATAAAATTTTAGCTAAGATTTTGGCTTTGAGACTGACTGACATCCTTCTTAAGTTTGTTAATAATACCCAGACAGGGTTCATTAAAGGAAGATACATATTGGAAAACTTGATTACAAGCTAGGAGGCCATGTCCTGGGCTAATGTAACTAAACAAAATGTAGGTATGTTGCTCTTGGACTTTGAGAAAGCATATGGTAGAATTGAGTGGTCTTTTATCACAATGACTCTTGAAGCTTTTGGATCTCCTCAGAAATGGTGTGATATGATTAAGGTTCTATTCAAATATGTTGTCACCCAGATTGATGTGAATGGCTCACTAACTAAATCGTTTATTCTACAAAGATCTATTAGGCAGGGGTACCCCTTGGCCCCTATCTTATTTGTATATGCCTTTGATGCCTCACACTATCTCATTAGATCCTCCATTAATGGTGGCAAGGTCAAAGGTGTGATGCTTCCTACTAATGAAGAATTGATTAACATATAATTTACTGATGACACTGCAATTTTTGTTGATATTGAAGAAAGGAACTTTGTGAATTTGATGGGTAAATTGAATATTTTTTGTAGTGCATTAGGAGAAAAAAATTATGCCTGCAAGTCTCATATGCTAAGCTGGTCTAAAACTTCTCCATCTTGGTTTAGTAAGTATGATATTCAATGGGGGGTCCTAATAAGCAAATTAGATACTTGGGCATACCCTTCTCTATTTGTCCATCTCTAAAGAATATGTGGGATTGGGTGTATGTTAGGATTGAGAAGAAGTTGATGAAATGGAATTGTCAATACTTGTCCCTTGTAGGTAGATTGCAGATTTGTCAGAAGATCTTGTCTTCATACAAAATCTACTACTCCTCTGTGTAGTTGTTCAATAATTGTCACTTTAATGAGATTCAAAAAACTATTAGAAGGTTTTTATGGTCTGATGGGAGGGCAATAAGGAGAGGGTTGTTGTTAGGTGGGACTGGTATTGTATGGAGAAGAAGCTTGGTGGATTGGATCTGAAGGATTTAAGAATTTAGGGTATAGCTCTCGCTATCAAATGGATTGTCAATTCACTTGAGGGTGATGAGCCCTGGAAAATTATGATCAGGAATAATATCAGGAAATTTGTACCAAAAAAGGCCAAAACTTGGATTGGCCTTCATATTTATATATATTATTTGGAAAACACTTTGTCTCCCCTGTTGGGTCTAATGTCTTCAAAATCCTTTGGAAGGCATGGGAAGTGGCTAGGGAGCTTTTGGACGATTGTCCTACCTAGACTCAATCTGACAAAAAAGTTAGTGGATATAGATCTGTTTGGTGGAATTGTGATAAACAATTGGCTTTCATCCAAGGCTACTCTACCAAGAGCTAGAACCATAAAGGAGTTAAAATTTTTAATGATATTTTGAAAGAGAGATTGTTAAGGGATTGGCAATCTCTTAGCCTTTCTTTTAGCCTGCCCCAATCTCGACAAAGAACCTATTCTAAGCTTGAAAAAGCATGTTCTAGCCTCTCCTTTCTTGTTGGGTTGATCACTGAAATGGAAGTTGGTAATAATCTCAGATGGATTTATGGTACTGCCCTTCCTAAAACTACTTCCAAGATGATCTATAATCTTCTGACTTGCTCTCGAGACATCACCAACCATGTCAATAACTGTTGGAAATTGAGTTTGAACAACAAACAGTGGTAAAAAATCTTTAAAATATGTTGGTCAAATGTTTTAGAACCCAATAAAGCTTGCTTTAGATGGTTGATTTGTCTTAAGAAGATTGTTGTTGGTTCTAACTATCTTTTTGGTGATCTTGCCAAGAAACTTTGTGGTTTTTGCAAGGAGTTTGAAACTATTGAACACCTCTTTTTTTAGTGTGAATTTGCTAAAGATGTTTGGTTTCTTTTCTTCTCAGGTCTTAGGGGGTGGGATAGAAAGAAGTCTATTTCATGGCAAGAAATTTTGTTTGGTTATGTTGATGGTTTAAGAAACTGTTTTAACCTTTTTTGGTTAGTTTTGAGCACTGAAATTTTATGGATTCTATGGAAATTTAGAAATGAAGACAACTTCCACGGCACAAGGAGGTACCTTATAGAGTCTTAGAGAAGACTCACTCTCCATTTGGTTGTTGTGCAGGTTAAGATGGCCTTAGAGGTTTCACAAGAGAAATTACTTGAGCTCATGGATGAAGGAAAGACAGTATTGAAGAGGTCTGATATTATCACTTCTAGTTTTTGGCCACATGATGCAAGGAAGGTAAACTCTCTTTTCTTCAAGAACTATATGAAATTTCAAGAGAAATATAACAAAAATATGACAGTGGATCAGATGTTGGATGAACAAACAAGGGAAGAAACTAGGATTTTAGCCAATGCTGCTTTGGAGGTTGTTAGAGATAATGAAGTTATCTTTGATATCTCTCCTCCCATGGGTGCTTTTGGAGAATTAGACAAGTTATGTGAGAGAAGGAACAAATGACCTCTCACACTTCAGCCAGGATAGTTTTGGATGTAGTTTTTGGTGTCATGATTACATTCTAGTTTAAAAAATTGTTTGTGGTAGAACGTATGCTTATGACTAAGTATATGTTGTAGTTCTATTTTGGATTACTAAGTATGTCCATTGTATGTAGTGTTATTTAAGATCTGTATGTGAATACATATTTGTTTATGTTAATGTTTTGCAAATGTATCTCCTTCTGTCTTGTATTCTATAACTTTGTTGCCCAACGGAGTAGGCACCAGTTTGATTAGTGAAGGATCAATCACCATTCTTTCTATAATCCAATGTCATGTTAGTTGTAGGGTTAGATTAGAGTTTTTCTATAGTTTATGATTTATTGTTGCAAACCATGGAAAAATCATTAGTGACTTAGAGTGTTTACATTATTAGAGAATCATGTTCTTGTATATTTGTATCTTGCACTATTGCAGTGATGTTATCATCAGCTTAATGAGGGGTTTTATAATGCAATAGACTTGTTCTAATCCAATGACACTAATGGGGATTAGAACTGCAACTTGGGTACTATTGTAATATTGTGAATCTAAACATATTTTGTGTTGTTATCAATCCCTATTGAGGGAAACCTCTAGGAACACCCTCTTTGGTTTAGTTGAACCAGAAGTGAAGAGGAGATTACCCATTCCTAATAGTTTCCTTTGAATCATCCTTAACCTATTGATGAGCCCCTTCCCAATCTTCTTGATGATACCCCTAGTCTAGGAGATTAGGTAATGTTTAGGGTTTTGGATTAGTTACATTGGGAACCAACACAACCCACAACTGAAACCAAAGGTGATCAAGCTCTAATACCACTTATAAGGAAGCCAAGGTAACGAAACAACTTCCTACACTAATCTTCAGAGGAGGGTTATGAAAAACTTTTCAAATATTTTCAATAGTTACATAAATTATATAGAAATAAACATAAATAGAAATCATATCGCAACACAGTGATTTACGTTGGGAAAACTCTTTCAGAAGAAAAACTCCACACTCCAAAAGTAGCCCAATATATTATTCAAAAAACTCAACAAGATTATAATATACTTGCAAAGAAAGCTTTCATATGAGTATCATTAACTAGAGATCTCGAGGAAACTCAACATCTATAAGACTCTTACCCATAACCTCCATCTCAAGCACCTAATATATGGGAGATATAATACATGAAACTATCAAACGGTAATTAGAAAAGCATGAGCCAAAAACACCCAAAATTGGCACCCAAATTATCTCCAATCAAAGATGCATTATGATGTGTCATAAAATGCATCAACACATGTAACTCCCCCTTACAACTCTTTTCTGTGTCCAACATGTTTTTACATTTTCCAATACGAGAGGCCCAACTTTCAGAGACCATAACTTTTGATATGGGAGGTCGATTGGGCCCCTTTTTTAAATTGAAGAGTTCAAAGTGATCTACATATTGAGTACCTTCGATGGCAGTGATGAACAACCTAAAAATTTAATTTTTGCCAAAAACCAAATCTATAGCCCAAAAATTGAGTTTTTTTCTATTTTTATAACTGAAAAATCACACTTTTTGTATTTTGCAAGGTTGAGACACCTTTCCTAACAGACTATTTAGCTTCTAGTGTAGCTAGGAAATATAAAACATAAAATATTATCCTACTAGGTGTTAGCATTTTATTTCACACTTTTTAGTATGACACAAAATAGAATAGATGTGTAGTAGAACCACTCTTCGAATTAGAAGGGGAAGCTCCTTGTAAAATAAAACTAATCTAAAACTGTACACAATGTACTTGCAATTTACATGCTTTATAGTTTTTTAGAGATGTTTCATGTTCATGCTAAATAGAAGATAAATATGCAACCCTTTTGGGTTTGCGATGTACAAAAGGCAGATGGACGCTTTCAATCATGAGGCAAGGATTTTGTGCTTTTTTAACTTAAATCAAAACCTACAGCTACGAGTTTGTGCTATTCAACTAAAGACAGAGGTTGAGCAGGACAAGTGCACATAGATTGCATTAAACAAATTGAATAGATTAACACATAAACATATAATCATGAATGCTATGATTAAATCACATATAAGACAGTACAAAGCCACAACTTATATCTTCAATTTCACTTGCGACACAAAGTTCGTAGATTCATTAAATCAACTTAACCTTTAGCATTGATGATGACACATTTCAATAGGTACTTAGAAGCAAAACATGCATAATAAAATCTATTGAATGAACAACAAGATTACAATCACGTTGAACACCAGTTGATTAGCAATTTTAGTGTAATGAAGGCATGAGAATTGCCATTTTATTGATGTTCATTCATTGATACAAATGATTTCTTTAACTCTGATATTGAATACTACTCTGATAATAAATGTCTAAAAGAACTTATTTATATTGTTTACAAAGCAAATGCATGAAAATTGTTGGGTAAATATGGTTTTACATATTTACCTTTCTTAATTTTACTTAAGCATCCAACATTAGGTACAAATTAGTTTTTATTTACCATTTCAGTAGTTTGATGGTTGGTTGCCTCCACCCGATCATTCCTTGCCTTTATAATCAAGGTTCTGTACAATTTTTTTGCATCTCATTTCAATTATTCACTCATTCTGTGAAATATTTATCTCTCTATGAAGGTTTATTGTAGGTTGTGCTCTTGGGAGGTGGTTCACACCAACATGGTATTGGAGCTTACTATATGCACCTCCTTCCCTTTTGAGATTTTTCATCAGTGAATTGGTGAGATCAAGATTTTATTGCCTGCAATTTTTTTTGATGGAACGATATTTTTTTTGGCATTTGAAATTTTGTAAATTTCTATTTCACATATTATTTGCCAAAATCTGCACCTTTTGGCTTCTTTTCTGGAGGTGATTCATTGCTAGGCGAGTGCCGACTGCAAGCAAGAATAGTATGCCCACCAAGCGCAAGAAGCCTGAGATGTTGTTGCCTTTGTTTTGGAACTTGCCCCAAATTGCAAGGGTTGTGACTTGAGAAAGAGCATTCGACCTTGTATTTGGTCTGATTTTTTACTCTTTCAGGGTGCCACCTTTGCCTCATCTATCTACCTCTTGAGGCTTGTTTTTGTCGATCTCCATTTTGGGAAGTTTGTGTTTGCAGTCAAGGTCTTTGATTCCTTTGGTGGATGCCATTCATTGTTTTCAACAGATATCACAATCAAAACTAGTGTCACCATTTATGGTTTATGTTTTTTTCTTGCTATCTGGCACTTGTTCTAACAGAAGCCCATGGTACTTAGTGCCAACAAACCGCTCCTAGCCATGAAGAATTAGTCAATTCAAATATATTAGGCTGCCTTGTTGTTTTCACCTGGAAGTGAGGCTCTTTCTTTGTGATTCATATTGATTCATGATCAAGACCTTATACATTTTCAAAAGTTTGCAGCAAATATTAATTTAGGGTTTCATTAGAAATCTGCAGTGGAAGTGAGGTGGGCCTGACCGCAGCTCTCTTTGGGTGTGGGCAGGGACTTTTATCCCACATTGGTAGTGCAGAGCCTTGTTTGGGTATTAATATAGCCTGTCACTTACTTTCTAACTATGAGTAAGACTCATGAGGCTCTCTCAATTTATCACTAATATCACCCTAAGGGGCCCAAGTTTTTCACCCATGTGCTCATTGTGTTCATATGGTGTGACCAGGTGCTAGCTGGTGCTTCCAGAGTGCCTTTATAGGCCTTTTTCTCATTTTTGCATATCTTTTGCAAATGGAGGCCGATTTTTGCAAACCACATATCAACAAAAAGGTATTTTTCTCACCTTCGTAGTGGTTGAGGTATTTCTCACATATTTTTTTGTTTGATGGTATTTTTAATCCATTGAAGTTTGATATTAGTTTTGCTTCATTTCTTGTGAACATAAGAGGTTAATTGTTTATACTGTGAATAATATTTGTTGCATTCTCTTGTTTCATCATGGATTTGCCTAAAGTAGAACTTCTAACTCCAACAGATTATCTTAAGTGGAAATCCAATATAGAGATTTTGTTGTTGAAGTTGAAGTTGCAAAGGATTACTTTTGACCAAGATCTTGAACCCACTAGTGTTGTAGAAAAAAGGAAATGCTTTGATCAAAGAGATGAAGCTCTTGGTACTCTCATTATGTCCATTTCTTCTTATTTGAGATATCATGTGTTATCTTGTAAGAATCCTAATGATATTTGGACTACCTTAGAGAATCTTTTTGGGAAGCCAGATAAGATGAAGAAATTTCATTTGGAGAATGAACTAATGAATCTAGATCCTAGACATTTTGACAATATCCAGGACTTTTTCACCAAGATTAATTCTCTCAAATTACAATTGACTGAATGTGGGGTTAAAAAGGATGATGAGTAGTTGATTCTATCTACTCTCTCTAAGTTAGGTCCTAATTGTTCTGTATTTGTTTTTGCATTTTATGCTACCATGGATGCTCTAGGTAGTGCACACAAAATGCCTTCTCTTGATGGTTTTGCAGTGCAACTCACAAGGGAACAAGCAAAATTAGCATAGATGGGCACATTGACACTTTCAAGATCTCAAGCACTTCTTGCAAAAGATCCTAAGGTTTCAAGTGGCAAGGACAAGAAACAAAATAAGGATTCTAAGTCTAAAGAGAAAGTTAAGGATCCTCCTTCATATCCTACTCTTGAGACCAAGACCTCTTCTAAAGAGGAACCATCACAAAAGAAGAAGATCAAATGTGCTTATTGCAAGAGATTCAGAAATGATGAGCATAGATGTTATACTAAGAAGATTGATGGGCTTACTCACCTTCTTTAGAAGAAAAACATTCTATTGCCCTCATCAGAGTCTTCTTCTCCTTCTTCCACATCACATTTGGTAGCATCTTCATCTACATAGTCAGGGAATGCAGGATTTGCTAATGGGATGAAAGGTAAAGCACTCTTGGCTTCCACTATTCCTGAAAATGGGAGATGGCTTCTTGATTCAAGTGCATCTCATCATATGGCATCTTCTTTGGATATATTCTCTTTTTTTGAGCCTTGTAGTTCATGTAATATTTTAATGGGTCACAATACATACATGAAGGTTTGTGGGAAATGGTCTATTGATATGGGTGAAGGATGTTTTAATGATGTTCTTTGTGTACCCTCCTTGACCACTGATCTCCTTTTAGTTTATCAAATTACTCATGGTGCACAAGGTAAGATAATTAAGTTCACTCCTGATCATGTATACATTAGAGACATGGACTAGAGAGATCATTGCTACAAGTGTGGTGGATCGTGCATCTCGCTTGTATTCTTTTTCTCATTTTGCTCATGATGATGATATTCCTTTGGCTGATGTTCATACCCTTCCATCAAGGGTGAATCATGTTTGTGAGAAGTTTGGTCACTTGAACCTTGGTGTTCTTGAGACTAGTGTTGAGCTTCCTCCTCCTCCATCTCTTGCTTCTTTAGATTTGGGTCCTACTCTTGAGCAGGTTGATCATAGTTTTTCAGATTTTTCTTTATTGGATGAGTATTTGGCAGGTATTTCAGACTTGTTTGTGGAGTCTCATCTTGCAAATTTGGGAGACATACTTGAGGGGATTTCTCTCCTCTTTGATGACAGTTCTAGCACGACTGTTGATTCATCTACATCTTCTTTGGAGATTGTCATTGATGAGTTTTCTCCTTCATTTGATTTATCACATTTCTTGGTTGTTTTTTATCATGATTATGCGGTGGATTATTCATGCTTGGAGACTCCTACTCAGTCTTTAGAGACTTTTATTTGGAGACTTCCCTCCTCCTTCCTTTAGTTGGACATGAAGTGGCTTCTTCATCATTCGGTGGACTTGTTTCTTCCTAAGGGGAGAGTTGTTGCTTGTAGGCATTGGATCATCTTTTGATTCCAGGCATACTTCATCGATATTGGAGCTTTTTCATTATGAGAGGATATAATGTCTCACTTTTTTCCTTCCTATGGAGGGATTCTTGATTGTATATACATGATGTATGTAGTCCTTGGGGGTATTAGTGAGTCCTCCATGCATCATCTTTTATTTTCTCTCTTTTGGAGAGGAGTTTTTTCCCACAGGGTTTTCTCCTTTTCTCCAGTTTGTGAGAGATTGCATTGCATTTTTGCATTGTAAATGGGTAACTAACATGGTTGTGTAGCTGGGACCCATATTGCATCTTGCTCATATTGCATAATAATCTCCCTAAGTTGCACTTAAGGGGGGTGTTGGAGTAAATATGCTTTTACATATTTACCTTGCTTAAGTTTACTTAGGCATCCAACATTAGATACATATTGGTTTTTAGTTTTTACTTATTGTTTCGGCAGTTGGACAGTTGGTTGCCTCCACCTAATCATTCCTTTCCTTTATAAGCAAGGTTCTGTACAATATTTTTGCATCTCATTTCAATTATTCACTCATTCGGTGAAATATTTATCTCTCTATGAAGGTTTATTGCAGGTTGTGCTCCTGGGAGGTGGTTCACACCAACAAAATAAACAAAATAATTAATTGAACTCCTATCCTAACTAATTGTAGTTTGTATGACATGTAAACTTTATTACAATTTATCTACACCACTAAATTTGAATTACAAACATCCAATTGTAGCTCAATTGATGATAAAACATGCAACCCCTAGTTAAATTATAGATTGAATTTGTTGTAAACTATGACTTTATGCTCACATCTCTTGCATGATGATCAAACAAAAGTCAACTCCAAGTTAACACTAAATGTAGAAAATGCTAAAAATAGCATGGCTATAAATAGCTTTGGCTAAAAATATCAAGTCTTTGAAAATGGTGATCTGCTAAAAATAGGAAATCTATTTTTAGTACTGTTGGGACCCATATTTTCTAGTTCCCAAGTTTGCAAAATTGTGTCAATTCATCAATTGTCTTATTGGAGGTCCCTATGTATTCGCCCTATTTGGTGTGTCTGGTGTTGTTTCCCCTGAAATCCCTAAAAATTTCATTCAGTCTGAAATTTTTTAGATCCTTTGAAATCTAGAATTTTTAGTTTAACTCCTATGGGCCTGAAACCACTCTCAAACATCCTAATAGTATATACAAAAAATATAACTTAAAGTATAAGAAAGTAAATGTAAAAGATTAAATGTAAACTTATACTTAAATGTTATATCTTATGTATATACCTGCCTAAACTTTGCAAAAAATCCTAAAAATCCTAAGTGTTTTGCCTTTCGGTAGGTTCACAAATTCGCAAACCTACGAACTCGCTGAAAGGGTTCTTAAGTTTTCTTTTCTGTCGAATGACCAAACAAAGGGAACAAAGAAAAAGAATGAAGAAATGGCAAAGATTTTTGGTGAACTAACTGGTTCATGAACTTGAAAGTTCACTGAAATTTAGTTTTAAAAGAAATTTTCAAGTGTTTTAAAGGTTAAAAAGCGTGGGTTTTTTCGTGGGCTTTTCTTTTCAAGTCTCGACTACTCCCAGGACACCATAATTGCATTAATGATGTTGCAGTGTAGGTTGGTGGTGAGGTTGATATGGATTGAATGTGGCGGGTACTGAGGTAGGTGGGTGTTTAGGGTTTTCCTACCCAGAATGTAGAAATGAAGTGTTATATATACATGCAATGAAGATGTTTTATGGGTTGGTCATCAAGCCATCTTCTGGATGCCTGCAAATGCTAAAGTTGATTCTAGGGTTACAAATCATGTCTTTTCAGTTCAGTTCGAGAAGCTTGTTTGTGAATCAAGGGAATTTGTTATGTAAATTGGTATTTTGTAACAAAATGTCTCCATGCCCATTTGTAAGTTTTCATGGAAATCCTTTGTTGCAACATTATATTTTCTCTTGCCATAATTGATGGCATGCTTGTAATGCAGATTTGATAAATGTAGTAGCATTTTAATTCATTGCAAGTTTTGTGATGGTCTTTTCTGCATTGCACATAGATTTTTATTGTATGGGAATGGATTACTAAGTATGCTCTGTTATTTTGATGTCATATATGTGATGTATGTTTATGCATAACACATACTCCTTTAATTCCAACCTATTATTCCTTACTGATAATCTAAACTATGTTGCCCAGTGAATTGGCACTAGTCTTGGAATCTCATGACTAGTCAAATGCTTTCAAACAAATAAATCATTCTCTAGTAGATGTAAGAGTATATTATTAGATGTAGTTTAGGTTCTGCCTGCACCCACAAACTAGTATTATTACTTTTGTTGTATCTAAAGAGACCTAATGTCATATAAATATTCATATGTTTGTGCTTGTAGGAGTTTGGCCCATTATTGTAGTCCATTTTCACAAATGAATGCATTGGGTGAGATAGTGTCAGATAAATATTCAAAGGGTTGTAATGATGTGGATGCAAGTTGTAAATCTGTATTAAATGTTAAGGGGATTCATCTGGAGTGGTTGAAATTGATTTTAATCTTTGGTGCATTTACATGATTGATCATTATCTATTGTTAGAGAGGTCTCATTGGCATGTTCTTGATTACCATGAGGGCATGGTAGTCAAAGCCTTGTTTCATATTGTCTTATGTTTTTTGGACCTTAAGGGAAGACCCCCCCTAGGTTTTACAGAGCCTAAAGATGAAGAGGAATTTCCTTTTCCTATGTGTTGGACCAAGATCCCCTTTTCCTTGTTGATATATTATTCCCCATGCTAGTGACATTTATTCCCCTTTGTGTTATTCTTGGTGATGGTATTACAGGAAAAGTGCTTGGTTATTTTGGGAACCAACATTTTTTTACTCTGTTGGGGACTCAAAATTTTGTTTTATTGTTGGGTTGAAAGAAAATTGATGACTCTACTGGTTGGTGAGCCCATAAATTAATTTGCAGCCTTGGAGTTTTGCCACACTTCAAGGATTTCCTCTTTATGGAAGAGGTGGTGTCTCTGCTATTAGAAAAAGAATGTTTGTTACTTCTCCCCCTTGGTTGTTGTTGGTGATTTGGAAACCCTAGTTTATGTGTAGTAGCTGGTGTTTAAAGGCGCATGGTTTCTTTTATTCCTAACTTTGAAGATTGTTGTTTCTATCATGTTGAAGGAACAAGTTGAAAGGAAGCAAGGTACGCGGAACACACTTCCTACACCAATCTAATGAGGGGAACAGTATGCAAATTATTTTAAATCCTTACAATTACAGTTATGTTATGGGATTAACACAAAGATTGTAGTAGCAAACACAACACAAGAATGCAAGAGAGACACAAGATATATCGTGGGGAAAACCTTTTCAGGTGAAAAACCCACACTCCAAAACTTGCACAATGTATTATCAAAACAAGATTGTTTACAACACACTTGCAATGCAAGTTCTTCTAGGAGTCTGTAAATGTCATTTCTAGAGTAATTTTGGCAGCATAACAGTACTTGTACAAACACTATGCAACTACTACTCTAAAACACCTCAATATATAGAGTTACAAGGCATAAACAGGAAGCTTCTAGAGATGGGTGTCCATCTTGGCCACATGGCCCATTTCACACACCCAAGGACACTTGTACAACATGCAACACTCTCTTACATCTATCATACATGGCAAATTTGACTTCCCAAGAATGGAGCGCTCTAGGCTAAAAATAGGCAATGACAGATGCTCTTATGCATCTTACAACTGTCATAAAAATCTGCAATATAACAACACTTAATGTTGTAAGAGAATCCATCATACATGACTAAAAATAGCATATTCCTCTTACAACATGTCATAACCCAAATTGGGTGCCCAAAGATGCCTTCTCCACATGCAAAGATGCTCTCCAACACTTGTCTTCACTTGTCATAGGAATCTCTATACTTGGCTCTTACACGTCATAGATTCTATCATACAAAATAACTCTTCTATCATAACACAAGATGCCGATACATGGCATATTAGTGCCACCTCAAATGGGACACCTAAATCCACATGTGTTTGACTTGACCATCCTTGTCACATTACAAGTAGGATGACATGTCACAATGTTGCCTTATACTAAATGACAAAACATAATGTGCAAGTAAATACAAAATTAGGCAAATAAATAAATAAATAATCTAATAATCAATGCTAGGAAATATAAGATTGAGACACCTTAATTCCCAACACAAGTTTGTATGCCTCTATTTTCTACCCTGCATTATAGGATGTGTTAATCATGGAAAATCGGTATGAATATGATTACTCTAGGGTTGATGCTTCATTTGAGTTTTCATATGTATCAAACCCTAGAAATTACATTGGTGTGGATTCTCATGACCATTCTAGTAATGTATATTCTATTCATGGCTCTGCATCTTTTACAAATCCAAACCTATATGTGCCCATGCAAAATCAAAATGAATTGGCAATGCAACAAATATGAAATTGATAAAACTAAACAACTACTAGAGTCTTTATGACACCAAGAGAAAGAAATAGAAAATCAAATTAGGTTGCTAGAGTCTAGGGTACAATCCAATGCTTGTCGGGTTGCCCTAAAAATCAAATTGCTTAGTCCTCTATTTCTCCCTTAGATCCTATTTATTGAAAGGAAGCTAGGTGTGCAGAAATCGCTTCCTACACTAATCTAATGAGGAGAGATGTATCAAAATTCTTTACAACCTTTACAATTAAAGTGATGTTAACACAACAACAGAGATATTACAGCAATACACATAGACACAGAATGTAAACAGAAGAGAGAGAGACAAGATATAATTTGGGGAAAACCCTTTCAGGTGAAAAACCCTACACTCCAAAACTTGTGCAATGTATTATCAAAACAAAGAATGTTTACAACACACTTGCAATGCATGTCTTCTCAGGAGTCTTAGACACTCGTATCTGGAGATATTCTGGTAGCATAATAGTACCTATCAATTACACTATGCATCTCCCATCCAAGCACCTGTTTAAATAGAGTTTACAAGGCAAAAATAGAACCTTCTTGAGATGGGCGTCCATCTTGGCCTCATGGCCCAAAACCCATGCCTACGGACACTTGTCATATCACCCCATCCCAAAGTGGGTGCCTATTCCCAAGATAGGCTATGACAGATACTCTTACGCACCTTACAGCTGTCATAGAATCCATCATAACTAACAGTACTTACAACTGTAAGCGATTATGTTATACACTGACTAAAAATAGCATATTCCTCTTACAACATGTCGTAACCTCCCTTGGGCACCCAAAGATGTCTTCCTCAAAGATGCTCTTTGACACATGTTCTCACCTGTCATAGGATCTTCTATTTACAACTCTTACGTGTCATAGAATCTGTCATAGGATTTTGTCATAACTGTTACACGTCATGATTCCTTACACATTGCTCAAGATTCTGACACATGGCAGAAAACCTCTACCACAATATGGGATTCCTATATCCACATGGAGTGGGTTGACCATCCTAGTCACCGTACCAGTGGAGTGACAACTCATCATGCCACTTCACACTAAATGACAAAATAGGATGTGTAACTTAATTACATCATAGGCTAATAAAATAAATACATTACAAATAATAAATACAAGGAATTACCAAGGTTGAGACACCTTAATTCCCAACATTCTCCTTCTTTAAAAACACCTTGTAAGAGCCAATAGAAATAATAGGATTTAACTGCTATAGGTCGAGAGGCCTATAGACTCCAAACATCATATGAACTTCTCTGTGCCCACTGGTTTCATCAATGCATCTGCAACATTCTTCAAAGTGTCTACCTTCTCCAATGTCACCTTCCCATCCTCTACCATGTCTCACACAAAATGAAACTGTACATCAATATGCTTTGTTCTAGCATGGAAAGTTGGATCCTTTGCTAAGAAAATCACACTCTGACTGTTACAGTAGATACTAATTTGTCCTGCATCAACACCAATATCTGAACACAATCTTGTAAGCCAAATGACTTCCTTACAAGCATGAGTAGCTACCATGTACTCAGCTTCTGTCATGGACAAAGTGACCACAGGTTGCCACTTACTCATCCAACTAATTGCACCACCGAACATAGTAAACACATAAGCGTTGGTGGATCTCCTGCTATCAATGTCACCTGCCCAATCAAAATCCACAAATCCAAGAATACTAATAGAATGTAGAGGTCCTGTAGGATGACCATGATAACATAGGGAATACTCAGAAGTACCCCACAAATATCTAAACACTCTCTTCACTGCATCCCAATGTACCCGTCCAGGATTGGCCATAAACCGACTAAGAACTCCCACTGCTTGGGCAATGTCTAGTCTAGTACAAAACATAGCATACATCAAGCTACCAACAACACTAGCATAAGGTACTCTACTCATGTCCTCCATCTTAGAAGGAGACTTTGGACAATCATTAACAGATAACTTTGTCCCCAAAGAAATAGTAACACACAATGGTCTACAATATGCCATGTTGAATCTGTCCAACACAGTCTTCACATACTTACTCTGGATTAACCAAAGTTTTTTGTTTACTCTATCACTTTTGATTTCCATTCCCAGAATGTACCTAGCTGCCCCTAAGTTTTTCATCTCAAACTGTGATAACAACTCAGACTTCAAATCAGAAATCATATTCTTACCATTCCCAATTAACAACATATCATCGACATACAATGCAATAATGAGAATGAGATCATTGTCAAACTTGTAATACACACAATGATCTAATTTTGATCTCAAAAATCTAATGGACAACACAAAGTTATCAAATTTCATATACCACATCCTAGGAGATTGCTTCAAACCATACAAAGACTTATTTAGCATGAAAACCAAATTTTCTTTACCTTTTTCTATGTAATGCTCTGGCTGTGACATGTAAATCTCTTCCTCCAAGTCACCATGAAGGAATGTTGTCTTCACATCCATCTTTTCCACTTCTAAGTCATAAGCTGCTGCAAGAGATAACAAGAACTGAATAGATGTCATATTTGCAATGGGAGAGAAAATTTCACCATAATCAATTCCCTCCACTTGTGAGTACCCCATCACAACCAATCTAGCCTTGTACTTTTCAAAACTACCATCTGCACTAAATTTCTTCTTGAACACCCATTTATAGCCAACAAGTTTTCATCCTTCAAGCAAAGGTACCAAATCCCAAGTTTTATTCTTCTCCAAAGAAGCCATCTCATTTTCCATGGCCTCCTTCCAGGAACCTGCATCTTTCATGCCTATAGCCTCTGTCACAGTTCTAAGCTCATCAGTGTTAGTAAGCAAGGCAAAAGCACAACTAGAATCAAGCAGTGAATAACCAAACCTATCAGGTTGCTTCCTTGTTTGTGTAGACCTCCTCAAAGACTGAGGTTGAGGTTCTGCTTCTTCTGAGCTTTCAGAGCTGCTAGAGCTCTCCTCATCATCAAGTCTCATAGGGTCTGTCAATTTAGTCTTCTGAGGGGTAGTGGGAAACTGAACCACATCCTCCTTTTATTTCTCTTTTGGCTGTAGAACAATGGAAGAAGGTGTTAGTTCTTTGAAAATAACACTTATGCTATACAACACTTTTTCGACCACAGGATCCCAAAGCTTGTATCCTTTCACACTGACACCATAGCCAATGAAGATACACTTAACAGCCTTGTTCTCCAATTTTGACCTCTTCTCCCTAGGCACATGAGCATATGCCTCACAACCAAAAACACAAAGATGTATTATTGAAGGCTTCTTACCAGACCACGCCTCCATGGGTGTCTTACCAACAAGAGTTGATGTAGGAGACCTATTTACCAGGTAGCAAGAAGTAGCAACATCTTCAGCCAAAAAATTTTGTTCAAGGATAGCTCCACTAAGCATACTCCTAGCCTTCTCCATCAGTGTCCTATTTGTCCTCTCTGCAACTCCATTTTGCTGCAGGGTGTATGGAGTTGTCTTATGTCTTTCAATCCCATGTTCTTTACAAAACTTATCAAATTCTATGGAACAGAACTCACCACCATTGTCAGTTCTCAAACACTTAATCTGATTACTAGTATGATTCTCAACAAAAGCTTTAAACTCTTTGAACTGACTAAAGACTTCAGATTTGCTTTTGAGAAAATAAATCCATGTCATTCTACTATAATCATCTATGAAAGATTCAAAATATATAGATTTAAAGATTGAAGGAACATTAACTAGACCAGACACATCAGAATGAATAAGATCCAATACACCAGAAGACTTATGAGAACTCAAGTAAAACTAAACATGGTTTTGCTTTCCATATATACAATGTTCACAAAAGTCAAAATCGAGATCACAATCATCTAACCCCTCAACAAGGTTTTTATTTTTCAAGGTTCTAAGACCCTTCTCCCCAATGTGGCCAAGTCTCTTATGCCATAACATTGTCTTCTCAGCAGGAAGCTTGACTTCCAAAGCATGAGCACTCTTAGGTACTCAAAATGCACTACCATCAGAATTTGATACAACAGATCTTTTCACTTCTAGTTCCAATGGTGGGGATGAAGTGATTGCAGCTCTTTTTTTCGAGTCAGAAGAACTATTGTATTGTGAAATGCATGCCTCCAGCTAAAATAGAGTACCTCTCCGAGTACCCTTCACAAGCACCATAGCTCCTCTAGTCATCTTGCATCCTTCTTTCAAAAAGACAACTTGCACACCTACATTATTCAACTTACAGAGAGCAGGTTCCATGCCAAGCTTGGGATGTGCATGACCCTAGAGATCCCCTTCACTCATCCATTAGGGAATCAGACTGTGACTCTTCCATGGCCAACTATCTTTAGATGAGAATTGTCACTAAGGTACACTCTTCCACCATCAAACTCTTCATACTTTGTAAACCAGTCTTGATGCGAGGTCATGTAGAAAGATGAACCAGAATCAATCAGCCACACATCATCAAATACATGGGTGGCCAAGGCTACGATGAAAGCATCATCATCATCTTGTGACTTCTCATAATCTGAATCTGTGACATTCTTCTTCTTCTTATTTTTCTCCTCTTTGCATTCCTTTCGAAAATGTCTAGATTTACCACAGTTCCAACAGAGAGCCTTAGACTTTCTAGGAGATTTGGATCTCCCATAGGATTTGGATCTACCCTTCTCAGCTTTCTTGTCCTTCTTTTTCCCTTTCTCCTTAGGTCTTCCATGAACCGCAAGAGCCTCTTTGGCTGACTCAGATGACTTTCTCCGCATCTCTTCAGATAATAGTGAAGACATCACTTCATCCATTTTGAAAGTGGATGTGGTACTCCCAATGGCCATAAAAAAATGATCCCATGAATCTGGCGAAGAACAAAGCAAGGTCATACATCGATCCTCCTCCATTTTCACACCAACGAATGTCAATTGTACAACTAGCATGTTAAAAGCATACAGATGGTCTACAATGGATCCTCCATCTTCCATCTTTAAAGAATATAGTTTCTTCCATAGGAATAACTTGTTTCCCAGGGATTTGGTGTGATAAACATCAACAAGTTTCTTCCACAGCTCCTTTGCGGTCTTCTCCTCATGGACATTTAACAAGACAGAGTTAGCCAAACAGAGTCTCACAAGCCCTTAGCTTTCTGATCCTTGAGATCCCAATCATCTTGCGATATTGCTGTTGGTTTTACACCAGAAATTTCTTCCCATAGGTCTGGATCAACAATAATGTCTTCCATCTTAAGTTTCCACAACTCGAAAGGTGTCATTAAACTTCTCCACCTCTACTCTTCCGGATGTGCCTGCCATCTCCTTCCTGCAACAAGATTTCAAAATACTCTGCACAGACTCCCACTCAATCTAAGATCAGTGCAAAAAACCCCTACCCAACAACTAGGACCACAAGTGATCAAGCTTAATACCAATTGAAAGGAAGCTAGGTGTGCAGAAATTGCTTCCTACACTAATCTAATGAGGAGAGATGTATGCAAATTCTTTACAACCTTTACAATTATAGTGATGTTAACACAACAATAGAGATATTGCAGCAATACACAGACACAGAATATAGACAGGAGAGAGAGAGAGAGAGAGAGAGAGAGAGAAGATATAACATGGGGAAAACCCTTTCGGGTGAAAAACCCCACACTCCAAAACCTGCACAATGTATTATCAAAACAAAGAATGTTTACAACACACTTGCAATGCAAGTCTTCTTAGGAGTCTTCGACACTCATATCTGGAGATATTTCGACACCATAATAGTACCTTCCAATTATACTATGCATCTTCCATCCAAGCACCTATTTAAATAGAGTTTACAAGGCAAAAATGGAACCTTCTTGAGATGGGCATCCATCTTGGCCTCATGGCCCAAAACCCACGCCTAAGGACACTTGTCCATCATCACAACATGGATTTTACACTTTTCATATTACCCCATCCCAAAGTGGGCACCTATTCCCAAGATAGGCTATGACAGATGCTCTTACGCACTAGAATCCGTCATAACTGATAGCACTTGTAGTTGTAAGAGAATCTGTCATACATTGACTAAAAATTGTAGATTCCTCTTACAACATGTCATAACCTCCATTGGGCACCCAAAGATGCCTTCCTCAAAGATGTTCTTCGACACATGTCCTCACATGTCATTGGATCTTCTATTTACGACTCTTATGCGTCATAGAATCTGTCATAACCATTACACGTCATGATTCCTTACACACTGCTAAAGATACCGACACGTGGCAAAAAACCTCTACCACAATATGGGATGCCTATATCCACATGGAGTGGGTTGACCATCCTAGTCAACTTACAAGTGGAGTGACAACTCATCGTGTCACTTCACACTAAATGACAAAAAAGGATGTGCAACTTAATTACATCATAGGCTAATAAAATAAATACATCATAAATAATACATACAAGGAATTACCAAGACTGAGACACCTTAATTCCCAACATTTATAATCAATTATACCTCTCTTGGGTTGATTACAAAATAATGAACATCCTAGCCTAGGACTACAGACCGTTTCTCAAGTTTGATGGTATTGCATTTGGGAAGAGGACACACATGTTGATGTATTCTCAAAGTTTATGAAAAAAAATTAGTTTGAGGATGAAGACGTGTACATGAGATTCTTTGTTAGATCATTACATGGAAAGGAAAGTGAATGGATTCAAGGTTTCTCAGAGCAGTCCTTTTCTTCATGGAATGAACTTGTGGCTTCTTTTGAAGAAAATTTTGCTAAAGGTTTAGACCATGTTGATCTTGTCATAGAGATGAAAACAATTAGAAGACAAGAGGCTAAGTCTAGGATGGAGTTTGGTCACAGGTTCGCAATTTCCCTTTCCATCATTCCAAATGATTTCAAACCTAACACTCCTACTTGCATTGATCTATTTTTTAGAGCATATGAGAATGGATTGAGTTATGTGTGTGAAGATTTGACAATAACAAGTATGCAACAAGCATATTTATGCCTAGACTACATGGAGAAAGCAAGAGATGAGTACATAGTAAGTTTTCTCATAGTAAGTTTTCTGTCCACAAGTGTTGACACTATTGGTAATGAATAGGTTGTTTTGAATAACAATCATGTGGATACAACCAATCAAATAAGTGCAGCATCAGATGAATAGAATGTGTGGTTAGAAAGGTAGAATGTGAGGGTAGTGCTTTGTATGGCAGTGATGCAGATGATGAGGATAACATTTGCACTAACTTTTAGTTGGACAATTCATTGGTTGAAAATGATAATTGTAAATAACAATGACTTTTAGCTTGAGCATGATGTATGTGGCATGTTGAATGATGAGGAAAGCATGTGCATGAGTGAGTAGAAAATTAGATTAGCTTCTGAAAGTGATTATGAAGAATGTACACAAGTAAATGAAATAGAGAATGAATAAGAAACTATAACTAGTTTCTTGTTTGATGAGCTCCCTTTCTTTGTTCTGTTGGATTTAAATGAAGTTGCTCCAGTTTGTTTACATGAGGATGACTATAATGTGTCTTCCCTGAATGATAACTGAGCAAAGATAAGTATTGGTGCAACCATGGATTATCAACATGAGGAATTTTCCCTTGAAGATTGTGAAGATGGTGATCATATTGATGAATATGAGAACCTATTTTTTTGGTGTAAAGTATGTTGTCTTCCCTATATTGAGTGTGCTTTAAATCAGGCACAAGGAAATAATATAAGAGTGAATATGGAAGAAGAAGTGTGTCATCAGTTTGTTTGTAGTAGTATGTATAACACAGTAGATTGCCTTGATGAGATTCAAGCAATGAGACAACTTAAAGAGCTTGAGTCTTCATACGAGGTGTCTCATGGTTCTAATTTGTGTGTTGATGGTTTGAATTTTGGATTGAATTATGTTTATGATTCAATGATTGAAGAGTGTATCAATACACATGAAAGTTGTGTATGTTGGCCACCCATTATCCAAGAGTTTGACACATATGATTATGAAACTTTCCTTTGTGATGGTTAAGTTTCTACTACTGTGGATGGTGGTGTTCTATTTGAGATGGAGTCTTTTGTTTGGATCTAGCATACAAATGAGGATGGTGTTGAACAACAACAACATGAGTGCTAGATTGAAAATTAACATGTTGCAATTCAGTTTGAAGGTGTACCTAAGTTAGAATTTTTTCAATTTGATTTGTATGAGGAAGTGTTTTCTTTTGTGGATCAGCAATGTAGTCCAACATATTTCTTGTGAGTTGGAGGTAGTTTCTTTTTGCCTCAATTCACACATGGAGGTCAGCAGGGATGATGCTATTGCATGTATGGCTGGTTGTTTACCTTCATCCACATCTTTTGATGCTAGTCTAGATTTTATTCTCTCACCCCTTGCCGCTCCAAAAATGCATGATGAAGAGTGGAGTAGGTCAAGCACCTACTACTTGTGGTTGCCTTGTAGTGGTGTTTCCAATGGTGAAGCTTATCTTCATTTACCAAGCAATGGTTGCAGATTATTGTATGCACATGGCAATCATATTTTGTTGCAGCTGGGTGGTGAATGTAAATTTGGCTTGAGGGAGTTCATCTCCTTCATTCAACTTGTCTTTGATAGAGGCAAGAAATTTCTTCCATCTTGTGCATGCTTGGCTTGTAGTGTGTTAAAAATTTTATTCACAGTCATACTTTCAATGTTTGTAATCCTTCATGCCAATGGTTGTGTTGTAGTATAGTACATATCTCTATTGTGTGGCCTTATACATATGTTTTGTGTGTGTGTTTTCCCCTCCCTCCCATCCTCATTTTTATTTTTGGTATGCCCGAAGATAGATGGCTCTCACTGTGCCAAGTTTGCCACATGTTCCCAACTAGAGCCAAGTTAGGACCCATATTTTCTAGTTCCCAAGTTTGCAAAATCATGTCAATTCATCAATTATATTATTGGAGATCCCTATGTATTCACCCTATTTTGTGTGTCTAGTGTTGTTTCCCCTGAAATCCCTAAAAAAATTGTTGAGTCTAAAATTTTTGAGATACCCCAAAATCTAGAATTTTTAGTTTAACTCTTATGGATCTGAAACCACTCTCAAACATCTTGATATTATATACATAAAATATAACTTAAAGTATAAGAAAGGAAATGTAAAAGAGTAAATGTAAAATTATAATTAAATTTTATATTTTATGTATATACCTACTTGAACTCTGCAAAAAATCCTAAAATCTTAAGTGTTTTGCCTTTTAGTAGGTTCACAGGTTCGCAAGCCTACAAACTCATTGAAAGGGTTCTTAAGTTCACTTTTCTGTGGAATGACCAAACGAAGGGAAAAAAGAAAAAGAATTTAAAGAAATGGCAAACATTTTCATCAAACTTGTTAGTTCACGAACTTGGAAGTTCACCAAAAGTTAGTTCTAAAATAATTTTTCAAGTGTTTTAAAGGTTAAAAAGCGCGAGATTTTTCACAGGCTTTCCTTTTCAAGCGTAGGCTACTCCCAAGATGCCATGAATGTGTTAATGATGTTGTAGTGCATGTTAGTGGTGAGGTTAATATGGATTGATTGTGGAAGGGACTAAGGTAGGTGGGCTTTTAGGGTTTTCCCGCCTAGAATGCAAAAATGAAGTACTATATACACACAATGAAGATGTTTTGTGGGTTGGTCATCGATCCATCTTCCAGATGCCTATAGATACCAAAGGTGCTTCTATAGTTAAAAATCATGTCATTTTAGTTTAGTTCGATCAACTTGTTTGTGAATAAAGGATATTTGTAATGTAAATTGGTATTTTGTAATAGAATGTCTCCATGCCCATGTGTAAGTTTTTAGGGAAATCCTTTATTGCAACATTGTATTTTCTCTTGCCACACTTGTTGGCATGCTTGTAATGCAAATTTGATAAATGGAGCAGCGTTTTAATTCATTGCAAGTTTTGTGATGGTATTTTCCACATTGCACATGGATTCTTATTGTATAGGAATGGATTACTAAGTATTCTCTATTATTTTGATGCCATATCTGTGATGTATGTTTATGCACAGTGCATATTCCTTTAGTTTCAACCTATTATTCCTTACTGATAATCTCAACTATGTTGCCCAATGGATTGGCACTAGTCTTGGAAGCTAATGACAAGTCACATGCTTTCAAATTAACAAATCATTCTCCAGTAGATGTAGGAGTAGATTGTTAGATATGGTTTAGGTTTTTCCTGCACCCACAAACCAATATTATTACTTTTGTTGTATCTAAAGAGACCTATTATCATATAAATATTCAAAGGTTTGTGCCTATAGGAGTTTGACTCATTATTGTAGTTCATTTTCACAAATGAATACATTGGGTGAGCTAGTGTTAGATAAATATTCAAATGGTTGTAATGATGTGGATGCAAGTTGTAAATTTGTATGAAATGTTAAGGGGATTCATCTGGAGTGGTTGAAATTGATTTTAATCTTTGGTGCATTTACATGCTTGATTATTATCTGCTATTAGAGAGGTCTCATTGGCTTGTTCTTGATTACCATGAGGGCATGGTAGTCAAAGACCTATTTCAAATTGTCTTATGTTTTTTGGATCTCAAGGGAAGACCCCCTAGGTTTTATAGAGCTCGAAGAAGAAGAGGAATTTCCTTGTACTAGGTTGATATATTATTCTCCATGCTAGTGACATTTATTCCCTTTTGTGTTATTATTGGCGATGGTATTAAAGGAAAAGTGCCTGGTTATTTTGGGAACCAACAAGTATTAGCTAAAAATAGTCCTTTGGATAGGTAGATCTAGATGACTTTGATGATTCTAAGAAAACCCTCTAAAAAACCTTGAAAATCTATTCATTCATCTTTCCTTTGTATTGGCATGTTCAGATCCATGGAGGCATGCTTTTCTCTTTGTATAGGCATGTGAGACTTCAATTAGGCACACTTTTCCCTTTGGATAGGCATGTTTGGCATAGGACAAGCACACTTTTAGTCTTCCAAGAGCACTTTCCTTGTTCAAGCGCACTTTTTAATCCTTCTTGGCACACTTTTACTCATGCAATCTTCATTCCTTCTCTCAGGCATGTGATACCAATCTAGAGTGCGCCTTTGGTCTTAAAACCCCTTAATTTTTCTTGTTTAGGCATGTGGTTTCTTGACATACATGCTTTTGATGTGGCACAATCCTTTACATAGGCAAATCTATCCTTCCTAAGGCACACTTCTACATTTAAAACCTCTTTTAAGATTTCCTTTGTAAGGCACATTACCTTCCAATGCTACAAGCTTTTACTTTGGTCATGATCTTTTCAAGCTTCAGGCGTGCCTCTTTTCTCCTAGGTACGCTTCTTGAAAATAACATCTTTTTCTTTTCTAGATGCTTCCAAAACCCCTTAGATGCACTTTTGGTCCACAAAAACCTTCTTTGATAATGTGCATCTAGAAACCACTATGCACGCTTTTGAACTACCTCCTATTTAGTTGTTCAAATTTTCTTGTTTTGGCACATCTGATGGAATGCAAGCACACTTTTCCTCTTTGTGTTAGATCCTTTGAATGGTGCCCCAAGATAACCAAAGGTGTGTTTTAACATTGGAATCCTCTTCTTGTTCTGGTACGTCCAGTGAGGGGAAGGTGCACTTTGTCTCTATAACCATTTCCCTTTATTCAAGTGCTCATGTTTTCTTTATGCACACTTTTCCACGTGACTCATTTTTTTTTGTTCAAGAGTGCCTTTCTTCACCTAGACACATTACACTAGTTGAACTACCTCCTTCATTTTGGCACATGGCCTCTCTCTCATGTGCACATTTTTGCAATGAAAATACTTTCATGATGGTGTGTGAAGACTAAACTAGGTGTGCTTGTACTCTTACAAACAAATCTTTAATAATTTCTTGGTCTTTCGATGAGGCATATGAGGAGAAAAAAGGCATGCCTTAATAATGAAACTCAAGCTTTAAACCTTGATTTGGTGCATGAAGTTCCTATCTTAGGCAATTATAATCTATAAATATTCTTCCGTTGGAATGGCATGTTTAACTCCACATTGGCACACTTTTACACCGAATCCTTCATTTCTTTGTCCAAGTGCATCTAGTGAACACTAAACATGTTTCTAGACCAAAGGCTCACCACAATGAGATTATGTGCACTTTTACTTTGATTAGGTGCATGAGGCTCCAAGGAGGCATAGTTTTACACTGAACCTACTTTTTCTTTGTTCAGTAGTGCCCAATGACTTCTAGGCACACTTTTGCATAGGATTTTTTTTTGAAATTCTTTGCTCTGACATTTGGATGTGTCTTTACATTGAATTTGCAATCAAATGGATGAAATGGTATCCTTGAATTGGTTAAATACTTTGATGCCTACAACATTAGAAAAAAGAAACACAACGTGACGTAAAAAGGAAACACTCTAAGGTTGATAAAATAAGGTTTTTGTTTGATTGGTTTGAATACAGATGCAAGTTTCATATGGGTACAACAATTGGCTCTGTCTAGGGACCGTGGTGTATACTTGTGGCATAGGAGGGCCTTAAAATCTCCTATTTACGAGT
This sequence comes from Cunninghamia lanceolata, assembly GCA_027924645.1. Taxonomy (NCBI): domain Eukaryota; kingdom Viridiplantae; phylum Streptophyta; class Pinopsida; order Cupressales; family Cupressaceae; genus Cunninghamia; species Cunninghamia lanceolata. Next base: position 805,293 of record BSBN01001296.1, read on the forward strand.
AGATTGATATCATATCAATTGGGCAACAAAGTCAAAACATGCCTAAATCACCTAAACATGACATTCCTAAATCACCTAACAGAACACAATGTTTCACAATACATGAGGGAAATACATGACTACATAATGAAAAATATCACAAATTCAAAAACAAAATAAATAAATGTGAAACACACAAACACTCTTTTCAAGTAGGAACAAAGGGTTACCAAATGGGTTACATGAAACCATTAACAGGCTGGGAAAAGTAAGAACCTCTCCTCATGAGTTAGGAATTCAGTCATGACAACACATAACCTTTTTTCCTCTATAGTACTTTCTTAAAAAGTCATAGTTTGGGTGGGTAGACATAATCATGCGGTGATAAATTCATGATGAATTGACTGATATGCATGGGTTCTAGATCATTTTCTTTCATCATGAGAAACCTCTCTAATAGATGGAGATATTGAGCCTCCTTCTAAAGATATCTAGCAAGGTCTTATGGCTATAGTACATATGTAGGAATAGTAATTGATGGGGTCAAATATTGGCTTCTTTTATGTTATTTTTATATGCTTTCAAAATTTATGCCTATGACATTCCAGATACTTTTCCAAGACATTACCATCATAATATGTTGTTTTTATATATTCTACAAACCTTGAACCTATTCTGTCAATGTGAAACATGGTGATAATATTTGTCAATTGAATGAGTTAGACATAAGTATGTATGCATATAGATGAAGATTTTATAGTTTAATTATTAAGGTTATTTGCATGCATGTGTTCTATGGATTAACCCTTGTGCAGCAGCAAGTATGTGGCATCGAGGAGAGGAGAATTTGTAGCACATTGCAAAATAGGGCATTAAAGGAAGTCACAGTCAAACACCAACTGAAGTTGAATGTGATCATTATGGAAGAATAAATACAGAAGAAGAAGACTTGTTCTAGGATTCTAATCACAGCTCGTGTGTTTCATATATGAGCTATTATATAGGAATTTATGTTTGAATAGGACTTTGCTTCCTTTGTTTAGTTAGATTAATAAATTGATCTCAAGCCTGTACCCTGATATCTAGGGATGAATTGATGATCAAAGCTAGTTGGTAGTTACATAACACTCTCCCATTTTTGTATAAGGTAGGAGGGATAAGTTTGATGTCAAGTTAGTTCTTTCTAAGTTACTTCATTTTATATTTGCCCAGCTATTACTCTATTTTTCTATGTTGGAAGATCCAGACATGTTTTATTGAATACAATTTGAGAAGATCCTGTTTATGATATGAATTGAATACAACTGTGTTATAAGAATGTGTGAGAATCTGAAGTAGATTTGATTTCTAGTTAAGTGAGATAGTCCCCTGAGCTGGCCACTCAAGGTACTAATCTTCACTTCATCTATTTCCTTATTTATTTATGCATTTCTAGTTAAAACAATTTCTTTGATATTTCATAAATTGTATTGTGAGTTCAGTAAAAATATTCTGATTACTATTTCCAGTAATTGTGATTCATGAATGAGTGCATGCTTTGTTTATTGTAAGTCCTCTGGAGGTTAGTGTTAAGTTATTTTATCATTCTAGATATTTTGAGTTAATTTTGTAATTACCTATTGAATGCAGCTATCTACATCTTATGCTACAGGTACCCATAGCCACTAGGTTTTGTAGTTGTTTTTACTATTTTTGTATTTCTAAGAATTCCAACCAAGTAGAATACTCTAGGTAGGTTTGGATAAGATAGTTTAGGATAGATATGAATCTTGGAGGCACATACAGTGCAAGTGCCATCATAAGCTTACGCTCCTTGGTTGATAATTTAATGTAGAAATGCAATGATAGAGTGGACTATTCAGATAGGTTTACCTCTGAATTATGCTAAGACTCAAACTTGATTTTCTTCATCCATATCTTTGACATATGCAACCCTAAAATCAGTCCATGTATTGTCTTTTGATGGTGCTTTTAGCACACAGCAATGCAGATGAAATACAAGGGTATATCACCTCTCTTGAAAGGAGCCTTATCCTAGAAAGGACTTCCCCAAGGTTTATACAACTAGGTCTTAGATTGCAGGAATAATTTTAGTGGAATGTATCAGTTGTACCAACTAAGGGGACTTACATGCAATGATAGGGTTTATAAATTATTACAGAAAAGTGTGCAAGTTGTCCTATGATATTCTCAACAGATTTTGTAAATGTGGTTGCTTCTCATAACCTAAGTCTAACAATGAACTATAAAGAAAATGCAAAGGATGAAGGGTTTAGAAAAGAAGGTGAAATCCAAAGTGACAATCACAATGAAAGAAATGTTGATGATACACAAATGCTTTCAATAAACCACTTTCCACTTCACCAAGCTATAGAAAACCACAATTTTGTAGAAAATGATGCAATCACCAATGGAGTCTTAAGATTTTCCAATCACATCGATTCATTAAATACCCTAACAACGGCGTAATTTAACTTATGAAATGTAACCGAACTGAATTCAATAGAAGGGCCCAAGCTAACTATGCACAATGACTTACAATCAACAAGCACCAATAGTATGGACCAAAGCATTCATCAGATATCTTCAACATTCATTCAACATTGTAATAGCACATTTAATTAACCTCAAATTTGAAGTGAACCATGAAAACCAAAATAGACAACACAATATGCAAATTCCTAGTAACCTACAAATCTTGCTTTGTATTAATCAGAACTTTGGCATAGTCTCAGCAATTCACTATCAAGAGTCTGTTACAATGAGGAAAAGGATTACCCTTTTATAGAGGAAGCACCATACCAAGTTTTTGATGGACAGTGGAGATTATCTCAAAACCAAGGGTCCAGATTTACATTGCATTAAATGAGATACAACAGTTTGTTACATTTTCGTGTTTACCATTGTCTTGATAGAAAAAGATGAAATACAACCTCAAAATACATTGAATATAGACAAAATGAATACTCATTTGGCTGTACAAGACAAAGCACCAATTTACAAGACAAAATAAAGTCATGTGTCCCTCAAAAACTATAGTTGAAGTGGAGTGATAGGATTTCAAATTCTTGTTGGAATATTCTATTGATTCTCATCATCCATGTTGACTTTATTCTTCTTAACTTCTCTGTTGTTGTATGTTGTAAGAGCCGATAATGCCGTATTTATATCTATTGGGTCTAGATCCTTGATGTAATCTAATCTAAATTTTAGCCAGTCACCCTCCTGTGAGAACTTGTAATAAACTGCATCTCTTGATCTCCTGTTTCTTCTGAATTCTACAAATGTAGCTCTAAGATCACTAACTTTCTCCAATTTCCCAATCATATCAAGAGGTGGCTCTCCATGAATAATATGATGCAACTTATCTTTACATTTCTACATATTTACTGGGGCCATATCATCAAGATCAAAATTTGTACATGCTCTTAATACATCATTTATTTTATAAATTACCTCCATAATCTGGGCTCTGGATGTACCAAAAGAATCTCTAGCTTTATCAAAAACTTCCTTTCATAATCTAATCAATTCTAACCATTGTTCAGGTTTCTCCAATCTGTCTTGAGTCAAAGTGTCTTCTGCTAACAAAACTTCATTAGGAAGGTTGGCCATGGCTAGCACTCTAGGATGTATATGGGAATAATAGTCTTCATAAGAAGTACAATCATTATTGACTTCTTCCCATTCAGACTTCAATATGCAAAAATCCTTATGTAATTCAGCTACAAAAAGAATCACCTCACAGCCTTCTGCATAAATTTTATGAAACCATTCATCTATGGCTACTGCAGTAGTCTTAATTTTATCAAAATTTGTCAACTCCTCTTTGGAAAGAAGAGATGGTGCTGCCTTGGGCTCTCCATCTGCATTCATAGGTTTCATCAAGAACTTAATATAGGTCCTAAGCTCTTCATTTTGTTGCCTCAACTGTTGCTTGTCAACACATCCTTATTCAATCTGTTCAAAATGCTAGATACTGACCCCTTGAATTCCTCTATTTCTTGCTCCTTAGAGGTTGGTCCCAGATTTATTCTTGTAAATGTATAATCCTTTGGTCTTATATCCTCCTTATTTCTTTGTTCTGGAGGGACTGCCACCTCTGCAATACAAGACCCAATAGTATCTTTATAGATTCTAGATTGGACTTTGGCCTTCTTCTATTTTTTAGGCTTTTCTAGTCTGGCCAAGAATTTATCCAAATCTAAGGACATTACCTCTACCTTAGGAGGCTTGTTTCTTAATCTCTGTTGCAACCAATTTGGTGTAGTAGAAGAATGTTTAGGAGAGTCAATGTGACTATCTCCCTTATTCAAAGAATCATTCACATTAATATTTTCTTCCCCCAAGGATTGATCTATTCCTCTGTCATCTAACTCATTCTAATCTGCTGCTTGTTCCCTACACTGATCGGGTTCATTATCCTTGATTGGTGTTTCAGGCTGCTCCAGATGTTGTAGATTTTGTGCAACTTATAAAATTGAATCACTGACCCCCTTGTCAGGATCGTCCTCTATGTTTACGATATCTACAACACTAATAGAACCTATAAGGAAGGTTTGTGTGGTATCATCATTATTCATATCTTCATGTGAGTCCAATTTTCCACATACTTTCTCAATGTCTGGTAATGAGGGGACTAGAAGAGGTGCATGCATTGGCATTTTTGTGGCATCATTGAATGGTTTAGTCAAAGAATCATTAATGGCCATCAAAGAATTAGTTGCAATAGGAGGTAGATATAATTTAGAAATATTGGCAAATGATGCAAAGATAGTAAAAGGAGAGGGAAGAGGATATGACAACATAGAAGAGATGGAAATTGGAGTGGAAAGACCAAGGGATGGTAAGGTGAAAGATGGTGGTGACAGGATTGCAGAAATCAAAGGTAGGGATGAAGATGCGAAAGAAAGAGAGAATGGAGAGGAAGCGACAATAGGAAGACTTAAGGATGTAATGGCAGGGAAAGTGGATGGAGCAATAGATGAGATGGGAATAGCTAAAATGGATGGCAAAGAGGAAATGGAAGGAGCAGGTGAAGATAAGAGGGTGGCAGTTGCAATGGTGGATGTAGGAGTAGGAGGAGCTGGCATTGGAACATTTGCAACAATTGGTGAAGCAGGGGAAGTTGTATCCACAATAGAGGCAACTGTGGATGCAGCAGTGGTTGATACTTTTGGCTTCTTTGCCTTTGAAGTCTCTCCTTTTCCACTTGGCATATCTTTTCTTTTTGTTGCCCTTGTTCTAGTGGAGGGAGGGAGTTCTTTCTTTTGTGGTTTAGGGGCATCTTTCTTGGCCTTTCCTTTCTCCGCCAAGGGAATATTTTCCTCACTGTCTCTATTAGCTTCTTTAGCTGCTTCTTGTCCTATAGCATCCTCTAATTCTATGGGTTGATCTTCTTCATCACTGCTAACCCTTTCTTGCTCTTGCTCTACATAAGTTAGAGCTATCCTATTCTGATTCAAGGTTTCAACTTGAGCTTGTACCCATGCTTTACTGAACCTAATTGGTTCTTTCATTGTCATATATGGGAGCTTTCCTCTGAATCTGCCCAATTTGGGAATGGAATAGGCTGATTGAATAGAGCCTCCCAGGGGCCTCTTTGGATCACATCATTATCATCTATCAATTTGTATGGGACCCGTTTAATGTTAAACCTTTTGATAAAGTCAAGAGACAACCTAGAATATTTTCTCCTTAACATATCGTAGTCATCTTGACAGTTAGACCAGAAGACCTCCAAGTGCTCCTTGTGAAATAACCTTTTTCTCACATTCCTTTCCATAATGCCAAAGGGGTCAAAATGTCTTCTCCTATGATATTATTGCAAATTCAATAGTTGTAACTATATATTTGAATGCTCTACTACCCCTAGGGTGGTGCAAGAATAGTTGCCCCTTCCTAGAAGTATAGGAAAGTTGATTGATGCTTTGTGCAAGTGTTTCAAGCTTTCTGCACAAGTGAGCAGTTGCCTCGTGAGTTCTAAGAGTACCACTTTATCAGTTGGGTACCTTGGGAGTTTGTATGGCACCCCAGTGAAACCTTGTATCCTTAAGTAAGTGAATTTTTGAAACTAGATATACCATCTCGCATATGTTTGCACAATAGCTATAGCCTCAGGAGATATCCTTCTTGTCATGTCATTTTGTAAAATCCAAGTAATATGCATAGTGAATGCATCATTAACTCGCTTATGGTGCACCAAAGATTGATAGACTTCTAAATGAGGATAACATTGATAAATCTTGAGTTGACCATCTCCATTTCCAACCTCTCCCAACTTAGATAGACTAGGATATACTATAGTTCTAGCCAAAGCATACACAATATATGAAGTCCATCTAAAGGTTTCATCTGTCTGGAAGTTGACGAAGGCCTCATGAACATTGTTACTTAAAATCTAGGCCCAATGTATCTTTTTCTCTCCATGAAAAATCTCCTCAATATATGTAAGCATCCACCCCTCAAAGGTAGAAGCAATGGACAGCCCCATGATCCTGCTTAAGAGTGTCACCAAATCTCCAACCTCCTTGAAATCACTTATATACAGGGTGTGAGGCATTTTTGACAAGCTTGACCTGTTATTCTTCATCCACTCTTCATTTATCTTCTTTCTGCAAGTCTCTGGGTCCTTATTATACATCTTTTCATCCTCTTCCTTGTCCATTATGGAGAGATTTGGGAATGGGGGAATGTCAAAGATTTCTGCAATTGATGGTGCACTAAGGTCTGCCAAGATCTATCCACCCAGAGCTTGTATAGTTCTGGTGGCCTAATCATAATTGTAGCACAGGCTACAATTAATTATGGGCATTGTACTGAAGTTGGGAAGGCAACATCTTTTTCTATCCCATTATCTCTACTCTTTTTGGCCAGTGGAGTTGGGTTCAAGCCTAGGACTCTGATCCTGAATTCTTCTATGTCTATATGGCCAAGGTCAATGTCTCTAATGTTCTGCCATGCTGAGGTGATCTTTGTTACTGGAAGGATTCCCTTGAATTCATACTTCATGTTGACTACATGGGAAGACATCTAACCTATAAGACATGACCTAATAAGTAACTCTTGCAGTTTGTTGTCCTAGCAGTTCTAGACTTAGGTTTCTAGACAGTTAGACGGTTACAATTCATATCCTAAGTCAAGAATTATCAAAGAAAACTAATGTTCAAGCCAAAAATCCTATAAAATCTGTTTAGAAAACTCAAGATATGCATAATGTTCCATCCATTAGCATTTACTACACAAACTTACAAAAGAAATAGAGAAAAGCATTCCAGTGGGCTTTTGTGGCCTCACTGGATATGTGCAAGAAATGCTAATCTAAAGTGCATAATCACCCAAATTTGAACTAAAACATGTGAATTATAATTGTCTTTATGTATCTTATTAAATCACCTAATAAACATGCCTTTTTGTCTTAGAAAAATCTTCAAATTTGCTCATTTACATAGTTAGCAGGAGTTTGCATCTTCACCGAATATAGCAGGATTTTAGGCCATCACAAGACATAAAGGGGTTTTGGTAGGTCATAGGATGTGTTCAGAGGGCATGAGTTTTAGCACAGCTTCTCTTTAATACCTTAGCAGAGAATTTAGCGGGTGACTAGATGTATCCAGAATGTGTCAGATTTGGTGCAGAGGGTGTTCGATGTCCTTAGCGGGGATTAGCTTCTTGATAGGATAAGTGAAGATTTGTCGAGTCAGTGGATATGTCACGTGAAGGGCATTTTTAGCACAAATCTAGAAACCTTTATTATTAGCGCAAACATTAGTCAAAACCTTGGTGGGGAAATCGGTTGGCATGGGACAGGCGAGATTTCGAGGTGCTACCAAATGTGTATGGTGATAGTCCATTTTACTGTAGAGTTCTTTACGAATGATTTGGCGGGACTTTCTCCTTGTATCGGATAGTGGAGCTTTTGGCTTTGATTGGACATGTCTAGTAGGAAGGAAAAGTAGCACAAATCCTGTGATAGGGAATTTTAGCACTTTTTGTTTAAAGGTGCTTGGCGGGAAAATGTAAGTCAATTGGATAAGCGTGGATTTTGGGCATTGCAAGATATATCTAGTGAAGATGTTTTTTAGCACTGGATCCTATGAGGTGGAGTTTTAGCGCTAAGTCCTAAAAGGAGGTTGGTGGGGATTAAGGTCTTCACTAGATCAATAGGGTTTTAAGAGTGCTTAGAATATGTCTAGAGAAGTCATGTTTTTTCACAAATCTAAATTAGGGCTTCGATGCAATATGTTCTAAGTTGGATTTCCTATGATTTTTGAACACTTCTCGCCTAAGATTTTTGTTTAAGACAAAAGCCAAGGATTCTAAGAAGCGCTTTAATACAAATTCTTCAAGAAAGAAAGGAAACCCAAACCCAACATATACACATTGAATATATACGTATGCAAATTTGAAACAAAACCCCAAATTTAGACTGAACAGTCAACCATTCAAAGCGATCTTCAACAAAAACTGAAACAAAACAAACGAAAGATCTAAGAATGAAAGTCCAAACCAATAAAAAAAACCCCATTCAACAATGAAAAAAGATGCAAAAGCAGTGTTTTAATGGCGCCGACCTGTGAATGCTGAACTAGAGATGAGAAAGGATCTAATGCGCTAAAAATATGTTTAAAAGCTAGTCCAAATGGTCGAAGGTTGCTCGGTCCACACAGGAGCTCAAAATATCAAAGATTCAAATGCAAAGTGAGACATTTACAAGTGATTGGGCCATATATACTATAGATTAATCACCATTAATGGTGGAGTATGGCGACAATGTGTCGTGCATTCACCAATTTGTGGAGTTTTGACCTTGTCTGGACCTTGTAGGGATTTCGTGGGAGACCAGACATATCCAATGAGGTGTGTTCTTAGCACAGATCTGGTCAGGGTCACTTTTAGTGTAGGATATAGCGAAGGTTCTTAGTAGGGAAATCAACCAACACTGGACCAACATGCATTATGGTGCCAACAAGATATGTCAAGTGAAGGGTGTTTTTAATGCAAGTCCGATGCTGATGGTTTTTAGCGCAACTCTATTGATGAAAGGTTTGCATAGATATTCGGTGTCTCTGGATATGAGTGCAAAGTGCAGTGATAGGGTATTTCAGCACAAAAGGCCATGAAGCCTTAGAATTTTGGTGGCGAAGGGACTTGCCCTATCTTGACTTGATTTCTTTGAAAATTTAAGCATGTTTTTACCAGATGAATGCGAGTTTGACCCCCATATGGACACGTTTGACCTTGTAAATTCAACATTACCCAAAAGGAACTGACAGACTAAGCCAAACTTTAAGCAGAATTAGAGAAAGGGGGTCTCCATTTGATAAAATGGGGCATGTGTGTAGGGCACAACAAATGGCAACTTTACTGGGGAAATGCTCCAGAGCATTTCAAAGATAAATGACAGTTTCAAACCCAGAATCTCTGTGTTTCCCACTTATTAAACTGGACAGCATGATATAATATCACAAAAGCAGATACCACTAATCCAGTATGACTATCCATATCCCAAAGGTCTAAGTGTGTGCAATTACATTAATTTCCATCTGTTAGCAACTGAAAGCATCAATGCAAACTTGTATCAAGCTATGTAAAGAATCAACACCTCATGAAATTTCTTGGAAAGAAGGATGATCAAATGAAATAGGATAAGTGCATGTGTGGATGTGGTTGATAAGGCATGGAAGTGACATGACGAGGTGATAAGTGAGAGTTGACGTAATCTGAGCAACTTACCACGATGCATGTTTACCAAGTTTTCATCATGGTACTTATCCAAGGCACCACCAGAGGTGGTTTTCACCTTTGGACGAAGGGATTTCTCCTTTTTTCTTTTTTTTTTTTAAATATACTAGAAAGGAAGAAGAGGTATGGATGAAAGGACTCAATTATCTAGTTCCATGAAGGAATGTAGTCCATGTCAAGTATTAAATGTCATTGTGTAAAAAACCTTGTCAAGCTATCATGCTCATCGATGTCAATAGGGATAAATGAATTATGGAGTACACTGTGAAAGTTTAAACGGAAGGAAAAGGATTATGTTGTGGAAAATGATGTGGAATATGCACAATTAAGAATTGGGGACTTTCCCAAAAGCATAGACCACAGGGAGGTGAGGCAAACATATACAAAATGGATGAAAATGGGGAATGGAGGTATATGGAACTGATATAAGATAGGAGAAGACCATGACCAATGGATGCACACATTGAAATAAACAACAAAGCTTAGGTTCATAGGAGATACATAAAGCAATGGAAATACTTACTAGTGGAATGGAGGGCATGAGATTTTAGAAACGCACATAAGTTCTAAAGACTGTCATAATTTTGCTTCATTCTTCTTTTGCTTGCAGGATGAAGAAATTTAAGAGTTTCGAGTGGAATGAGGGTTTTGGATGGAATGAAGGGAAGGGGATTTCTTGTGATTTAGATGGATGCTTCTTCTGACTGGCCATTTCTTTGCTTAAGCATTGGGATCATTTTATTCTTTAGCTATTTCTTCTTGGATGCATAGATTTAGGTGATCTTTTGAATGTACTTTGATTTAGTCTCTGACATTTTCTGGCTTTTGCATTGGTGCTTTTAAGGAGTGAAGAAACTAAGAACCTTTACTGTATGAATGAGGCATTCGAATATGAGCTTTCAAATCCCATGAGAGGAAGAGGGGGGTTGGGTAGAAGCTTCTTGTTTAGATGATGTGCACATTTGTTGATCATGACCAGGGATCCAATGGAGGGAGTTAAGGGAAGGTTGATGAGTAAATGGATAAAAAGATAGGAAAATGAAAATGGGAGGTGCTGGAACAACAATGGTGAAATGAATGAAGGAGCGTGTATGTGGTCACATGCCTTTGGGATATATAGGATCATGAAAATGAAATGGCCATATATGCCATGGGTATATTAAGAGAATTGTAACAGGGAGTTGTGGACTATGGAAAAATGGAGGGAGTACCAACATTTTGAAACCATTTTACCTTGGGGTAAATACTCAAAGCTAGATGAGCATGAAGAGATACCAATATGAGTTCAAAGATATCTTGCCCGTAAAGGCTAAGAGCTTGACTTTGATAGTTCATTCGTTGAAATATGCAATGACAATGGAACTATTAAAGATTTGGATACTAGACTTGAGTGCATTACTGAATGAAGAAGATGGAGTGGATGAAGGTGGTTGTGATCTGTATGAAATAATGGATGAAAACAAATAGTTCATGACGTGAGATTTTAGGATTTTCACTTAACCCAAAAATGCAAAGACCCCTTTGGAAGCATCAGGATAATCTTAAGATGTGAGAGATATGAGACCTGAAAATACTTCAGGTTGACCGAACTAGCGACTCTTTTCCCATGAACAAGCACCATACCATCTGAGAGTAACAATAGAACCCATAGGAAGACCTAAGTGTAAAACCAAAGTTTCTCAAGGAAATCCTCTAGATTACTTACCCAAAGAGAACCTTTTGTTGAATTGCACAGCTAGCCACCACGTTCAAAAAATGGAGAAACCCAGCAAAGCAAGCAAAAGGCAACTGACCTAAGAAAAGCAAACTACTCCAGCAACTAAGGAAAATAGGAACAAAAACAGGAACTAAACTAAAACAACAACCTAACCTAACCAAAACAAAAAAAATAGACTAAAGACTATGATGTACACAAAAGAAGGCACAGGTGCCTCCTAAGCCTGAAAATAGTGCTTTAGGAGATGTCCATTTACAAGCAGTGGGAGTTCCTCACCAGTGAGTGTCTTCAACCTATATGTACTATCCCCTAGGATCTCATCTATTTGGTAGGGGCCTAACCAAAGTTTATCAAACTTCCCATGTTCACCTTTTTCTCATGGGCTTTGTCCCAATATAGGACTAAATCAGAGATGTGGAAAGCCTTGACCTTGGCTCTTTTGTCAAACCTTCATTTTACTACACCCTAGTGTTTGGCAAAGTTTTCTATCACAGCATCGCGTTTCTCTTCTAGGTGTAATAGTTGAGTTAAGCGGTATGTAATTTTGTCATCTAATTCTAGATAGTCTTGTATGAATTGCAGCATAGGGATCTGTAAATGGATAGAGAAAATAGGCTCTGGTCCATAAACTAGGTGATAAGGTGATGTTCCTTGAGCAGCCTTCCGTCTAATCCTATCTACCCATAAGGCAAATCTAAGCTCAGTGTGCCAGTCCCTAGGATTTTTATCAAGCAATCTTTTGATGACCTCAAGCAGGTTTTTGTTCGTAGATTCAACAACTCCATTCCCTTGTGGATAGTAGTTAGATGAAAATTTTAGGACAATAACATAGTCAAAAGCCTAGTTCAAAAAGCATAGAGAAGAGAATGCAGGACCATTATCACAAACAAGATAAAAAGGACAACCAAACCTTGTAATGACATGCTTTTCAAGAAATTCAATTACCACCTTAGTTGTACATTTCTTACAAGCTTGAGCTTCAGACCATCTTGTATAGTAGTCAGTAGCAGTTAGAATATACCTGTAGCCCATAGAAGAAGGTGGGTTGATCATACTAGTGAAATCAAGTCCCCACTGTGCAAATGGGCGTACCTCCACCACTGGTTATAATGGCATAGCAACATTTCTCTCCCTTGTAGTAGTAGTTTGACAAATATGACAGGTTTGTGTATGTGCGTGGGCATCTTTGAACAATGTAGACCAATAGTACCTAGCCCAAAGGATCTAGTTTGTAGTAGAATGAGTTGAACCGTGGCTTGTCCTGAACTTCTCATGAAAGCTGGTTAAAACCTGAGTCACTTCTATTTTGTCCAGGCATCTCAAGTAAATTACTTCATGATTCCTCTTGTATAAGATTGACCCTTTAACCATGAAACCACTACTTTTCATCCTCAAAGATCTTATTTGAACTAAATTTAGGTGGGGTGGGCCTCATTGGTTAAGGAGGTAGAATAAAATATCACCATACCATTCATCATTCAAAATATCCTCCAACACATACTGCTAGGACACCAAGCCAGGATTTGTCTCTGCCATAGTCTTAGTAAGTTCTTGTCCTTGTACCAATTTCATAGGTTGTATCTCCAGATCAAACTCCTGCGGTATCGTGACCCATTTCCCTCTTCTTTCACCTAGTTCATTTTGCATCAACAATGCTTTAATTGCAGCATCAAGAACAATAGCAGTCACTCTGCTTCTCAGAATGTAATGACATAATTTCTTGACTGCCTTAACTAGAGCATAGGCCTGTTTCTCCACATTTAGGTATCTAAGTTCAACATCCTTCAGTGGGGTACTCATAAAAGAGATTGGGCGTTCATCATCAATTCCCCTTCTCTGTGTCAGCATAGCTGCATAGGTGTGTTCTGAAGCAAAGGAGTATATGCAAAATGGCAAAGTATAATCTAGACTCACCAGTACTGGAGCATTGTCTATTGCCTGCTTAATTTCTACAAAGGTAGGCTTGGCTTTGGGTGTCCACTTGATCTTAGCATCTTGTTTTAACATGGCATTCAGAGGTCGAACAATTTTAGCAAAGCTAGTAATGAACTTGCGGATGAAGTTGATCTTCCCAAAATAAGACTTTAACTCCTTATTGGCTGGAGGTTGAATCTTGAGGATAGCCTGGACTCTGTCAGGGTCTATTGATATACCTTCTTCTAAAATCACGTGTCCTAATAGCTTACCTTCAATGACGCCAAAGATGTATTTCTTGGGATTTAATGAAATTCCATAATCTCTGTAGCATTGCAGTCCTTTCCTCAAATTAGAGATATGATCACCCCTCTTCTTGGAGAATATGGTTAGATCATCCATATAAATGATAATACATTTACCTACCAAGCCTTTGAAAGCAATGTCCATGGCGCGTTGGAATGTCACTCCCACATTTATCAGACTGAATGGCATCCTTCAGTACACATTGATTCCCCACTTACACATAATGGTAGTTTTAAGTTTGTCAGCATATTTGACCATCACCTGACTATAACCTGAATAGCCATCCAATAATGACATTATCTACAATCCATTGACTATTTGCAGCACTTCGTCAAGAGATGGCAATAGATAGTTGTCTTTTTCTAAATCTTTGTTTAAATTTTTGAAATCTACACAGTCATATTTTGCCATTCTTTTTGTGTAATGGTACCAAATTAGCCATCCATGTGGAGTGCCTTACTAGAAGATAATTCTTACTGTTAGTAGCTTCTGAACCTCTTTGAAAATTAAAGGCTCTAAAAGGGCATTTACCGGATGTTGTCTTTGCCTAAAGGGTTTGACTCCCAGCTTGAGAGCTATGGTGTGGGTTATGATAGATGTGTCATACGTCTTTAGGCCCTCATAACTCCAAGAAATGACATCATGATAATCCCTTAGTGCCTGAATGATACCTTTCCTTTCTTTAGGAATACATATCTTCCTAATGAATACATTTTTAACTTCTTCTATGCCCAAGTTGTATGGTTCACACTTCCCACCAGTGGAATCAACTTATTTCTTATGAGTACCAAACTAGTCTGAATCAAAAATCCTTTCTAGCTCCACCACACCGCGAGGGATGGTGTTAGTCTTTATATTTAAGACTCTTGTATCTATTTCAGCTAGATCTGCTTCTTCTTCATCAATTATCTACGCAGTAAACACGTCTGAGGATGTAAGAAAATCAATGATGTGTTTGTCATCTTCAAAGCCCTGAAAGTGAGTGATATTATCTGGTACAGACAGGGTCAGAACCAACTCAACAGTGAATTTATTCAAATCATTCATGGCAAGTGGTTTTAATGAACTGGCAGCTTGTGCTAAGGCATCAATGACATGGTTTTGTTTCCTTGGGATTACCTGGATATTAAAACCATCAAAACATTCCACTAGATCCCAGACTCTATTTTGGTACCAGTTTAACCTCTTATTGTGACAAGAATATTGTTGTCTAATTTGTTTGACCACTAACTCTGAATCACCAAACACTTGAATTACCTTGACCCTTTTCTGGAGTACCATTAACAGTTCGTGCACTAATGACTCATATTTTGTGACATTGTTGGTATAGGGGAACTGCAACCTATATGCAGCTAGATAAGAATTCCCAATGGGGCTGATCAGCTCAAAACCTACACCAGATCCTTGTCTTGACCCTGACCCATCAAATCTCAATGTCTAGATTTGGAAGTTTGTAATCTCTTTCCCCAAAGCAGCCTCATGTTTGCTTTGTGATGTAATCTTATGACTAACTATAGGAACAGGTTCAGCAGAAGGTGACTTCAAACATTTCTAGACTTGGTATATTGCCTACTGACATAAGGAACAAGTAAACTCTGAATGTGATGCATTGTGAACATGACACCAATTTTGCAGTAATAGTTCTTCCATTTGTATTTTCCTTCCAACTTCCAACTGATCACACATGAACTTAGCAACAAAGCTCATGAATCCCTCAAAAATCCCTAGTTCATCATCAAAGGAAGACCCTTGATCAGATTGAACACATGCTTCTGTACTTTCCTGACACCTGGTAAGTGGTGGGTCAGGGGATCGATTGCAAGTTAGCATAAGTATTTCCTCTACCTGATTTACCTGAGGAAGATAGACTCTAAGGTCTACTTCTAAATATAAGATTTCATTCATCTGGTTGTACTCCATAATCATGTGCTTCATCTTGGGCTCCCTCTCAATACGAATTTGGTTAGCCAACCATTTCTATGGCAGCCACATATGAGAGAAGTCTATTGGTGCCTGAATTGACTGTCAGTTAATTTAGCAATTTTCATGTAGGCACCTTCCCAAAAAATCCAAAAAATTTCCTAAGTGTTGGCCCTCCTCAGCATTTTTCAACAGTAGCATCATATTTTCTCCGAGGTGGTCAGCATCATCATGATTTTCTATCGACCAGATTTGTCATCAGGATCATCTTGTTTCAATATCGGGTGATGTTTGGATATCATCCCGATCTTGCAGTAGAGCTACAGTGTACCCTGATGTTCTTTGAGTTAAAGGGGTCATCATCATCATCCGGTTTACAGTGCATCATGATATTTTGTTTGGGGGGTGATATTCTGAAATATCAGGTTATCTTACTAATATCACCCCGGCGCCTATATGGCGATGACGTCATCCGGATATGAGAGTTGCGCGGTATGCAGACGGGTGATGGTGACATCATCAGGACATGATGATGATGTCATCAGGATTTTTGAAGGCATTGGCAAGACCATGGGCATCGGCAAAGGAGTTTTGTGCTGGCCCGATGGTCTATCTCTGGCCGATGGAGTGGATTGTAAGGTAGGCATCGGCGAGACAATTGAGATCGATGAGAGATTTGTGGGGTTGGCCGATGGCCTAAGTCTTAGCGATGGTCTTTTGGAGAAGGAGCGTGTGTCGAGCGTGGCAAAAGCGCTCGACACCTATTATACATGCGGCCATGTTTTTAAAGTGCTAGGGGGGTTTTCGCACCTTGCATGTGGGATTAATTTCCCTGCATATTTGAAACCTGTAAAGAAGCACGTTTTGGTGGGAAGTTCTTTTTGAATGCAGCGACGGTTTCCAGGTAAAGCGTGGGTGGTTGAGCCATCAATGGGCGATGGTACAAATGGTGAAGCTGCCTGATTATGAATGAAGACCCCAGTTGGCGGTGCAAGGCTCGAGGCCTCCCTTGTCTGCTGCAGCAATAACTTCTGAGCGCCATTCCTTCTGAGATCTGTATTTGGCGGGATTTTTGGTCAACCATGTAATTATTGCTAGGGGTGCACTTTCTGGCCGATATAGGCAGACTGTGTTACCATTGTTTAGGTGGTGGAAGACCTGAGGCATTTTTGTGTAAATAATGAAGAACAGGGCATGATCTTGGCTGTTTTATCCCATTTTGGAGTTTATGAGTTGTAACATGAATGTATTTTGCACATATTTTTAGTTTTAGTGTTAATGTTATATGAAAAATGCTTATTGCATGTGTCTATCTGCTTGTCTCCATTTGCTGCATGTTATTCTCCTTCTTTTGAATCTGGTTGCATGTCAGCAGGGATATTTGTAAGTAGAGGCAGTTAGATACCCATTCTTGGGTGATGTTTGTAAGGCAAGCATCAGTCCAGCCCCCTGAAACTTGAGTGAAAGTTGCAAACCATCTGTTGTATACATCTAGTTGACTCCTTGCCCAATGGATAGGCACTAGTCTGCTCCTGGATCAGCAGTTATGAGCCAAAACCCCTCGTCTTGCATCCAGGACATTATGTCCACCCATTTCACCACTTCCACCTATTAGTTGTAGGAGTAGGATTAGGAACCCCCTGCATGCTCTCATACCCAACCAGACATATATGTCCAAGAATGTTGCCCACCTTGTGATCTATCATGCAGATCTTGGTCCATACATGAGAGTATTCTGCCTGTTGTTGTCAAGTTAGATCTTTCTATCTTTGAGCTAGTCAAGGTTACATCTTGAGTTATAGG
This sequence comes from Cunninghamia lanceolata, assembly GCA_027924645.1. Lineage (NCBI taxonomy): Eukaryota > Viridiplantae > Streptophyta > Pinopsida > Cupressales > Cupressaceae > Cunninghamia > Cunninghamia lanceolata. The sequence goes on from BSBN01001296.1 coordinate 822,676, forward strand.
GATACCCCCCTTGGTGCGACAGAACTAGAAGTGAAGGGGAGGTAGCTCACGCAACCTCCTGTATTAGTTGGTTGAATCTGCATGTGCATAGGAACTGGCAAACCCTGATGCTGATTCAGAAGAAAAACCAACAAAGTCAGTGGCCATGTATCCATTCAATGTTTTAGACTAGTCTCTACTTAGCAACATGCCATATGTATCCAGAATATCATCCACTTGGCTGTCTATATACTAATGCACTCTTAGATCAGATGCTAACTGCATGTGAATTTGATTTAGCTCTCCCATCACATTTACTTTTGTTTTGTCTAGTTGAGTAACCTTTCTAGAGGATTTGGCAAGAGTTAGACCTAGTGCCTTACAAACTGATAAGGGCATCACATTGGTGGTGGCCCCCAAATCTACCAGATAGTTGTGGAGGTGTTTCCCAAATATCCTAAGGGTCAGTAAAAAAGGGGGGACTCTCTCTTTTCCTTGTATAAGGTCACCTTCTGTTCCGCATCTATAACATGGAATCTATCTTTGTTGAAATACACTAGACAACTAAGAGGGGGGGTGAATCAGTTGTCACAAAAAACTTAGCTTCATATGAACATCAAACCATCAACAACTTAATTGCTTATAATTAGATTTAACCATGAAAGCATGAAACCATAAACTTAATCAAAAACAAACATCCAACACAGTAGACACTGGATTTTTTACGTGGAAAACTCTAAAAGGGAAAAACCATGGTGGGTGTTAGCCTACAGAAATATGAGTTATAACAATACCGAAAAACAGAGGCTCACTACCTACAAGGCTCACTACCTAAATTTCTCACTGCAAAGAATGGCTCATTGCCAAGGGTTGGCTCACTACTAAAGTGGTGAACTGATTACGTAACATCTACTCCATACTTGGGTTCAATTCCTTTGAAGCACAATAAAACTTCTCTACTCTATTCCTTCACAGCTTCGCACTTATCTCTTCATCTTTTCACACTTGCACACATTTTTGCTACTCTATTACATGCTTTTATACAATTCATCAACCTTGGAATGTTCATCAAGGTCGGCATTACATTCATCAACCATTGGAACAATCTACAAGGTCGGCATTACAAAACATACACAGAAATAGGTCTAGACCTATTACAAAATTTAGCTAAGGAAAGATGTAGAGAAGTATGTTAAACATGCCACGCCTTAGCTGGGACTCAAACGCAATCCTCCATGCCACAACATGTTTCTACAAGCTTCAATGCATCTCCGCAAATAGTGAAATCAACCAAGTCGGCCAAGACTAGAGTTGACACTAGGTTTTCTAAGAACATTCTTCTTTCATGATCCACACTTCTCTTTGGGGACCAATCCAAAGGTAGGAACACAATTAGGAGACATCCACAAGCACATTGTAATCACCAGGAACAACCGCATGATCTCTAACCACTCTGTCAAGAAGATTCTTCAAACTGGAGCACAAGAACAACACTGTCAACTACTATCACAAAGAAAGGATAGCTTGCAGACCGCCAAATCATGAACCATTGAAGTTGAAGACACTAAACATTATCTCAGACTTATCTCTAGAACTGCAGATCAAAATACTTCAATGCGGAAGAATGCATAGGAATGCGGAGCATAACACTTTCTCCCTGTCTTTGCCAAACATACAGAAAAAGTTGTTTTCACTCTAGTGAACATAACTCACTCAATTCATCATACCGAAGGCTCAAACTTGCAACAAGGCATCTTCATATGGACTTCTAAATAACTTCCAATCTGCAGACAAAGATATTCATTCTACAGAAAATGCGGAGCATTCTTCTAGACTATTTTTATATATGCAATACACTGTTTCCACTACAACTCACTGTTTCTACTGGAGAAGCTAATTTTTTCAATATTCTCAACATCAAGCTTACTTACATAAGTAAATACAAAGAATCTTACTCATTACAAGAAAACAACAAGATAGGAGCATAGTTGACACCAATGACAACACAAATATGTTGGCATCAATGACAACACCGATTAGGCACATGCTTGCAACAATCTCCCCCTTTGTCATTGATGGCAACATATGATGTGAAAAACTATAAAGACCATTAGGACACAATTCTCCCCATTTCTCTTTACAAATCTGCACTTTTGCTTCTAATTTTTTCACATGATTTCTCTCTCCCTTTGACATCCATGGCAAAGGGCACATACTTACACTTTGCTTCTCTGAACAAATTTGAACTTCTGCAACCAACTCTTTTGTCATCATTCAACTACTCCCCCTGAGAGATAGCTCTCAGAACATCAATCCAGATCAAAGAATGAATCTTTGGGCACCACTGGACTGATCCATTCCTTTACATCTTAGTTCAAAGCTGGAGGGGTAATGACCCCTAATTTTTCCCTGAGATACTCAAAAGTATCTTTAGGTAGAGGCTTAGTGAAATTATCTGCAATATGATCCTTTGTGGACACATATTCCAACTTAACTTCATTCTCTATCACCTTTTCCCTCAAAAAGTGATACCTTATAGATATATGCTTTGTTCTTGAGTGCATCACTGGATTCTTGGAAATATTTATGGCACTTGTATTGTCACACAAGATTGCAATTGAATCTTCAAAAACAACTCTTATATCCTTCAAAATTTGCTTCATCCATAACACTTGAGTACAACAACATGTTACAATATACTTTGCTTCTATAATTGACAATGAGATTGAATCTTGTTTCTTGCTCAACCATGAAATCAATCTATTTCCCAAGAAGAAAGCACCTCCACTTGTACTTTTTCTGTCATCAACATCTCCTGCCCAATAAACATTTGTATAAGCACTGAGAGTAAAATCATTATCCTTTGGATACTATAAGCCATGATCCAGAGTGCCTTCTAAATACCTTAGGATTCTCTTTACTGCCATCACATGTGATTCTCTTGGATCAGCTTCAAATCTTGCAACAAGACAAACTGCATGCATAATATCAGGTCTAATTTGAGTTAGATAAAGTAATCCTCCAATCATGGATCTGTACTTTTTCTGATCAGTTTTGGGTGATTTATCAGTTTTACTCAATTTGCAGCCAGTCACTATGGGAGTACATACCAATTTGGAGTCTTCCATCCCAAACTTCTTTAACAACTCTTTTACATACTTAGATTGAGATATGAAGATTCCTTTATCTAATTGATTGATTTGCAGACCAAGAAAGAAATTCATCTCACCAAACATAGACATCTCAAATTATTTATGCATTTCACCAGCAAATTTCATACACATACCTTCATTTCCACCAAAGATGATATCATCAACAAAGACTTCAACAATCAAAATTTGATCACCATTAATCTTGAAATAAATATTGGTGTCAATAGAGCCTTTACGGAATCCTAACTGCAATAAGTGCTTATCCAACCTTGCATACCATGTTCTAGGAGCTTGCTTGAGTCCATATAATGCTTTCTTCAACCTACATATCATATAACCTTGATTTGATAGTTGGAGTCCTTCTGATTGCTAAATGTAGACTTCCTCTTCTAACTCCCCATTCAGGAATGCAGACTTCACATCCATCTGATACACTTTGAAATCTTTGTGAGCTACAAATGCCAGAAACATTTTAATTACTTCAATCTGAGCTACTAGAGCAAAAGTCTCTTCAAAATCCATCCCTTCAATTTGAGAATATCCTTTGCACACAAGCCTTGCTTTATTCCTTACAACTTCTCCATTTCCATTCAGCTTGTTCCTGAAGATCCATTTGGTTCCAATGATATTTTTATCAGTAAGTATAGGAACTAATTCCCAAGTTTCATTCTTCTCTATCTGCATTAGTTCTTCTTCCATTGCCTTAACCTAATTTTCATCATTTCAGGCTTCATTCATATTTTTTGGTTCAACTGTAGAGAGCATACATTAATTCACTTGTTCTTCTATAGCTCTTTTCCTTGTCAGCACTCCTTTCTCTTTGTCTCCAATAATTTGATCTTCAGAGTGATTGATTCTTACATACCTGGGAGTTTTAGCAATTTCTAGAGCCCTTTCTTCTTCACTTTGATTGTCTTCTTGTTCAACTTTTTCTTCATAAGTTATATCAACAGGTTCATCTAACTCAACCACTCTGAACTAATGTTTTTCCTTTGCCTTCATCCACTTTCACATTTGCACTCTCCACAATCTTCTTCAACCTTTTGTTGTAGCACTAGTAGGCATTACTCTTGGTAGAGTATCCAAGGAAGGTTCCTTCATCACATCTTGCATCAAATTTCCCTAGGCCTTCATCTCTTTTGATATAGCATTTGCTTTCAAAGACTTTGAAGTATCTTACTATTGGAATTCTTCCATACCACAATTCATAGGGGGTTTTAGTGCCATTACCTTTCATTTGAACTTTTTTTGGAATATAGACAACAGTATATATATCTTCTTTCCAGAAGACTTCTGGCAGACCTCCTTCCTTCATCATTGTTCTGGCAACTTCTTGAACTATCTTGTTCTTCCTTTCCACAACTCTATTTTGCTGAGGAGTTCTAGGTGCAGACAACTATCTTTTTATTCCTTTCTCTTCACATAAAATGTTGAATTCATTTGATGTGAACTCACCTCCTCTATCAAACCTCAAGAATTTGATTTTTAGTTCTATTTGATTTTCAACCATAGCTTTGAAGGATTTGAACTTCTCTAGGGCTTCTAATTTGTCTCTTAGAAAAGTAACCCAACTCATTCTAGAATAATCATCAATAAGCAACATGAAGTACCTGTCACCTTGCAGACTTCTTATCCTTGTAGGACCACATAGATCTGTATGAACTAGATCTAGCAAACCAGTGGAGAATTTCTTTTTACTATTGAAACTTATTGTCTGCATCCCAAACTGACATTCCTTGCAAATAGTATTGGAAGGTTTTACAAGTTTTGGTAGATCTCTTACAGTCTGCCCTAAACATATTTTTACCAGATTATCAAAATTTATATGACACAATCTTCTATGCCACAACCAAATTTCATCTACTTGGGCTAATAAATAGTAATCATTAGTTCCTCTTAATTGATAGATGTTTCCTCTGGTCTTCTTACCAGTAGCAATCACAGTTCCAGAGCTTTCCATTATCTTGCATCCATTATCTTTGAATCTAAGATCATAGCCTTTGTCACACATCTGACCAACACTCAAAAGATTATGCTTTAAACCCTTCACATAGAGAACATTGCCAGTGTTATGCTTACCATCAAATGAAATAGATCATTTTTCACAAATCTTACCACCTGCATTGTCTCCAAACCTAACCAGTCCTCCATCATATTTTTCCAAACTCACAAACTTACTTTTATCACCGGTCATGTGATGTGAGCATCCACTATCAATAATCCATTCATTCTTATCTTTCTCAACCTGAATAGCCAAAGCACTTTCTTCCACTGGTTTTTCTTCCTTCACACAGCTAGCAGGATTAGTAGACATAGGTTCTTCTTTAATAGCAATAAACAAGCATTCATTTGCACTAGTACTAGCATCAACAAATTCATCATCCGTCACACCTTCATCATCAAAATCTCTAACATAGTAGTATTTCTTTGGAGCTTTAGGCCTGTTCTCAAATCTTTTTCTATTCCTTTCAATTCTTTTAGAACATCTAGAAGCATAATGACCTACTTTACCACATGAGAAAGATTTGAAAGGTAATTTGCCTTAAAACTTATTGGAACCTCTTTGCAGTCTATCAACAAAGTTGGCTTCAATTTCATCAAGCTCATCATCAGGTTCTACCTTGTATTTTTCTGCTTTGGAGATCTTTTCTGAAGTATTGGCTTTGATAGCAGTTTCTACTTTTGGCAAAGCATCACCAAACTCTCTCATTTCAAAAGCAGTAATCTTACCAAGAAACTAATCCTTATTAATCTTTTTCACAGTCATTATTTCTTCAATTGAAGCTACTTTGTGTGCATGGGATTTAGGTAATGACCTAAGAATTTTCATCACAACTTCAATTTCATCAACAGTTCCTCCCATACCTTTGATTCTAGTAACAAGTTCATCAACCTTTTGCATGATGTTATGTTTTCATCTTCTCCCATTTTAAGACCTTCATATTTGTCTTTCAGTCCCTGCAATTTGGCACTCTTTACAGAATCATCTCCTTCATACATATTACTAAGCTTAACCCAGACTTTTTTAGCATACTCATAATCCATGGCCTTTATTAAATCAGAGCTAGTCAGTGCACTCAATAGAGAATCTCTAGATTTTATATTTACCTCATATTCTTTGACTTCATCTTCAGTTGTCAGACCACTCTCTGACATGGCACATTCAGTTTGTGTTGCTTTCCACATTTTATAACCAATACAAAGTAGATGGATCTTCATGTGAATCTTCCAAGTTGCATAATTCATCCCATCAAACTACAGATCTTCCTTCTTGTAAGACATCCTGGATCTACCTCAAGCTGTTAAGCTTTCCACTGAGGAACCTTGCTCTGATACCAATTGTTGAAATACACTAGACAATTAAGAGGGGGGTGAATCAATTGTCACAAAAACTTAGCTTCATATGAACATCAAACCATCAACAACTTAATTGCTTATAATCAGATTTAACCATGAAAGCATGAAACCATAAACTTAATCACAAACAAACATCCAACACAGTAGACACCAAATTTTTTACATGGAAAACCCTAAAAGGGAAAAACCACGGTGGGTGTTAGCCCACAGAAATATATGAGTTATAACAATATCAAAAAATAGAGGCTCACTGCGTATAAGGCTCACTGCCCAAATTGCTCACTACAAAAACATGGCTCACTGCCAAAGGGTGGCTCACTGCCAAAGTGGTGAATAGATTAAGTAGCATCTACTCCATGCCTGGGTTCAGTTCCTTTGAAGCACAATAAAACTTCTCTGCTATACTCCTTCACACCTTCACACTTATCTCTTCATCTTTTCACACTCACACACATTTTCTCTACTCTATTACATGCTTTTATATAACTCATCAACCTTGGAATGTTCATCAAGGTCAGCATTACATTCATCAACCAATGGAACAATCTCCAAGGTCGACATTACAAAATATACATAGAAATAGGTCTAGACCTATTACAAAATTTAGCTAAGGAAAGATGTAGAGAAGTATGATGAGCACACCACACCTTAGCTGGGAATCAAACGCAATCCTCCACGCCACAACACGCTTCTACAATCTTCAATGCATCTCTACAAATAGTGAAATCAACCAAGTCAGCCAAGATTGGAGTTGACACTAGGTTTTCTAAGAACATTCTTCTTTCACAATCCACACTTCTCTTTGCGGACCAATCCAAAGGTAGGAACATGATCAGGAGACATCCACAAGCACATTGTAATCGCCAGGAACAACTGCACAATCTCTAACCACTTTGTCAAGAAGATTCTTCAAACAGAAGCACAAGAACATTGTTAACTACTGTCATAAAGAAAGGATAGCTTGCAGACCACCAAATCATGAACCATTGAATTTGAAGACACTAAACATTATCTCAGACTTATCTCTAGGATAGCAGATCAAAATACTTCAATGCAAAGGAATGAAGAGCATAACACTTTCTCCCTATCTTTGCCAAACATACAAAAAAAGTTGTTTTCACTCTGGTGAACATAACTCACTCAATTCTTCATACCGGAGGCTCAAACTTGGAACAAGGCATCTTCAGATGGACCTCTAAATAATTTCCAATCCGTAGACAAAGATATTCATTCTATAGAAAATGTGGAGCATTCTGTTGGACTATTTTTCTATATGCAATACATTGTTTCCACTACAACTCACTGTTTCTACCGGAGAAGCTAATTTTCTCATTATTCTCAACATCAAGCTTACTTACATAAGTAAATACAAAGAATCTTACTCATTACAAGAAAACAATAAGATAGGAGCACAGTTGACATCAATGACAACACAGATATGTTGACATCAATGACAACACCGATTAGGCACATACTTGCAACAATCTTTTCCTTTGTCAATATTTTCCTTCTGTGGGATTTCTTTAGGGGAGGACTCAACCCTAACATTTGCTCCAATATCTTGAAGGAAGGTTGTCCTAACCTCTAGGACTTTCATTAATTCAAATACTAACAAACTGAGCTTCATCTTTTTAAGCTCATCCACTACATATTGTCCTAATTTAGCCATTTCATACCTCTAGGAGGACTTAGCTGGTTGACTCTGATTTGCAGCCTAAGGTACCACCTTAGGGGGCTTAGGATTATTGGAAGCCTTTGGTTGAGGTGGGACTTGATAGTTATTCAGAGGTATAGAGGTAGCGAAAGGGCCCTTTAGTTTATTACTTTTGTGGTTGTATGGGGTTCTATTATACTACTGGTAGGCATGTACTTCTTCAGCCTCTTCTTCCTCAAGTTGATTTTCATCTTGGAAAGGGAAGATGTAACTATCTAGCACAAGGGTAGTCTCATACCTTTGAGTGGGTACCAGTTCATACCCTGTAGTTGGAGTCTCTTGGGCTTCTACATTCTAGACCTCCCTCTAGAAAATACGGGATGCTATCTAGAATTTATAATAGTCCAACTTAGAGTGTGCATTTGTGTTGTGGATCCTACACCATGAAGATAATGTTGCTTCTTCCAACATCACTCGGCTTGGTGAATGACCTTCTGTATTCTAACTCTCTAATGGTTAGGGGACTCCATTATTTGGTTGGGTATTCCATGTTCTATTGGGCCTTTGGTAATTTTGATTTTGGTACTGGCTCTGACCCTGATTTCTTAGATGTGTCACCTCAGCTGTAAGTTTCTTCATCTACTCTACCAACTCCCTGATATCATCCTTGTCATCCTTGGCTTTTATAGCCTTAGTTGACTGAAGGAAATGTATTTGTGTCGGTGGTAGCTCTGAGATTGGAGCTCCAAAGTGAACAACTAAGTCTTGTGTTGCTGCAGGGACTAGAATTGGGTTCATTACTAGGGTTTGGTTAGATAGGGCCTGATTAATCAAAGGTATTTGGTTTGGCATGGCCATGGGACCCATATGATTCAGTGGCCCTATTTTAGTCTACCCTAATTATGTGTTTACCATAATAGCTTCATCATATGCCTCAATTATATTTGTTGGAGCTGGATTAGCCCTTCTCACAAACATAGATGTCAACTTATCCAGCGCTACATAGCAAATGGGCAGAGCCGCCAGTTGAGTAAGGTCGAAGGGAGCCTGAAGACTGTTGTATGCCTTATGAAATTGATTGTTGAAGGAACTTATAAGTTCTCCTTTGGCTCAATGAATCTCCACAAAGGACGTGTAAAGGTCTACAGGGGTGGTGGGCATCCTGAAGTGGTTTAGAAATGCACTTTTTAAACTCAACCATGAATTGATAAAAACTAAAGGAAGGTTAGAAAACCAGTAATAGGCTTCATCCTACAGTGAGTAGGGGAACAACTTGCAGACCACATCTTCATGTTGTACCTATAGCATGAACATACTGCGCTCAAAGATCTTAATGTGTTCATCAATGGTTCTGTTAGGGTCATTAGTACGAAACTTTGAGTAAAACTTATCAAGATTTTTGGGCATGTCATGGTAATTGTTGAAATTGAGTGGAGACTAATTATTGGTAGTGAAAAAAGCCATGTCTGGGAAATTGACCTCAAGGGTAGCTAGGTTTCTTGGGGCAGATTGTGCCCTTGGAGTTCTGGACACTCCTTGATCTCTCCTAGTTCTTCTAAACTGGGTTAAAAATAGTAGCTCTTCTCCAACTGAACTGGATCTAGTATGTCTTTGTCTAGTCCCCAGGGTTACTCTCTGAGACAGAAGGGTTTATATAAGGTTAAAGCATAGCCCTCCTTCTAACACCAATTCTGTTGATGGTGTTTTTATCACATAGCAATGCAAATGAAATACAAGGGTATCTCACCTCTCTTCAAAGGAATCCTATCCTAGAAAAGACTTCCCCAAGGTTTATACAGCTAGGTCTTAGCTTGTAGGAATAACTTCAGTGGAATGTATCAGCTGTACCAACTAAAGGGACTTACATGCAATGATAGGGTTTATAAATTATTACGGTAAAGTGTGTAAGCTGTCCTATGATATTCTCAGTAGATTTTGTAAATGTAGTTGTTGCTCATAACCTAAGTCTAACAATGGATTGTTAAGAAAATGCAAAGATGAAGGGTTCAGAAAAGAAGGTGAAATCCCAAGTGGCAATCACAATGAAAGAAATGTTGTTGATAGACAAATGCTTTCAATAAACCACTTTCCACTTCACCAAGCTGTAGAAAACCACAATTTTGCAGAAAATGATGCAATCACCAATGGAGTCTTAAGATTTTCCAATCACATTCATTCATTAAATACCCTACCAATGGCGTAATTTAACTTATGAATTGTAACCAAACTGAATTCAATAGAAGGGCCTAGGCTAACTATGCACAGTGACTTACAATAAGCAAGCACCAATAGTATGGACCAAAGCATTCATCAAATATCTTCAACATTCCAATAGCACATTTAATTAACCTCAGATTTGAAGTGAACCATGAAAACCAAAATAGACAACACAATATGCAAATTCCCAGTAACCTACAAAGCTTGCTTTGTATTAATCAGAACTTTAGCATAGTCTCAACAATTCACTATCAAGAGTCTGTTACAATGAGAAAAAGGATGGTCCTTTTATAGAGGAAGCACCATACTAAGTTTTTTATGGACAGTGGAGATTATCTCAACACCAAGGATCCAAATTTACATTGCATTAAATGAGATACAACAGTTTGTTACATTTTCGTGTTTATATTTGGCTTGATTGAAAAAGATGAAATACAAACTCAAAATACATTGAAAATAGACAAAATGAATACCCATTTGGCTGCACAAGACAAAGAGCCAATTTACAAGACAAAATAAAGTCATGTGACCCTCAAAAACTATAGCTGAAGTGGAGTGATGGGACTTCAAATTCTTGCTGGAATATTCTATTGATCCTCGTTATCCACCTTGACTTTATTCTTCTCAACTTCTCTGTTGTTGTATGTTGTAAGAGCCAATAATGTCATTATATCTATTGGGTCTAGATCCTTGATGTAATCTATTCTAAATTTTAGTCAGTCAACCTCTTGTGAGAACTTGTAATAAACTGCATCTCTTGATCTCCTGTTTCTTCTGAATTCTACAAATGTAGCTCTAAGATCACTAACTTTCTCCAATTTCCCAATCATATTAAGAGGTGACTCTCCATGAATAATATGATGCAACTTATCTTTACATTCATGCATACTTATTGGGGCCATATCATCAAGATCAAAATTTGTATAGGCTCTTAATATGTCATTTAATTTATAAATTACCTCCATAATATGGGCTTTGGTTGTACCAAAAGAATCTCTGGCTTTATCAAAAACTTCCTTTCTTGAAATCAAATCAATTCTAACCATTGTTTAGGTTTATTCAATCTGTCCTGAGTCAAAATGCCTTCTGCTAAGAAAACTTCGTCACAAAGGTTGGCCATGGCTAGCACTCTAGGATGTATATGGGAATAATAGTCTCCATAAACAGTACAATCCCATTTGGACTTCAATATGCAAAAATCCTTATGTAATTTAGTTGCAAAAATAATCACCTCATAGCCTTCTGCATAAATTTTATGATACCTTTCATCTCTGGTTGTTGCAGTAGTCTTAATTTTATCAAAATTTGTCAGTTCCTCTTTGGAAAGAAGAGGTGGTGCTGCCTCAGGCTCTCCATCTGCATTCATAGGTTTCATCAAGAACTTAATATAGGCCCTGAGATCTTTATTTTGTTTCCTCAATTGTTGCTTAGTCAACTCATCCTTATTCAATCTATCCAAAATGATAGGTACTAACCCCTTGAATTCATCTATTTCTTCCTCTTTAGAGGCTAGTCCCAGATTTATTGTTGTAAATGCATAATCCTCTGGTTCTATGTCCTCTTTATTTTCTTTTTCTGGAGGGACTGCCACCTTTGCAATATGCGAACCATTAGTATATTTATAGATTCTGGATTGGACTTTGGCCTTCTATTTTTTAGGCTTCTCCAGTCTAGCCAAGAATGTGTCCAAATCCAAGAACATTACTTCTAGCTTAGGAGGCTTATTATTTAATCTCTATTGCAACCAATCTGGTGCGGTAGAAGATGTTTAGGAGAGTCAATGTAACTATCTCCCTTATTCAAAGAATCATTCACATTAATATTTTCTTCCCCCAAGGCTTGATATGTTCCTCTATCATTTGACTCATTCTAATCTGGTATTTGTTCCCTGTTGACATTTTCTTCTGAATCAGCATTAGGGTTTGCCACTTCTAATGCACAGGCAGATTCAGGCCAACTGAATACAGGAGGTTGCGTGAGCTCCTCCCCTTCACTTCTGGTTCTGCCGCACCAAGGGGGGTATCCCTATAACTCAAGATGTAACCTTGACTAGCTCAAAGATAGAAAGATCTAACTTGACAACAACAGGCAGAATACTCTCATGTATGGACCAAGATCTGTATGATAGATCACAAGGCTGGCAACATTCTTGGACATGATGTCTGGTTGGGTATGAGAGTATGCAGGGGGTTCCTAATCCTACTCCTACAACTAACAGGTGGAGGTATGAAGTGTTTTGATATGAATTTGGATGCAAAGCTGGACATGGTGTATAACACAAGAACACAGCATGATTGGTGCCTATCCAGGGCTTGGAGTCGGTAGACATACACCTGTGAATGATTAGCATAAATAGCTAAAACTGGATTTCAGGGGGACAAACATGATATCTGCCCTACAGATATCTCCCAATATAGAGTGTTGAGCTATCTCTACTTATGGCATCCCTACTGCAGTATACCCTTCCCAATGTTCAACCTGAAAACAGTTTAATCTGCCCCTTGAGCAGAGGTTAAAAGATCAGACATTCAACATAGGAATTCTATGCTCTAGAATCTAAACATAAGCAAACATCCAGATCCAGAAGAAGGATGCATGCAATACTGGAGACAGAATTAACACAACACATGCTAAACAGCATTACTCATATAAGATCAACCATGAAACCAGTGGATTCATGCCAAGTCCTACAACAGGAGATACATAAACTCACAAGATAACTGTACAGAGCAACCAGATCAGCTGGTTATGGATTACAGAGCCAAAATTCTACAACTTTCAACAACCTCAAAAGAATAACACCATCTGCATTATATAGCAGGAGGGTGTCTTCAGCATCAACTACCAGGTTGACCAAAATTCCCGCCAGATATACAGTACCATAGAAATGGCGCTCAAACTTGAATGCAGCAGGTAGGGGAGGAGACAGGAAGATTTTTCGAGCCTTGCGCCGCCGCCTAGGGATTCAGATCTTCAATCAGGTACAACATTCGTCCACGCCATCGCCCATACCTCTGCAACAATCGCCATTAATGGCGCACCAACCCGCGGCCTCGGGAAGAACATCAAATAGACAGTCGCAACCGCTTCCCGCCGAGATTCATCATCATGATGTTTGAAAATGCAGGATAACATTATCCCACATGCACCCCGCGACGACCTCAATAACACTTTATATACTAGGTCATGAGCATATATCATGTCGGTGCTTTTGCTCCCGACGACACTAGTATAGACTTCATCATCATCATCCTCCAGCAGCATGATATCCTGTTGTTCGAAATATCACCCTGACGTCATCATGATATTTGAAACATAACCTTCATGATAATCGGCACAACCTGATCCTTCGGAGGAACATCCTCCTGCTGAGCTTATAACAAAAGTCTGGCCGATAAACATCCTGATGACGTCATCATCATATCCTGCTGACGTCATCATCATATCTGCCTACTGCACACCTCCTCATATCCGAATGACGTCATCATCATGTTTGCAAATATCAGGAGGTCTCTTCAAGATGATCAGTTGTTAGAAATATGACCCCCACGGACCTTGATGACGTCATCATCATATTAACATCATCATGATATTCGGAAGACAACCGGATATTTGGAAATATCCTCCTGACGTTCGAACATCAGGTTGCACTGTAGCTCCTCTGTAAGACCGGGGCGAAAACTGAATATGATGATGCTGCTTGAAAAGATCACCCCCAGTAGATAATGCGCGAAGCCAGCAGGCGGATATCTCCCTGATATCAGCATCATCATGATGCTCGAGCAAACATATATCCGGGTGATATGAAAATATCACCCCCTCCTTCGGAATATCATGATGCAGATAGGCAAAAAGAAAAAATATCACCCTGATATACGGATGACGTCAGCATCATCAGGATGAGAAACAAAGAACAAGAAGTGATACAACATCATCAGGATGATATTGACTAAGATCATCCTGACGTTCGAAATATGATGACCCTAGTGAATATCGGGTCGCACTTAGAACTCTTCAACAACATCATCAGGATGATCATAACCAAGATCACCTGATGATAAAAATATCACCCCGGCGAAATATCATGAAGGCAGAAAATATGATGACCACCGCAAGCAGCAGGATGACAACTGGAAAATGATGATGATGACGACCCTTAGGATAAAACAAGTTAGGTCGAGCAACTCAAAGAATAAGCAACATCATCATCATGCCTGCGCAAGGTGATAAATGGAAGATCACCGGAGACTCTGAAGAATCACCCTCGCAAGCAGATAAGGGCGCACTGTAGCTCGTCAGCATCATCAGGATAAAACCCGAACATCACCCGACAGCGAAATATGATGATGACGATGAGAAACCGGTCGAAGGAGAACATGATGATGCTGACCCTCACGGAAACAAACATGATGATGATGACCTCCTCCTCAACAAAATATGATGGTGCAGCTGAAAAATACTGAGGAGGTCCGTTACTTAGAGCATTTTTTGGATACTTAGGGAGAGTGCCTGAATGAAAATTTTTCAAAAAACTACCAGTCAATTCAGGCGTCAACAGTTCCCTATGCTCGTCAGGTTCATTATCCTTGATTGGTGATTCGGGCTGCTCCAAATGTTGCAAATTTTGTGCAACTTCTAAAATTGAATCACTGACCCCCTTGTTAGGACTGTCCTCTATGTTTACGATATCTAAAGAACTAGTAGAACCTGTAAGGAGGGTTTGTGCGATATCATCTTTATTCATATCTTCATGTGAGTCCAATTCTGCACATACTTTCTCAATGCCTAGTAATGAGGGGATTGGAAGAGGTGCAGGCATTGGCATTTTTGTGGGATCATTGAAAGGTTTAGTCAAAGAATCATTAATGGTCATCAAAGAATTAATTGCAGCAGGAGGTAGATACAATTTAGAAATATTGGCAAATGATACAAAGCCAATAAAAGGAGAGGGAGGAGACGATGACAACACAAAAGAGATGGAAAGTGGAGTGGAAAGACCAAGGGATGGCAAGGTGAAAGATGGTGGTGACAGGATGGTAGAAATCAGAGGTAGGGATGAAGATGTGAAAGGAATAGAGAATGGAGAGGAAGCAAGAGCGGGAAGACTTAAGGATCTAATGTCAGGGAAAGTGGATGGAGCAATAGACGAGATGGGAATAGCAGAAATGGATGGCAAAGAGGAAATGGAAGGAGCGGGTGAAGATAAGAGGGTGGTAGTTGCAATGGTGGATGTATGAGTAGGAGGAGCTGGCATTGGAACATTTGCAACAATTGGTGAAGCAAGGGCAGTTGTATCCACAATAAAGGCAATAGTGGATGCAACAGTGGTTGATACTTTTGGCTTCTTTGCCTTTGAAGTCTCTCATTTTCCACTTGGCATATCTTTTCTTTTTGTTTCCCTTATTCTAGTGGAGGGAGGGAGTTCTTTCTTTTGTGTTTTAGGGGTATCTTTCTTGGCCTTTCCTTTCTCTACCACAGGAATATTTTCCTCACTATCTTTGTTAACTTCTTTAACTGCTTCATGTCCTGTAGCATCCTCTAATTTTATGGGTTGATCTTCTTCATCACTGCTAACCCTTTCTTGCTCTTTCTCTACATAAGTTAGAGCTATCCCATTCTGATTCAAGGTTGTAACTTGAGCTTGTACCCATGCTTTACTAAACCTAATTGGTTCTTTCATTGTCATATCTATGGAGATTTCCTTTAAATCTACCCAATTTGGGAATGGAATAGGCTGATTGAATAGAGCTTCCTAGAGGCCTCTTTGGTTCACACCATTATCATCTATCAATTGGTAAGCAACCCATATAATGTTAAACCTTTTGATAAAGTCAAGAGACAACCTAGAATATTTTCTTCTTAACACATTGTAGTCATCTTGATAGTTAGCCTAGAAGTCCTCCAAATGCTCCTTGTGAAATAATCTTTTGCTCACATACCTTTCCATAATGCCAAAGGGATCAAAATGTCTTCTCCTATGATAGTAGTGCAGATTTAGCAGTTGTAACTCTATATCTAAATGATCTACTACCCCTAGGGTGGTACAGGAATAGTTGTCCCTTCCTAGAAGTATAGGGAACTTGATTGATGCTCTGTGTAAGTGTTTCAAGCTTTTTGCACAAGTGAGTAGTTGCCTCGTGAGTTCTAAGAGTACCACTTTATTAGTTGGGTACATTGGGAGTTTTTATGGCACCCCACTGGAACCTTGTATCCTTAAGTAAGTGAATTTTTGAAATTGGATATACCATCTCCCATATGTTTGCACAACATCTATAGCCTCAGGAGATATCCTTCTTGCCATGTCATTTTGTAAAATCTGAGTAATATGCATAGTGAATGCATCATTAACTCGCTTATGGTGCACCAAAGATTGAGAGACTTCTAATTGAGGATAACATTCATAAATCTTGAGTTGACCATCTCCACTGCTAACCTCTCCCAAATTAGATAGACCATGATATACTATAGTTCTGGCCAAAGCACACACAATATATGAAGTGCATCTAAAGGTTTCATCTGTCTATAATGTATCTTTTTCTCTCCATGCAAAATCTCCTCAATAGATGCAAACATCCACCCCTCAATGGTAGAAGTAGTGGGCAGCCCCATGATCCTGCTTAAGAGTGTCACCAAATCTCCAACCTCCTCCTTGAAATCACTTCTGTACAAGGTGTGAGGTAGTTTTGACAAGGTTGACCTCTTATTCTTTGTCCACCCTTCATTTATCTTCTTTCTACAAGTCTCTGGGTCCTTCTTAGACATCTTTTTAGCCTCTTCCTTGTCCATTATGGAGAGCTTTTGGAATGGGGGAATGTCAAAGATTTCTGCAATTGATGGTGCACTAAGGTCTGCCAAGATCTATCCACCTAGAGCTTTTATAGTTCTGGTCGCCTAATAATAATTGTAGCACAGGCTACAATTAATTCTGGGCATTGTACTGAAGTTGGGAAGGCAGCATCTTTTGCTATCCCATTGTCTCTAATCTTTTTGGCTAGTGGAGTTGGGTTCGAGCCTAGGACTCTAATCTTGAATTCTTCTATGTCTATATGGCCAAGGTCAGTGTCTCCAATATTTTTCCATGCTGAGGTGATCCTTGTTACTGGAAGGATTCCCTTGAATTTGTACTTCATGTTGACTGCACGAGAAGACATCTAACCTGCAAGATAGGACCTAATAAGTAACTCTTTTAGTTTGTTGTCCTAGGAGTTCTAGACTTAGGTTTCTAGACAATTAGATGGTTACAAAGAAAACCAATGTTCAAGCCAAAAATCCTTTACAATCTATTTATAAAACTCAAGATACGCATGATGTTCCATCCATTAGCATTTACTACACAAACTTACAAAAGAAATAGAGAAAAGCAATCTAGCGGGCTTTTGTGGCTTCACTGGATATGTGCAATAAATGCTAATCTAAAGTGCATAATCACCCAAATTTGAACCAAAACATGCAAATTATCATTGTCTTTATGCATCTTATTAAATTGCTTATAAAACATGTCTTTTTCTCTTAGAAAAATCTTCAAATTTGCTCATTTACACAGTTACCGAGAGTTTGATCTTCACCGGATCTAATGGGATTTTAGGCCATCACAGGACATAGCAGGGTTTTGGTAGGTCACACGATGTGTGCAGAGGGCATGAGTTTTAGCGCAACTTCTCTTTAACGCCTTTGTGGAGAATTTATTTATCACTGGATCAGCGGGACTTTTGGAGGTGACTAGATGTATCCAGATTGTGTCAAATTTGGTGCAAAGGGTGTTCGATGTCCTTGGTGGGGATTAGCTTCTTGATAGGATAAGTAGAGATTTGTTGGATCAGTGGATATGTCACATGAAGGGCATTTTTAGTGCAAATCTGACAACCTTTATTATTAGCGCAAACATTACTCAAAACCTTGGTGGGGAAATCAGTTGGCAAGGGACCGACAGGATTTCGAGGTGCTACCGGATGTGTTCGGTGATAGCCCATTTTAGCATAGAGTTCTTTACAAATGATTTGGCAAGACTTTCTATTTGTACCTGATAGCAAAGTTTTTGGCATTGACTAGACATGTCTGGCAAGAAGGAAAAGTAGCGCAAATCCTATGACAAGGAATTTTAGTGCTTTTTGTTTAAAGGTGCCCAGCGGGGAAATGTAAGTCAAGTGGATAAGCACGGATTTCGGGCATTACAAGATATATCTAGTGAAGACTTTTTTTAGCGTTGGATCTTGTGAGGTGGAGTTTTAGCGCTAAGTCCTAAAAGGAGGTTGGTGGGGATTAAGGTCTTCACAGGATCGATGGGGTTTTAAGAGTGCTTAGAATATGTCTGGAGAAGTCATGTTTTCTCACAAATTTAAATTAGGGCTTCGACGTAGTATGTTCTAAGCTAGATTTCCTATGATTTTTGAATACTTCTCACCTAATATTTTTGTTTAAGGCAAAAGTTGAGGATTCTAAGAAGTGCTTTAGTGCAAATTCTTCAAGAAAGAAAGGAAACCCAAACCCAACATATACAAATTGAATATATACATATGCAAATTCAAAACAAAACCCCAAATTTAGACTGAACAGCTGACCATTTAAAGGGATCTTCAACGAAAACTGAAACAAAATAAATAAAAGATCTAAGAATGATCATCCAAACCAATAATAAAACCCCCATTCAACAACAAAAAAAGATGCAAAAGAAAAGTTTTAATGGCACCGACTTGCGAATGCTGAACTGGAGATGAGAAAGGATCCGATGCATTCAAAAGCTAGTCCAAATCATTGAAGGTTGCTCGGCCCATGCAGGAGCTCAAAATATCAAAGATTCAAATGCAAAGTGAGTCATTTACAAGTGATTGGGCCATATATACTATAGATTAATCACCATTAATGATGGAGTATGATGACAACGTGTCGTGCATTCACCAATTTACAGAGTTTTGACCTTGTCTGGACCTTGCGGGGATTTCGTGGGAGACTAGACATATTCAATGAGGTGTGCTCTTAGCACATATCTAGTCAGGGTCACTTTTAGCGTAGGATATAGCAAAGGTTCTTAGTGGGGAAATCAACTGGCACTGGACCAACGGGCATTATGGTGCCAACCAGATATGTCAAGTGAAGGATGTTTTTAACACAAGTTCGGTGCTGATGGTTTTTAGTGCAACTCTGCTGATGAAAGGGTTGCGTGGATATTTAGTATCTCTAGGTATGAGCGCAAAGTGCAGTGATAGGGTATTTCTGTGCAAAAGGCCATGAAGCCTTAGAATTTTGGTGGTGAAGGGACTTGCCTTGTCTTGACTTGATTTCTTTGAAAATTTAAGCGTGTTTTTACCAAATGAATGCGAGTTTGACCCCCATATGGACACATTTGACCTTGTAAATTCAACATTACCCAAACTGAACTAACAGAGACTAAGCCAAACTTCAAGTAGAATATTAGAGAAAGGGGGTCTCCATTTGATAA
The DNA here is from genome assembly GCA_027924645.1 of Cunninghamia lanceolata. Classification (NCBI taxonomy): domain Eukaryota; kingdom Viridiplantae; phylum Streptophyta; class Pinopsida; order Cupressales; family Cupressaceae; genus Cunninghamia; species Cunninghamia lanceolata. The sequence goes on from BSBN01001296.1 coordinate 842,471, forward strand.
AATGAGGTGTGTGTGTAGGGCACAACATTGTCCTCTAGAAAAAGGTTGAAGTTATTCAAAGAGAATTTCCATCATCAATTCTTGATTTTCTAGTTCTACAATTAATAACAACTGCATACATCATGATTGGGGCGCCTCTTCATTATTCCTATTGATTATTTCTTCATCCATATAATCCTTAGAATCTAAATTTGATAGACCATCAATGTTTGAATCTTCAAGCACCTAATCATTATCAAACTATACTTGATGGAAATATCTTCTTTTGGTAGCTGACTATGCCATCCATCATCCCATATTGTTAGCCAACTTTGTATTTCAGGACAACATTCTCCATCGTGTTTGTTTGTTGCATGGAACAAGCAATATATTTTGGCACGCAAGACACATCAACTACTTGTCTCATTGATGAAGTATGCACAGTAGACCTATCATTGGCATAATTAATAAAAGCATCTTGTCTACATAGAGGACATGGATCTTGCTGAAGAGGTGAAACATTAAAAGGAATCAACAACTTCATTGAATTTCTTTGAATTTTAACTAAAGTGATCATAGGATCCTCTAAATCAATAACATATTCTTGTGCCTCTCTCAATTCTATAGCATTTCTTTTCTTGAGAAAGAAAGAAACTTTTGAAGATTGAGCATTTTTGAAACAACTAAAAAGAATTTCAAAAGAAAGTTTCAATGTGTCTGCAACTTTGGCAACTAGATAGTTGAATCTAGCTATGAACTCATGCATTGGTTCACTTTCATCTTTTTTGACATTTGAGAGCTATGAAAATAAGACATAATTAGCTTCCACATGTTTGAAATGAGAAAGAACTTTCTCACTCATCAAGTCCCAACTTGTGATGGAACCAACAACAAGGTGATTAAACCAATCAACTACTACACCTTGCAAGCTTTCCATAAATAAGTGAACTGCAACATCTTCATGTGCAATGTTGAGAATTCCACATGCAGTGGTGAAGGCTAAAATATGCTCGTCGGGATACTACTTACCATCACCGTAGAAACATCAGGGGATCAATATCAATACATATCATAAGACTCTGCTAATAACACGCTCATAACAAATAAGAGAATGAATAGAAACAAGTATGACGTTAGAAGAAATGAAAGTATTATTGGCTGGGAAAGTAGGGATAGATCCAAAGAGGCAAACATGAGAACATTCAAAATGCCAAATGAAAATGAAAAGGCACATCAAGGTGCCTAGCATCCTACTTCACCTACTAGGTTACAAAGGAATGAACTTGATAATATTCCTAATGATGAAGATCATCTTGGATAACCTGATGCTGAAAAAAGGGAACAAATTCTCAATGAATAATTGGATTTGATAGATCATGTTAGATGAAGAAGGAAATAGCTCATAGTGGAGAATGAGTTGCTACAAGCTCAACTTGCCTAGCAAGCACAAACTCAAGCCCAAGCAACCCAACAACAGGTTAGAAACCAATATCATGATCAAGTTCCCAATCAGTAGCAACATCAACAACAATATCAACAATAGTACCAACAGATGGGTCGGTAGGGTAGAAACCCAAGCCATATGCATCAAGTTCCTAATCAGCCACCAAAGTAGCCACAAGTGGGCCAATAATTCAGAAATATTCCAAACCCCATACCTCGATTCTAAAGACAAGCTCAAAGGTTCTCTCTAGCTAGGCAACCTTTGGGAGCATAAAGGTATAAATAATTAAACTTCTTTGGCATCCTTGATTTTCCTAATCCAATTCCAAATGAAATAAGAGGAAAGATTCCTAGGTTTTAGGGAAATAATGTAGTCATAGGAGAGGAACACCTAAGACATTTCATAAATGTCATACATCAATATGAGATTGATCATGAAGATGTTATGATGAAATTGTTTGTTCACTCATTAGAGGAGAGTGCCAAGGAATGATATAAGAGTCTTCTTGATAACAATGTGGATTCATGGGAAGAGTTCATGAGGGTATTTAGATTTCAGTATGGGGATAGGATTGATCCCAAATTTTCTATCCATGAACTTACAACCATTAAGAAGGGAGTCAATGAAACAGTGGCAAAATTCAATAGCAGGTTCATCATGACTATGAGAAGGGTACCTTTGAATATTAGGCCCAATGAATCAATGTGTTTGCTATTGTATTGTGGTGCCTTTCATTCAAAGATTGGTTATTGTCTAAGAGATAAGAATCCTCAAACATTGAGGGAGGCTTATGCTACAACTATAAACATTGGGAGTAATATGAGAGCTTTAGGTAAACATGTCAAAAGGTCTGATGTGAAGATATCCTAGCTAGATAGGGTAGCCTTCAATAAGCCTCTCACAACTGAAGACAAATTAAATAAGCTCATGGGAGTTATGAAGGATTTATCCTATAAAGTAGCAAGAAATGAGAAAGGGTTGCCACCTCAAGGTGCAACAACATATTTCAATAAAGGCCAAAGGTTGCATAATAGGCCTTACAACACCAATTGGTCTAAGATACCACAACATAGTAATAGACAAGAAACCCCCAAACAAGTGACTTTCAAACAGCCCGAGAGGGACACACCAGATCTATTGAGGAGGGATCAAGTCAAATTTCAAGTTGTTTCTTCTTGGTGTGAGGCATGCTATCTTCAACATGAATTAGCCAGTTGTGCAGTTGCTCATTCAATGAGTAGAGAAGAAGAATTTCCCAATTAGGAAGGTGGTGTTGAGTATTATGAAGATGAGATAAATTAGTTTGATACTGAGGGTTATGAGCAAATGGATATGGATGCTCATTATGACAGTTATGGTGATGATGATCATGTTTTTTAATATAATTATATTATAGGCCCTAAAAGGTATGAGTTGCTATCTCATGACTTTGAGCACTTGAGGGACCTCATGCACATGAAGTATCAATAGTCCAAACCATGGAAGGAAGATATGAAAGCCCTTGCTGATGTAGCCTTAATGCAAGTATAGGGAGGTTACCAGTTGAGGAATAGACAAGTTCCTATGCAAAGTAGCATTGCTGCAAGGCCAAGTAGAAATGAACTAGATAGTGAAAATGAAAAAAACTAAATAAATATTGAAAAGAGGGACAACACTACTCCCAAGAAGATACTGAAAAAGAAGAAGCTCCCAATGCAACCATTGGCAACAAAAAAGAAGTATGTGCAAAAGGCTCCAGCATATGTGGTGCAATCAATTGTTGTATCTACCTCAAAAGTGCAAAATTCAAAGGGGGCTGTCAAAGAAGACCAACCCTAGTTGCCAAAAGAACAAGAAAAGAGCAAGGAGAAAAGGAATGATTTGAAATGTATGGATATTTTTTCCAACCAGTTGATACCTTTCATTCCAAATGCAAATGATGTTACCATATCATGTGATGCCCTTCTACCAAAGTATCACCCTATATATATGGCTCAAATTCTTATCCATGTCATAATTTTATTGCCAATAGGGGAAGACCTTAGAATTCCCAAGCATAGGGATAGAGTTTTATCATGATATGTCACTGATGTTAATGCACCAGAATAGCTTGTTGTTATTTCTTGTGACAATGATAAAAGTAAAAATGAAGAAGAAAGTGTAGAGGTATATTTGGGGTCATCTATTTTTAATAGTCAGATGGATGTCTATCCTTTGTATACAACATTAATTATCAATGGGTGGTTGTTACACAATTGTATGCTTGACTCTAGTGCCTTTAGTAATGGCATGCCATTAAAGGTCATGAATGATTTAGGTCTAAAAGTGTCTAAGTCTTATGGAAAGTGTTTTTCCATGGATTCTAGAGGTGAATGTAATTGGACTGGTAAAAGTTGTGGAAGTCCATCTTGTTGCCTACCCTAATAAGTCATTTCTAATGGATGTCATCATTATTGATTGCCTTGCTAAGTGGGGTATGTTTTTGTCTAGAAATTAGGTAGCTTCTATGGGGGGCAGTATCCAAATGGACCTGTCATATGCTACCATCCCAATGCATGGGGTAGAAGTAAAATTGTATAAGGAAAAGAAAATGGAAGATGGTATAGAAGATCGTTACAAGGCAACTGATGAAGCAAACTTTTTTGATACTGATATTGATCACTTCATTGGATATTATGACAACAATGATCATGATGTAATTGTTGATCCTCCCCATTGTGATATATGATTTGTGGACGATGCACTTTGATGGTGCATGTTCTAAGGACGGTTTAGGTGCAGGCATTGTTTTGATCTCACCAGATGGGGAACATTTTGGATTGTCCTTTAGGCTTGATTTCCAATGCACAAATAATATTTCTAAGTATGAGGCTCTTTTGTTAGGTTTGACTATTGCTCATAAGCATGGAATCAAAATTTTAAGAATCCAGGGAGATTTTGAACTTGTAGTATAGTAGGTCAAAGATGTATATGCAGCCAAAGATAAAAGATTGAGAGCATATAGGAATGTTGCATGAGATACATTAAACTTATTTGATGTTATTGGCATTGAATGGATTAAAAGGACATAAAATATAGAAGTTGATGCTTTGGTGGTTGTAGCTTCTAAGTTTAACTTGTGTTCAACCTTTTCTCATTCTCATTATACTATTGAAATTCTCATAAGGCCCACCACTCCTAAAAACATCTACACCTGGAAAGTATTCAATGATCTAGTAATCAAATTTATAGTTTTCTAAATTGCATGGATGAGTTTGATCACCAGTTAATAGACTACAAACCCATGATAGAGGTTGAAGATGGAAAAGAAACTTTGTTTGGTAATGAGGTGGTACAAATAAAAGTAAACACAATTCCTAAAGGGATTGTAGCACTGGAAATGATGTTTGATAATGCAGATTGCTAGAAAAGAAAGGCAAACCAATTGAAGAAGATAATGTTGAAGGTGTGAACCTAGGAACTGAGGCAGCTTCTAAGATGATCTACATTTGTAAGAAGATGAAAGAAAATGAGAAGCAAGTGTTGATTGCATTGTTGAAAATATTTAAGAATTGTTTTGCATGGTCTTATGATGAGCTCAAGGCTTATAGGGAGGACCTATTTCAGCACACCATTCTCCTCTAGCCTAATGCAAAGCCTTTCAGATAGAAACAAAGACTCACAAACCCCACTCTTGCTCCTCAAATGCAAAAAGAACTAATGAAGCTAGAAGAAGGAGGTATAATCAAGCCTATCCAGCATTCAGAGTGGGTATCCAACATGGTCCCTATAAGAAAAAATTAGAAAATCAGATTGTGTGTGGAATTTAGAAATTTGAATATCAAATCTCTCAAGGATAACTACCCTCTCCCAAGCATGGATCATTTTCTACAAAAGGTAATAAGTTTAGAATTGATGTCTATGATGGATGGATTCTCAGGCTATAACGAGGTATTGGTCAAGGAGTCAAATCAATACAAAACAACATTCACCACTCCTTGGGGTACTTATTATGTGAGAATGCTGTTTGGTTTAAAGAATACAGGTTCAACATTTCAAAGGTTAATGGATGTTGTCTTTGCAAGCCTAATAGATGAGATCATGGTAGTCTACCAAGATGATCTAACTGCATTCTCTAAAGAAAGGAAAGATCATTGAAAACACCTGGAGCTAATCTTTGAAAGGTTCCTTGAGTTTGGGATTTCTTTGAATCCCACAAAGTGTCACTTTAGAATTGAAGAATGTAAGTTGATGGGACATTGTATCAAGGGATGGGGTAAGAATTGACCTAGAAAGACTAATGGAAATTGATCTAATTCCTCAACCCAAATCAATCAAAGGTGTCCAATCTTTCTTTGGACAAATTAATTTTGTAAGGAGGTTTGTCCCCAACTTCATTGAGAAAACCAAGGACATATCCAAGATGCTTAAGAAAGGGTAGTCAATCACATGGAGTAAGGAATCGATTGAGGCATTTGTTAACATAAAGGAAACCCTCAAAGATATGTTGGTCTTGGTATGCCCAGACTACTCTAGGCCATTCTAGATCTTTTCTTTTGCTTCTTATTACATCGTAGCTATCTTGTTGTAGAAGAACAATGATGGGTATGAGTGGCCCGTTGGATTTTTAGTAAATCCTTGCAAGATGCAGAACTAAAATATTCTATAATGGAAAAGCACACATATGTCCTTGGTAAGGCTATAAAATTTTTTAGATCATATATAATGGGTACAAAAACTATTACATATGTGCCACACATAGTTGTGAAGGATATTTTCATGCAACAAGAGGCCTCTAGAAGAAGATGTAGATGGATCAATAGGATCCAAGAATATGATATAGAAGTGCAAGTCATAAATTTGGTTAGAGGCCAAGGTCTAGCAAAGCTAATGGCAGATGCAAATTTGGATGCAGCTGAGGTAAACAATGTGGATTCATTCCCATTTGTTAGCTCTTGTCATCTAGTTGATAATCCTTGGTATAAAGATGTTATTTTCTATCTAGAAAATATGTGTTGTCCTCCAGGCATGAATAGAAATCAACAAAGGACACTCAAGCTATAGTACCAGAGGTATGTGCTTATTCAGGGTAATTGAATGTGGAGGAATCATGACAGGCTATTTCTCAAGTGTTTGGATCAAAATCAATTGATGAAAGTGATTAAAGAATGTCATCAAGGTATGTGTGGACATTTTCATGCTAGAACCATAGTACACAAGATTATTAGGGCAGTGTATTGGTGGCCAAATTTATTTAAGGATGTTGCTAAAGAAATTAGAAAATGTGATGCTTGCCAAAGGTTCTCAGGCAAACTAAAGCATGTTGCCAATCTCCCTCTTGTGACAATTACAGTTGAAAAATCTAGTAATGGATACAAACAGATTTTTGTGGTAACTGACTACTTCACCAAATAGATTGAGGCTATTCCAACTCATAATGCAACATTTAAGGTGGTGGTAGAATTCTTGACAAACAACATCATAACCAAGTCTGGTGTGCCACATAGAATTGTTGTTGCTAATGCTATGTGTTTTAGATCCTGTGATATTTTGGATATGCGTTCTAAGTCTAGGATTAATCTGATCCACTCATCTCCTTACCGCCCCCAAAGCAATCGATAGGTTTGGGATGATAAACTGGAATATGCAGTTTGGGTTGATAAGATCACCTATAAGCATGCTACAGGTAAGTGTCCATTTGAACTTGTATATGGACTAGAAGTTGAAATACCAATCACACTAGAATTACCTATGTATAAATTGCTGCAACAAACTGGAGAGGGTGAAGATGATGCTATGGCCATGAGAATGCATGAATTGACTGAACTAGATAAGACTAGGAGGGCTGCACATAAAAGAGATGTACTGTAGCAGCAGAAGGTCAAACTTTTATTTGACAAAGGGGCACTTCAAAGGATTTTCCAAGTTGGAGACATGGTTCTCTTGTGGAATTCTAGGTTAGAAGATAAGGGTAAACATGGAAATTTTGAGGCCTTATGGGTTGGTCCATACCAAATTATAAAAAGAAGCAGCCAAGACACATTTTAGCTCATGGGGCTAGATGGAGAGGTTGTGGAGCTACCAATTCATGGTTGATATCTAAAGCATTACTTCTCCTAAGTAATGAGGTCCTTTTTTGACCCATGTATTTTCTCCTTCAAGTTTTGCCTTATGTAAGTACAATTGTGTTTTTTGCCTCATTCTTATTTTTTGTGGTCTACTCCCAGAGAGTCTTCTAGATTCTCAATGTGCTTGTTAGACACACATCCCAACTAGAGCCAGAGTGTTAGTCCCTATTTTTCTCAGCCCTAAAATTGCAGAATTCTTATGTTTTAGGCCTTTGTTGTTCCCCCTTTCTATTTCTCATATATTCTGCATAAGTACGAACATCCTAAGTATGCGAAAATCCTTCAAATTTTTTCTAAAATTCCTAAGTCCTTAAGGGTTTCTTCCTTAGAAAAAAATTATAAGTATAAATGTGTAAGCCTTTTGGCAAGTTAGTGAGTTCTCGAACCTACCGAAACATTGAAAATGCCTTATGTTTCACCTTGTTTCCCATGTATACAAAGCCTTTCAGCAGGTTCTCGAAATGGAAAACATGTCTAAAGAGGTTTAATGGTTTGTGATTTCCCTAAAACATTGAAGAGGGAGTTAGGAGGAAAAACTAAGAGTTTCGATAGTTCAGCAGGTTCGTGAACCTGCGAACTTGCCAAAACAGGTTCACGAATTTGAATTTTCTTTGAACCGCCAAAAAGGCCAAAGAAGGAAAAGTAAAGTAAGATTTTGGCAATTTTGCCAGTTCAAGAACTTGATAAAACATTGAAAAAGGATAAAATTTTCATGAAAGAAAGAAAAGAGAGAAAGGTTTTGGTGAGTTTGTTGGTTCACGAACTTCCCAAAATGCCAAAATTAGTTTGAATTTTCCCCATTTCATCGAAAGGAAAATACAAGGCAAATAAAAAGAATCAAAAAAGAAATCAAGTAAGCTTTTGGAAAGTTCGCAAGTTAGGAAACTTGCCAAAATGCTGAAAGGAAAAATGTGGAGGAAAAAAGACATAAGCTAAAATGAATCTATAGTTTCCAAGTTCGTCAAAATGCCAAAATGGAGAACAAGAGAAAGAGATCAAAGAGAAAGAAAGGTGAAAAGTGCAAATGGTTCTTAAGTTCACAAAAGCTCTAAAATGTTAAAATGCAAAATAAAAGAAAGAACAAATAAAGAAAGAAAGAACAAAAGCAAGGTTCACCAAATTAAAAAAGTGCCAAAATAGTTTAAAAGAGGGAAAAAGGGCACGAAAGTGAAAACATGCAAATAGGATGCCTACATTCATTCCAATGTCCCAGCTACTTTTATACACTGCAATAAATCTTCCAGGGACACCATGAATGTAGTAGGTAAGCCCAACTACCATTTGTACTTGCACAACATCTTAGCCCTTCATTTTAGGCAGGAATGTTGTAGATTCCAAGGATCAATCGATGCAGATTAGGGCACCGCATTTGAAGGCCATGAAGGAGAAATTTGTATTCATTTTGGGGGGTTGATTAGTGAACTAGTTCTAGATGTGCAGGTCCTTCAGGAAGATCTAGGGCACCAAATACTTCTAGTTCATTCTTCAAAAGGGAGGAATACATTCTATAAATTAGAGGAAAGGGATTTCAATGTGCATTTTTATGTAATGGTATGTCTCCAAGACATTTTGTAATGATTTAAGGAATGCATAGTCCTAGCTGTGTATTTTCTTTTGCCACATTTGTTGGTATGAGTGTAATGAAGATTTGATGTATGTATGACAACATCTAATGAATTGCAAGATTTTGTAATGGTCTTCTCTTCATCTCACATGAGTTATTGCAGTTCTGTTTTGGATTACTAAGTATGTCCATTGTATGTAGTGCTATTTAAGATATGTATGTAAATACATATTTGTTTCTGTTAATGTTTTGCAAATGTATCTCCTTCTATCTTGTAGTCTATAACTTTATTTCCCAATGGAGTAGGCACCGGTCTAATTAATGAAGGTTCAATCACCATTCTTTCTATAATCTAGCATCATGTTAGTTGTAGGATTAGATATTTAGGGTTTTTTTGCAGTTCATGATTTATTGTTGCAAACCAGGGAAAAATCATTAGTGACTTAGAGTGTTTAAATTATTAGAGAATCATGTTCTTGCATATTTGCATCTTGCACTATTGCAATGATGCTATCATCAGCTTAATGAGAGGTTTTATAATGCAGTAGACTTGTTCTAATCCAATGACACTAATGGGGATTAGAACTGCAACTTGGGTACTATTGCAATATTGTAAATCTAAACATATTTTGTGTTATTATCAATCCCTATTGAGGGAAACCTCTAGGAACACCTCCTTGGTTTGGCTAAACCAAAAGTGAAGAGGAGATTACCCACTCATAATATTTGCCTCTAAATCATCCTTAACATGTTGATGAGCCCATTCCCAATCTTCTTGATGACACCCTTGGCTTAGGAGATTAGGTAATGTTCTAGGGTTTTGGATTACTTATTTTAGGTGCCAACACAACCCACAACCAAAACCAAAGGTGATCAAGCTTTGATACCACTTGTAAGGAAGCTAAGGTAACAGAATAATTTCCTACACTAATCTTGAGAGGAGGGTTATGCAAAACTTTTCAAATATTTTCAATAGTTACATAAATTATACAGATATAAACATAAATAGAAATCATACCACAACACAGTGATTTGCGTGGGGAAAACCCTTTCCGAGAAAAACTCCACACTCCAAAAGTAGCCCAATACATTATTCAGAAATCTCAACAAGATTACAATATACTTGTAGAGCAAGCTTTCACAAGAGTATCACCAACTAGAGATCTAGAGGCAACTCAACATCTATAAGACTCTTACCCATAACCTCCATCTCAAGCACCTAATATATAGGAGATATAATACATGAAACTATCAAACTGTAATTAGAAAACCATGAGCCAAAACCACCCAAAAGTGGCACCCAAATTATCTCCAATAAAAGATTCCTTATGATGTGTCATAACACGCATCAACATATGTAACTCCCCTTACAACTATTTTCTGTGTCCAACACATTTTTACATTTTCCAATACAGGAGGCCCAACTTTCAGAGGCCATAACTTTTGATCTAGAAGGCCGATTGGGCCCCTTTGTTTTTAAATTGAAGAGTTCAAAGTGAATCTACATACTGGACACCTCCAATGGCGATGTTGAACAACCCAAAATTTTAATTTTTACCAGAAACCAACTCTATAGCCCACAAATTGTTTTTTTTGTTTTTATAAACAAAAAATCACGCTTTTGGTAATTTACAATGTTGAGACACCTTTCCTAACAAACTGTTTAGCTTCTAGTGTAGCTAGGAAATATAAAATATAAAATATTATCCTACTAGGTGTTAGCATTTTATTTCACACTTTTTAGTGCGACACAAAATGGAATAGATGTGTAGTAGAACAACTCTTCAAATTAGAAGAGGAAGCTCCTTGTAAAATAAAACTAATCTAAAATTGTACACAATGTACTTGCAATTTACATGTTTACAATGTTTTTAGATATGTTTCATGTTCACACTGAATAAAACATAAACATGCAATCTTTTTGGGTTTACTATGTGCAAAAGGTGGATAAACATTTTCAATCATGAGGCAAGGATTTTGTGCCTTTTGACTTAAATTAAAACCAACAACTACACACTTGCACTATTTAGCTAAAGACATATGTTGAGCAGGACAAGGACACATAGATTGCATTGAACATATTGAATAGATTAACACATAAACATATAATCATGAATGTTATGATTAAATCGCATATAAGATGGTACAAAGCCACAACTTATATCTTCAATTTCACCTACGAGACAGTTTGTAGATTCATTGATCAACTTAACCTTTAGTACTGATGATGACACATTTCAATAGATACTTAGAAGAAAAACAAGCATAATAAAATCAATTGAAAGAACAACAATATTACAATCACATTGAACATTAGACGATTAACAATTTCAACGTAATGAAGGCACGAGAATTGTCATTTTATTAATGTTGATTCACTGATACAAATGATTTCTTTATCTCTGATATTGAATACTACTCTAATAATGAATCTTCAAAAGCACTTAGTTATATTGTTTACAAAGAAAATGCATGAAAATAAATAAAATAATTAACTCAACTCCTAATTGTTGTTTGCATGATATGCAAACTTTATTACAATTTATCTACTCCACTAAATCTGAATTACAAACAAGCAATTGTAGTTCAATTGACGATAAAACATACAACCCCTGGTTAAATTATAGATCAAATTTGTTGTAAACTATGATGTTATGCTCACATCTCTTGCATGATGATCAAACAAAATTCAACTCCAAGTTAACACTAAAAATAGAAAATGCTAAAAATAGTACGACTATAAATAGCTTCAGCTAAAAATAACAAGTCTTTGAAAATGGTGACCTGCTAAAATAGGAAATCTATTTTTAGTACGGGCTAAAAATAGTCCTTTAGATAGGTCGCTCTAGATGACTTTGATGATTTTGAGAAAACCCTCTGAAAAACCTTGAAATTCTATTCATTCACCTTTCCTTTGTATTGGCATGTTCAGATCTATGCAGCTATGTTTTTCTCCTTGTATAGGTATGTGAAACTTCAATCAGGCACGCTTTTGCCTTTGGATAGGCATGTTTGACATAAGATAAGCACACTTTTACTATTCTAGGATCACTTTCCTTGTTCAAGTGTGCTTTAATCCTTCTTGGCACACTTTTACTCATGCAATCTTCATTCCTTGGCTCAAGCGTGTGATACCAATCCAAAGTACGCCTTTGGTTTAAAACCACATTAATTTTACTTGTTTAGGCGTGTGGTTTCTCTAACATACACACTTTTGATGTGGCACAATCCTTTACATAGGAAAATCTATCCTTCCTAAGGCGTGCTGCTACATTTAAAACCTCTTTTAATATTTCCTTTATAAGATGCGTCGCCTTCCAATCCTATACACTTTTACTCTGGTCATGATCCTTTCAAGATTTTGGTGTGCCTCTTTTCTCCTAGGTCCGCTTTTGGAAAATAACTTATTTTTCTATCATAGACACTTCTAGATCCCCTTAAATGCACTTTTGGTCCACAAAATTTTTTTTGATAAGGTGTGTCTAGAAACCACTAGGCACACTTTTGAACTAGCTCCTGTTTAGTTGTTCAAATTTTCTTGTTTTGGCACATCTGATGGAATGCAAACACGCTTTTGCTCTATTTTAGATTCTTTGAATGTCATGCCAAGATAACCAAAGGTGTGTTTAAACATTGGAATCCTCTTCTTGTTTTGGTGCATCTAGTGAGGAGAAGGTGCACTTTGTCTCTACAACCATTTCCCTTTGTTTAAGTGCCCCTATATTCTTTTGGGCATGCTTTTCCACATGACTCATTTTTTCTTTGTTCAAGAGTGCCTTTCTTCACCTAGACATGTTTTTACACTAGTCGAACTACTTCCTTCATTTTGGTACATGGTCTCTCTCATGTGCACACTTTTGCAATGAAAAGACTTTTATGATGGCACGTGAAGACTAAACTAGGTGCACCTATACTCTTACAAACAAATCTTTCATAATTTCTTGTTCTTTTTATGAGGCATATGAAGAGAAAAAAGGCACACCTTAATAATGAAACTTAGACTTTGAACCTTGATTTGGCCCATGGAGTTCCTAGCTTAGGAACTTATACTCTATAACTATTTTTCCCTTGGGATGGTGCATCCAACTCCACATTGGCACATGTTTACACTGAATCCTTCACTTCTTTGTCCAGGTGCATCTAGCGAACACCAAACGTGCTCCTAGACCAAAGGCGCACTAGTGAGATTAGGTGCACTTTTTCTTTGGTTAGGTGCATGAGGCTCCAAGGGGGCATAGTTTTTCACTGAACCTACTTTTTCTTTGTTCAGGAGCACCCAATGACTACTAGGAACACTTTTGCACTGGATCTTTTTCAAAATTCTTTGCTTTGACATTTGGATGCGCCTTTACATTGAATTTGTAATCAAATGGATGAAATGGTATCCTTGAATTGATTAAGTACTTTGATGCCTACAATGTTAGCAGAAAGAAACACAACATGACATAAAAAGGAAACACTTTAAAGGTGATAAAATAAGGTTTTTGTTTGATTGGTTTGAATACATATGCAAGTTTCATATGGGTACAACATTTGGCTCTGTCTGGGATCGTGGCCTATACTTACAGTGGCATAGGAGGACCTTAAAATCTCTAATTTATGAGTAGATTGGTGTCTTATCAGTTGGGAAACAAAGTCAGAATATGCCTAAATCACCTAAACATGACATTCCTAAATCACCTAATAGAACACAATGTTTCACAATGGGTCATTGGTGCAGGGGCACATGGCAATTTTTGAATTTTTGCTCCCAATAAGAGCCTAGGGGGGAAATGTTTCTCCATCATTGATTTAATTAAGTCTATTTAAGACATTTAGAGGTAGTGGAGGTCACCTAGAGTCAGAGTCTTAAGTATTTGCATAATTTTAGTTAACTCTATTTTTGATTTTGTTAGTGGGAAGGCTATTTTTAGCCTCTTTTTGGCTTGTAAACGTCCATAGGCATTATGGATCAAACATATTTCAATGTATGCATAGTGATGACATAGGACACATCTCGAGGAAGGAAGCATAGAACTTTGGAGTGAAGAAAATAAAGAAATTTTCTAGTTTTCCATAATTTTCACTATTTTTTCTACTCTTCCAGCACTGGTACGCATCCGTAAAGTAATGTCATGACTTCTAATGCACAAAATCTTGAATCATGTTGAGTTAACTTTCATTTGCATCTAATTGGGAGTATTTGCATTGGTTTTCAAGCATTTTATAATCATTTTTTCTAAAACTGGGTTTAAAACCCTGATTTTGAGGGTTTTGGCCAACCAATGGGTTTTTGACCCATTCCACCTATGTGGCATAACCAATGTGGGTGGAATGGAGCTAGATAGGTTCTATTTCCTTGGTTATGTCATTGCAGGAGCAGGGGATTGGAAAAGAGGGATGTTTGAATCCTTTTGAAGTCTAATATCTTCATGTATTAGACTTTTTAAGCATAGTGTAGCAACCAAAAGGTGGAAAGGTGACTTGGGATGACTTAGGATCCCTAAAACTGACATAGTCAGTCATTTTCAACCCCATAGACACCCTAAAATTGGTTTTAGAAGTTGGGAACAAGTTTATCTCATAGTTGCCTTGTAAAAGAGGCCTAATTAGGCCTAAGAACAACAGGTACAGTTAGTTTTTGAGGCACATGTTCCAAAGAAACCTATGTTGCATGTTTGATATGTTGTGTAGAAGCCTAATGGGTATCCAAAAAGATAATTTGTTCATGGGTTTGTCATGAAGTCTACAAGTTAGGACTGAAAACCCCCTTTCCAAGGGCTACAAGCATTTAGGACAGTTTTCAAGGCAATGCTAAGAAGGACAAGTGAACAGGGCTCTTGGGTGGTGTCATTAGTGTTAACCTGCCTTACTGATGTGGCCTAAGATGTCTTGGAGGATTGGTAAGTGTACCATGCATCCAAACCATGATGAAGCACCTTTCCTTCACATTGAAGCCATGTGTAGTTGAAGAGATGTCTACTCTATGCATGATCAACAAAGTGATCATTGAAGTGTTTGTTAAGAACCATACCCTGCTTTGCATCAAGTGGTATTAGAGCTCAGGTAGTAGATCATTGGAAGAGTTGAAGATTGAATTTTAACAGTTGGAATTTGAAGAGTCAAGATGCATCCGGAAGATACCATGGCAAAAGAAATTAGAGAGTTGAAAGAAAGGTATGCTAAGTTAAAGGAGATGAATCCAAGGAGATCACTATTCAAAACAACCTACAAATGCAAAGAAAAGGTATGTAAAGTTGTGATAGATTCTGGTTCTACTAACAACATGGTTTCCATAGAAATGGTGGATAAACTGAATTTACTAAGGATTCCTCATGAAGAATCGTATAAAGCATCTTGGTTGAATGATGATCAATCAATTTTGGTAAGTGAACAAGCTTTTGTTGAATTTAATATTGGTGGCTATAAGGATAAAATTCTTCATGATGTGGTACCTATGAGTTGTTGTCATTTGTTATTTGGAAGACCATGGCAGTATGATAGACATGCCATATATGATGGGAGGTATAATACTTACACTATAGAAAAGGATGGAACCACTTTTAAGCTAACACCACTATAGGAGAATGCTAAGGAGCAGACCAAAGAAGCACGAGTAATCATGTTTGGAAAGATGGAGTATATAGAGTTTGTGGAAGACAAAAATGAAGAATGTGCAGCCAATACAAAGGCAAAAGATGTTGAGACAGCAAGAATAGACAAGGATGCAATGTTGAAGAGTAAAGAGGATGATGATTTGGTGATGGAGATTGAGATAGTGAAGATTAGAGATGAAATGATCTTGAAGGTTCAAGACATGCTTGGAAAGTGTAATAAAGTCAAGGGAGAGACTGAATTTTGTCAAACAAAGGTAAAGGAGGTTATAGGACAATCAAATACTGTCAAAATAGAGATGTGTAGATCTAATACAAAGGTTTGTGGGATAGAGGAAGAAGGGGCAAGGACCCTAATGACAAAGATAAGAGGAAGAGCTATGGTGAGTACAAGTGAGTTGCCCAAGGAAAGGCAAGATTGGCCTAGTAAGGTCACCATAGAAGAGTTATTTTATCCATTGAAAGGACAAGAAGATGGAAGGCAGTAGAAGTCTGATAGTGAAGAAGATAGAATACCTAATGGCAAGGAGGTCTTAAAGGCAGACAGAATGAAGGCAGGGGTAAAAGGTAAAAGAAAAGAGAGTAAATGGATTGAGGTAAGCCAAGATAGGCTTGTAATGCATGAAGGGATCATGGTGGGGGCAGTGTTGTGTCCCTTGAGGTAGAAGAAGACAATGGGCAGTCAAGTACTACCATGACAGAGGTACAATGTAATTAAGTTTGAAAGGTAATGGAAATGGTTTGATGTCAATGACTGATAAAGAAAGGAACAGAGGTGAACTGGTAGAGAAGACTCAAGGTTGGCAAGATAATGCCATGACAAGGACAACACCTAGTCCTTTAGATTCAAGGAGAGTTAGTGAGTAGTTGAGGTCTGTAGATACAGTGATTTCTAAGTCTGAAAACATAGTGATCATAGAGGCAGAAAATTTGATACAAGACATGAGAGTAAAAGGTGCAATGAGCCGAGGTAAATGGCAAGTGAAAAAGTTTAAAATGGTTGAGGTTGAAGAGAAGCAAGTTGAGAACATGGTGTCCAAAGAGGATGGTGGACAGTTAGATTTTGTTAGCATAAAGGTTCATAAACCTGGTAGGATAGAGGTCCTTGAGGCAGAGTATCAAATGCCAAGAGTGGGCAGTCAAGGTAAAGAGATGGAAGGTAAGATACAAGGAAGTGTGGCCAGATTTGAGCACACACAGAGAGTTGAGATGAAAGTTGTAGTCACCCCAAGTGGAGAAAAGGTTAAAACAATGAGTTTGAAGAAGGTCTCAGTGATGGAAGAGACCAAGGATGTGATAGGCCAAGAGAAGGATAGAATGGTTGAACGGGAAGTAGCAGGTCTATATGCAGCAAAGAAGCAATATCAAGTTGCAAGGCAAAGACAAGTTGGTGAGTATGAGTATGCTCCAAGGGTAAAGATGAAGACAATCCAAGGAATCATTGGTAAAGGTTTGTTTGAATGCATAAAAGCAAGAACATCATCTGGTTTTGATCAAGGAGCAGATAGCAGACCATAATTAGGTCTGATGACAAAGGTGAAGTTTTATGCAAACAGAGTTACAAGATATTAGTGTCTACATCAAGGAAAGAGTTTTGTAGATGAGTAAGCATGTGGAAGGCAAGTTGGAGTTGGAACAAGTCAGCACTCATGTGAAAGAGGAACGACAAGTGGAAGCAAATGGATGAAGCTGGTGAAGACAAGTCAGGACATGAAGGTGCAGATTCAAGATGATAAAGCAAAAAGAGGACCACTTTGCATGGACAAGTGCAAGACAAAGGTGAAGATGAAGAACAAGTGGAGCTGTTGAAAGACCAAGGAGGAGCATCAAAGAGATATTGCAAGTCAAGAGTTGAAGATTTCCAAGAGACTTGGAAAAAGTTTCAAGCCCAGTTGTATGGTGCAGGGGCACATGGCAATTTTTGAATTTTTGTTCTCAATAAGAGCCTAGGGGGGGAAATGTTTCTCCATCATTGATTTAATTAAGACTATTTAAGACATTTAGAGGTAGTGGAGGTCACCTAGAGTCAAAGTCTTAAGTATTTGTATAATTTTAGTTAAGTCTATTTTTTATTTTGTTAGTGGGAAGGCTATTTTTAGCCTCTTTTTGTCTTGTAAATGCACATAGGCGTTATGGATCAAACATATTTCAATGTATGCACGGTGATGAGACAGGACACACCTCAAGGAAGGAAGTATAGAAGTTTGGAGTGAAGAAAATAAAGAAATTTTCCAGTTTTCTGCAATTTTCACTATTTTTTCTACTTTTCCAACATTGGTACGCATCCGTATAGTACTGTCATGACTTCTAATTCACAAAATCTTGAAGCATGTTGAGTTAAATTTCATTTACATCTAATTGGGAGTATTTACATTGGTTTTCAAGCATTTTATAATCATTTTTTTGAAACTGGGTTTAAAACCCTGATTTTGAGGATTTTGGCCAGCCAATGGGTTTTTGACCCATTCCACATGTGTTGCATCACCAATATGGGTGGAATGGAGCTAGATAGGTTCTATTTCCTTGGTTATGTCATTGCAGGGGCATGGGATTGGAAAAGAGGGATGTTTGAATCCTTTGAAGTCTAATATCTTCATGTATTAGACTGTTTAAGCATAGTGTAGCAACCAAAAGGTGGAAAGATGACTTGGGATGACTTAGGATCCCTAAAACTGACATAGTTAGTCATTTTCAACCCCATAGACACCCTAAAATTGGTTTTAGAAGTTGGGAACAAGTTTATCTCATAGTTGCCTTGTAAAAGGGGCCTAATTAAGCCTAAGAACAATAGGTACAGTCAGTTTTTGAGGCACATGTTCCAAAGAAACCTATGTTTCATGTTTGATATGTTGTGTAGAAGCCTAATGGGTATCCAAAAAGATAATTTGTTCATGGGTTTGTCATGAAGTCTGCAAGTTAGGACTGAAAAACCCCTTTCCAAGGGCTACAAGCATTTAGGACAGTTTTCAAGGCAATGCTAAGAAGGACAAGTGAACATGGCTCTTTGGTGGTGTCATTAGTGTTAACCTACCTTACTAATGTGCCCTAAGGTGTCTTGGAGGATTGGTAAGTGTCCCATGCATCCAAACCATGATGAAGCACCTTTCCTTCACATTGAAGCCATGTATAGTTGAAGAGATGTCTACTCCATGCATGATCAACAAAGTGATCATTGAAGTATTTGTTAAGAACCATACCCCACTCTGCATCATTCATCCCACAATAATGGGTTACACTTTTTGGCCAAACTTGACATTGAAATCAACATTTTGAACTAAATCTTCACTTTCTGACACCTATAGCCACTAAACCGTTAGGAATTTGAACATGATGCGAACTAGTGATTTGTGAGATTTTGTCTGTAGATTCTAAACATATTTTAAAAAAAAAAATTGGAGTTAAATTGTAAATGTTTTTGCCT
Organism: Cunninghamia lanceolata; assembly: GCA_027924645.1. NCBI lineage: Eukaryota > Viridiplantae > Streptophyta > Pinopsida > Cupressales > Cupressaceae > Cunninghamia > Cunninghamia lanceolata. Next base: position 861,558 of record BSBN01001296.1, read on the forward strand.
CTCCTTTGATAACTAGTTTTTAATAGTAAACAACATATTTTTAAAGTGATGTGTATTCTGTCGCACATAATTTTTTTTCTAAAAAGGATAAAATTCTGATTCTTTTGAATTTAGATTGGTAACATCAATATATAGAGGATGCATTTGGTTTCATAATGTTTTGTTGAATTTTTTTTAATTAAGTTTTGAAGTAAAACAAATTATAATTTAGAAATAGGCGTATTCTGTCCAACATAACTTTTTTGTATGTATCAGAATTCTTTTTTTTTGTTGGAATAAGGACATCAATACCTAGAGGACATGTATTTTTTAGAATTTGTTTTCTTTGTTTTCCTATTTTTTTGTATGTGTGAAACAAAGACATTATTATTCATTAAAAAACCTACATTCACAAGAAATAAAAAATAAATATAATAATCAAATTAAATATATTTAAAATTATATTTTTTGGGAAGCTTATAATAAGGACTACATACTTACAAACATAAATTTTAAATGAATTCATTTGATCCCCCAAAATGTATATCAAAGTGGTTTTTTATAAGCATTTTGATAGGTGTAGAGGAGACTCCATTATAAGTATGGTTTAAAACTAGCGGGGTTCTATCAAAGGGGGTTTGAATTTAAGGGGGTTTGATCAAACCCTCTTTAATTAAAATCCTTTAAATGGAACCTTTCAAGGCTTAAATCATTATATTTTCTAAAAATATGTGATTTCAGCAAAAATTAGGATGTCCCAAAAAGTGTAACCCATAATTGTGGCAACACCCCAATACATGAGGGAATCACATGACTACATAACAAAAAACATCACAAATTAGGAAACACAATACATAAATGTGAAACACACAAACAATCTTTTTCCAAGCGGGAACGAAGGGTTACCAAATGGGTTACACGAAACTATTAATGGGCTAGGAAAAGTAAGAACCTCTTCTCATGAGTTGGGAATTCAGTAATGATAGCACATAACCTTTTGTCCTCTGTAGTACTTTCTTAAAGAGCCATAGTTTAGGTGGATAGACATAATCATACGGTGAGAAATTCATGATGAACCGATTGATATGCATGGGTTCTAAATCATTTTCTTCCATCATGAGAAACCTCTCTAATAGATGAAGATATTGAGCCTCCTTCTAAAGATATCTGTTAAGGTCCTATGGCTATAGTACATTTGTAGGAATAGTAATCACCACATATCAGACTTGATTTTTTCATCCATGTCTTTAACATATGCAATGTTGAAATCAGTACATGTATTATCCTCTAGAAAAGGATGAAGTTATTCAAAGAGAATTTCCATCATCAATTCTTGACTTTCTAGATCTACAACTAATAATAGCTGCATACCTCGTCATTGGGGCACCTCTTCATTGTTCCCATTGATTTTTTCTTCATCCATATAATCATCAATCTAAATTTGATAGACCATCAAGGTCTGAATCTTCAAGTACCTGATCATTGTCAAAATATACTTGCTGAAAATTTCTTCTTCTAGTAGCTGATTATGCCATCCATCATCCCTTATTGTCAGCCAACTTTGTAGTTCAGGACAACTTTCTCCATCTTGTCCATTTGTTGCATGGAACAAGCAATATATTTGTGTCGTAGAAAATACATCAACTACTTGTCTCATTGATGAAATATGCACAGTAGACCTATCATTGACATAATTAATAAAAGCATCTTGGCTACTTAGAGGAGATGGATCTTGTTGAAGAGGTGAGACGTTCAAGGGTACCAATGACCTGATTGAATTTATTTGAATTTTTCTTGAAGTGATCATAAGATCCTCTAAATCAATAGCATATTCTTGTGTCTCTCAATTTTGTGTCATTTATTTGCTTGAGAAAGAAAGCAACTTTTGAAGATTGAGCATTGCTGAAACAACTAAGAAGAATTTTAGAAGAAGGATTCAAAGTGTCTGCATCTTTGGCAACTAGACAGTTGAATCTAGCTACGAACTCATGCATTGGTTCACTTACATATTTTTTAACATTTGAGAGATGTGCAAATAAGACATAATTATCTTCCACAGGTTTGAAATGAGCAAGAAATTTCTCACTCATCGAATCCCAACTTGTGATGGAACTGACAACAAGGTGATTAAACCAATTATCTACTATGCCTTGCAAGTTTTTCGTAAATAAGCAAACTACAACATCTTCATGTGCAACATTGAGAATTCCACATGGAGTGGTGAAGTCTAAAATATGCTTGTTAGGATACTACTTGCCATCATCATAGAACTTTAGAAAATTCTTCCTTGAGCCTTTAGGAAGCTCATTATTTTCTGTTAGTGCTAATGACCCGATCTAATTGTTAAGAAAAAGGTGTGTTGTACACCTTGCATAAAAATGAAATATTTTAATTATGTAAAATAAATATTTATTAGTGGTGCATCTATGAGATATTTTTAGCCACATTAAATATTTATTTGGGTCCACTTTTAAAGTTGTATGTAACATTGGGTTAGTTATTTTATGTGTGGGAGACATAGAATAATTAATTATTATTTGAAAAACTTAGTACCATAAAATGAAAACTTAGTATCAAGAATTAAATGTTGGGGTCAATGGTTTTGTGCTCTCATGGTTTTGAAACACATGGTTTTCCCTGTTAGAAATGAAGGTGCAAACCACACAACAAAAATTTGATTCAAACCTTATTATCCTCTAGACAATGTAGAATCAATGGAGATTGCAGCAGAAATTAAAACCCACTACATAGAAATAACAAGCATTAAGAACATAACAAATAACACAGTATGTAACGTGGAGAAAACCCTTTCAGGTAAAAACTCCACCAAGAAAAGAGGCTCCAAGTTGTATTATCTTCAAATATATGAGATTGCAATACATGCACTTCCTCTCCCCTTCAGTCTTCAATCCAGCAGTGCCTGTTACTCTCAACTCTGATAAAAATGTAGTACAAATATCCTTATAAAAGGGGGGTTGCTTTCTAGGGCAAGATAACTGACAAAATATCGACCGTCAGATCTATGACCTAATGACAAACAGTCCAGATTCGCAATAATAAAATATCAAATAAAATGTGGTTTCGAGGGCGGCTGGGGTGTACGGCCCCCAAACCCCCCACCGAGGGAATGATCCCATCGGACCCCTCGCAGGGGGGTTTTGGATGAATGAGCGTCGAGGACCGGATATAAACATGTAGCTGAAACAAGACCACTCCTGGTGAAACCTTTCGTCCCTTATGGGTGATTTACAAATAATATTAGGAGTAATTAATTACATAGAATTTACAAGGTTGATGGCACCTTAATCCTAACATTCCCAATACCACAAATATTTGTGTGAGCTTAAGTCTATAAAAGCAAGCACATGGTTAGTGGTTGGGTTGGTTGGTTGAGTAGGTTATCATTGTATTGAGTTTCTCCATATGCATGGGATGTGTGGTTATATGCTTGGACACATGGAGGATGCATTGGAGGAGCTTGATGTTTCAAAAGTATTTGTGAAACTCTATAAGTGCATTGTAATGTTTTATTGTTGAATAATACATAGAGTATGGATGCTTTTGGAGGCTAGTTTTTCCCTCTTGAGGGTTTTCCCAGGGTATATCTTATGTCACCTTGTGATATGATTGTCTATTTGTTTATATGGTGGATTCTAATTATCATGGTTAATATTTGTTTACATTTTTATCTCTCATGGGGTTATGTGGAAATGTTCTTTATTGTTGTATTTTCCTTTCACTGATTTCCCCATGGCCGCAACAGAGGTGGATGATTGTTGTTGAGATGGTTACCCTTCTAATCAACCATAGGAAGTCTTCATCTGGAACTGAAAAATACTTATAAACTCTAGACCTTTGTGTCAAACTTGAATGACTTGATGGATAAGACAGTAGTCTTATGTCGTTCCCCAGTAGAGTTGCCAAAAACTGTTAGCATTTTACTTGCCTATTTCTAGAGAGGGCTCAACAACTTTTACAAAATGTACCTCTCTACCTCTACCTTAATCTCATTTCATCCATTGATTTGTGCATATGAAAACCTTGTTTAATTATGTTAAGTTCTAGGTATAATTATACTTCAGGGAATTTCTGGAAAGAATTTTGTGTCAAAGGTTTCAACTAATAATTGGCATGTACTTGATTGAATGTATACTTTTTGTCATAGAAGTATGGAGTTGACAATAGCAAGACTTCACTGAGCTCCGGAGATGTTTTCAAAACTCTCAAGTTGTCAATAGCAAGGCTTTTACAAAGTTCTGGAGATGTTTATAGAATTTTAGAATCATTTGAGAGGCTCCAAAGATATTTTTGACGAACTGCAGTGAACTCTTCCTAATTACCAACACCTGCTCCATAATTTTTGTGGGGTACCTTGACTAATACCCATTCCTATTCATAATGGATCTAGGAGAAGGCACCACAAAGTTGTTTCATGTAGGACTAAAGAGCATACCACCAACTACTGTTCTATGCTGCCTTTTTGAACTGAGGTCGATTCTCATGGCCACTAAATCACAAATAATTATTTGTTTAAAAAGGGCACAATTAGTGCCACTTTGACTTTCTTTAAAATTGCATGTTCTCCCTTAGATTCAATAGTTATACAATCAATAAACTGAATGACTAAGTTCTGCAATTCCTACAAAACTCTTAGTTAAAAAATAATAACTATAGTTGTATCTATCAGTTAAAAGATAACTGGTATATATAGAGCCATAGCGTAGGAAATGATAGAATTTTTATTTATTTTTGGAAGTCAACAAAAACATTATTTTTTATATACTCTTCAAGTTCAAAAATGAAGAAGACAATTTATACATTTGTTAAGTACTAAAGGCTTGACTAATTTCTCTTCAGAGGTGGAGCAAGGGCCCACTCCATCCAAAGGATAGGGACTGGTACCTTTTAATTAGATTAGCTACTTTTGTTTCTTTCTAGATTTGTTAAAGTACTTTGTTAAGGTTCTTTGATTGAAATAGTATTAGTTGTTTTAGATACTTGTTTAGATTAGTTTACTTTTTAGCAATTGCAATCTTTTGATTCCTGTAGATTAACTTTAAATTAATTGTTTAGATCTTTGTTTAGACTAATTTATTATTTCAGCACTTGCAATCTTTTGATTTCTTTAGATTAAAGTGATTTAAGCAAGTCATTATTTTAGCAAAGTTTAAAATGCATGATTAAAAAGTAGATAATCAAGTTAGCATAGTTTCAAACTCAACCTTTAGGAGGATTGTTAGGAGGACTACTGGTTAACAATATGTTGCAAATGGCCATGGACATGCTCTGGATTTGACAAATTGGACAAGACTGATCTAGTTAAATGTAAGGTATACAACGACCCTTGTCAATGAACTCTAGGCCTTTGTGCCAAACTTGAATGACTTGATGGATAAGAGGGTAATCTTATATCATTCCCCAATAGAGTCACCAAAAATTGTTATCATTTTATTCACATGTTTTAGTATGATACAAAATGGAATAGATGTGTGGTAGAACTGCTCTTCAAATTAGAAGTGGGAAGCTCCTTGTAAAATAAAACTAATCTAAAGTTGTACACAATGTACTTGCAATTTGCAGGCTTTACAATATTTTTGGAGATATTTCACGTTCATGCTGAATAAGACATAAATATGCAATCTTTTTGGGTTTGCAACATGCTAAAGGTGGAGACACACTTTCAATCACGAGGCAAGGATTTTGTGCTTTTTGACGGAAATCAAAACCTACAGCTACATGGTTGTGCTATTTAGCTAAAGAAAGAGGCTGAGCAGGGCAAGTGTATATGGATCAGATTGAATGGATTGAATAGATTAACACATAAACATATAATCATGAATGCTATGATTAAATCACATATAAGAAAATACAAAGCTACAACTTATATCTTCAATTTCACTTGCGACACAAACTTCATAGATTCGTTGAATCAACTTAACCTTTAGCATTGATGACAACACATTTCAATAGATACTTAGAAGAAAAATAGGCATAATAAAATCTATTGAACGAACAACAAGATTACAATCGCATTGAACACCAAACATTAAGTAATCCTCTATATTGATCTAGTGGATGGACTGGAGCAAGAGTAATCAAATTGGCATTCAGTAAAATGTGTAGCACATTATTTAGAGGTTCACTTAGCTTTGTAATTTTTTTGGAAATTTGAGGCTTGAAAGAAAGACCATTAGAAGTGATGGACACTTAAGAAGTACTAGGTTTGCCCTCTTTCTTATTATTTCCCTTTTAAAAAGTATATCTTTAAAAATTTTGAAGGATAAGAAGATGCGGAAGGGGTATAGGATGACCCATACTTCAATCCATTAGAAGAAAGTAATATAAATTCAACATTCTTAACATTAGCACAAAGGTCCATGAAATAAGTATGGTTATTCAAATAGACACTATCTAAGAGGGGAGGTAATAGGGTCTTAACAAAAATGCTTTAGAGTTTATCATTTAGAAGTTGATGCTTCATTTTGGCACAAAGTGATTGAAATTGTATGACACATTCATTGTGTTCATTAGATCCTTGTGCACATTCAAATAGATATGTACTTTTTAGGCCTATATTTACTTCGAAATGGTTGAAAAAAATTATGGCTAATTGATCAAAAGAATGAATAGATCCAGGGTCTAAAGAATAGAATTATTGAATAGTGTAGTCTCTAAGAGTGTGAGGGAACAACTTAGCCAAGATCTTGCCATCATAAGCATATTCTAAACATTTGCATTGAAGGCTTATACATGAGTATTGGGATCATGTTTACCATGGTATAATTCAAAGCAAGGTGCCACAACCTTCACAAGTAATGGATAGGTTATAACCTCAAATGCAAGAGGTGTGTGATGTACCAAAGTGTATGTTATAACATCTTAATTACTAGGCATGGAATCAACTTTCTTTTCAACTCTATCTAGCTTCAACAATAGTACATCAAGGGTGGAGGTGAGAATAGTGGTGGGTGTGGCATGAGTAAGAGTAGGTGGAGTATAGAGAGGATGGGAAATAAGAGGTAAATAGGTGGCACTATGAGGGTGGGGAATAAACACGAGGAAAAGAGGTAGGGATGACACTATTAAGGTGAAGCATAAATGGCACTAGTGGATGAAGGGATGGAACTAGTGGAAGGAATGGAGGGAAATACTAATGGAAGGAAAGTTAGTAATAATAGTAGAGGTAGGAACATGAGCTCGGTAACATGCATGCAAGATGTGGTAACATGGTAAGTAGGCACAATGAGGGGATCCACCTCAAGATGAGAGGAGGAAGGATCAATCAAAGAGGAAGGGTGAGTGGGTAAGGAGGAAGATGCACTATGTAAAGAAGTAGAGGAAGTTTCGAGATTACTAATGTTGTGAAGAAAATCAATATGAAAGGGTGCATTCAATGTACTATGAAGAGATGTTAGTTATGAAGGAGAAGTAGAATGAGAAAGCTCTTTTAAATGTAGTTGTCTAGTAATAGATAGATCTTGTATATCTACATGTGCATCATGATCAAAATCAAATTACTCGTTATGATTATCCTTAATGGTAATTTCTTGACCAATGGAATGAGAAGACATATGAGGGTTTAAGCATGCACTCCTTGACAAAGGTAAATTAGGATTGCAACTAGATCTTGGAATAAACAAACCCTTGAAAGATAAGGAATGATAAATCAAGGGTAGATATGCATATGAACCTTAGAAATATAATTACTCACCCCTGAAATCAATGATAAAAATTAGATGATAAACCCCTACAGGGAAACCATAAGGGAGGTGTAAGAGCAGAAGGGTTCACCAACATGAAAGAGAATAAAATTTATTTTCTTAAATATAAGGGTAAATAAATAGATAATATAAGCATTCACAATTTACCCTAGATTAAATAGTTTTGGAATGATAAATATACTAAATTAAATGCTTTAGAAATAAATAATAAAATAATGATACTTAGTTGGAAATTTGATACAAATATGATGTGACTTGACAAGTGTTTGTGGATGATTCATTAAGGTGTAGGAAATTTAATTATGCTTAGACAAATACTTTAGAATCTATAGACTTATTATTTGTCACTTCAAATTCAACCTTGCCAAGTGTGACTCTACTCTATTTGCATGGATATATCTCTAAATCCCTGAATGTTTTCTTTCAATCTATCATGAATTTTAACCTTAGTTATGGTCAACATTTTCCACATTATAGGAATAATTACTTTGAAAATTATCAAAGATAGTAGACAAACATGTGGCGGATGCCTTAGATGATGATGTGATGTAAGTACTTTGATAAATGCTCCTCAATTATTGTGTAACTAGCATTGTGAGTTAAGATCTAGATAACTATGAATAAACCATGGTTAATCCTCTAAATACAACTCCAAGGGTCATAAATGAAATGTTTCTTGCATCTAACTTTGGCACACATTGATCAAGTAGGAAGGTTTAGGTTAGCCCTAAATTTGAATTTGAATTCAAGAGGTTCAAAGGTCATTTTCACAACTATATTTGAACTAGGTCATTTATGTAACTACAAATTTGACTGGTGAGAAATGGATGAATCTCAGGATCAAGATCAATCCCTAGAAATGAATGCAAGTGAGTACATCATTTATTTGACAAATTATTTGTCAATTGTCAATGGAGAACACATCATTTATCCATGTTTCATTGCATAAAGGAGAACCTAACCAAAATGGGTCCCAAATAAAGGAGAAAAGTGGAAGGGATGTAATTTTCACCATTGCAATAAGTTATTGCAAGATGTTTTCAAACAATAAGCTTTATCTCATCCCTTATTCATGCACACATTAAGCATGAAGTGAACAATTACAAGTTAACAAAACTAACTTTTAATTTTTTTATGATTCCATATCTCTATATATCATTACAAGATGGTTTCAAATAAATAAGCTTTATCCAATAAGTTTTATCTCATCGCTTGTTCATTATTTGTTAAGCACTCCACATAACTTTAGGGCTTTAGGGGAGAGTAATTGTTAATCACTATGTAAAGGAGAATATTTATTATATTAAGATTAATCACAAGTGTGATATATTTGTAAAGCACTCTAGTTTTATGTCAATTTAAGTTATGTCTTGGATGAATGATTCTAGCACTCACTAACCTAACCTTAAGACCGAATCCATCATTCAAATGTGCCACCTTGTCCTCTTCAAAATCCTTCTAATCCATTTCCCAATAGTTCACTCACTCTAGACACAACCTAAATTGTAATCATGTTGCATGGACAAGATCATTGGTATGATCACATCCCTTAAATTTCAAAATTCAAAATTTCACATTCCAAGGCCAAAATTCTCAATATTTGTCCATTGCCTATAATTTGGATACTAAAAATTCAAATTCACGTGTTTAGGCTTACATACTTAAACAAATCATCAAATTCATGTGTTTAGGCTTACATATTTAAACAATCAACCAAGTTCTCTTGTTTAGACTTACATATTTAAACAAATCAACCAAGTTCTCTTGTTCATCATCAGATTATTGAATAGACATTGGTTAAAACATATGTAGTGATCAATTCAACAACATTTACAATCATTGCCATCTAATTATCTCTCTTTTACTTTTACTATTAATTTAGTCTCAAGGCTTGACTTTCTAGTCTAGAACTTCAATCTTTATATAGCAAGCTTCACAATGCTATTTAGTACCACACTTGTTTTCCTTACTTTAGATACCATCAAATGAACAATTAACAAAGATCCATTTCTAAAACAGGGGTTTCTTTGGGCAAACCCCTGGGAGCAATGCCATTCTCCTCCCTTCCACCCACCCACCCGAGGGTGCCCTCCCCCTCCCCCCCCCAAGGTAGATTAGTGACGGGACCACTGGGGTGGGTGGGTGGATGATAGTTGGAGGTAGATTAGTTGAAAGTGCTTGGGTGGACGAATGAATGTTAGTTTGAGGCGAGGCGAATCTGCTCAAATATCAAATTCAACACATCCAACTTCAATCTCATTAATTTACATCATTTATCAAAAACTCTTTTGAGTAGGTCTAAAGTTTATCACTCTTTATTTTTTTCCTATGAAATCAACATTCAATCATCTCAAATATTAATCCTCTATCGCATTGTAAGAAAATTCCAATTTATGCAACCCTTTTCCCTCCTATCTCAAATTCAACACACATCCAATTTCAATCTCATTAATTTACATCATTTATCAAAAACTCTTTTGAGTTAGGTCTAAAGTCTATCATTCTCTTTATTTTTTTCTTTGTAAATGAAATGGTATGCAATACTAAAATTTATTTTAACTTTGCTTTTAAATTAATACATTTTTTTAGTTATTTGGTCATTAAATGCTATGTAGTTTTTAAAATGTTTCACAATCCAAACAGTTGAATTTAATTGGTTAAAATGTTAGGTTCTTATTGTGGAGATCCAAGTTCAAATCCTCGAATTATAAGTAGTGACTCATATTTATAGGAGAAAAATATTTGTAAACCATATACAATAAAGGAAAAAAAAATATGTAGGCATGTTTAGATAGAAATAGATTTTACAAACTCTCTTCATATGCCGCTAAAAATTTATAGCACTAATTTATACACAAACTATAATTGAAATAAGTATATAATGTAAAAGGCCCGGAAGAATTCAGGTAAGGTGCATAAGCAACTGCAATAAAAACAGATGACCAAAGAAAATATATAAAATAAGATTTATAAAAAGAATATACAAATTATACTTGACTGGATTGACTAGTTCAGACAGACTAATTAGGTGGAAGACCGGGATTCAAACCTCTAACGCCCTGAAAATCCACGGTTAAAAGACCAATAAGATATGGCGAAGAGTTTTAACCTTTGATTTAGAAAAGTCCCACCCATAAATGTTAAATCAAAAACTACCTAACAAAGGCAAATGGGAAGAAAAAAGATGTCTGGGTGAAACATAAGAAGAAATTGTCTTTAAGTTGTTCAGTGAATGATAGAAATATCTCCTCTCTAATCTACTGACCATTTCTCAATTTCATTAGAATCCAGCCGTAATCAAGCTGTACATAAACCACACCAGCACACATGCCAGTTGTTCTCTTGTAGGACCCTGCTCCCCAAGCTAACAACTGCGGTGACTGTTGACTACAACATGCTGGTGACTTAAACTTGCCTGTAAGAGAGGTTTTGAAGATGATTAGGGAGTAGAAAGATATTGTTTTGTTTTATGCGGTGTGCCCTCATCTTGCCCCTTTGCATGATGGATGCTGCAGCTTGTCATGGTAATTCAAAGCAAAGCACAAAACAAGCGGCCTTTCTACATGAGGTGGCATGAAAAAGCAAACGATTGGAAATAGAACCATTAATCTTGATGAAGTTAATTATGACAAAAAAAATTTAGGTTAAAGTAAGAAATTAAAGTACTATGATCATAGACCTGAAAGTAAAAACAAGATGCAGAGACCAGGCTCTCAGGTTCAAGCTATTTTACCATCAAAGGATTTTTTTTTACCATCAAAAAGATTAGTTGGTGGCAACAGGGGACATATTTAGTAAGATACAATTAGTTGATATCAATTGGACCAGATTTTACCGTGGTAGAGCACAACAGACAAGAGGATACAAATACAGTTTAGTACTGTTCACAGAAATATGCTCCTGACTTAAAAACATTATTAAGTACCTTACCCAATGAGTTTCAAATATCTAAATTCACAGAAATCAAATCCATGCTAAGAAAAGCAAAAATAAACTTTAACTACTATACAGATGAATAGAGTTGTACATATATTTTACAGCTGAAGACATAAGAGTGAGGCCTTTCACTATTTACAGACAAGATTGTGAAAGGTGAGCTCACAAGTACTGTATGCCAGGAACTCATAGATAGCTTCTACATGACAGATGATTGGAAACAAAATTGTAGCAGCTTTCCAAGGCAGTAGGCTGGATGATCATTATAGCAAAGCATTTGACAAGACTCGCAATAATTTGAAATAGGTATGTATGAAATCCAGCTGGAGCACTTTGACGAGGCCAAGCATGCAATATTATTATCAGAGTTCCCCTGACTGGAGAGCCCATCTACAGTATTGATCCAAATTAAGTGGCATGCCATGCCCCATCTTACAAGAGTTGGTAAATACTTGCCACTAGAAGGATAATGATGGATCTACAGAGAAATGGCATCCACCCTTTGAAATGGCTGAGGAATAAACAATGGCTTATCTTAATTTAAGTTTTCACTTAGATTTAAGACTTGATAAAACCAATGTTATAGGAGAACCGCTCAAGCTGAGACTTAAGTAAGCTTCCAAAAGAAAACCTGGGCTTTTCTGTAATATCTATTGGGCAAGATCTAGGAGAACTAGGCACATTTTTCACTTGTAGAATTGTATCACCAATTTCTTTTCTCATGGCTTCAACAATCTTCATGTCTACAGGATTTCCTGAGGCATCTGTGACATAGAAAACATTCACTGCTTTATCCCCTTGTGTTGTAACATCAGCCCTTGTAACAGATAAACCATTCTCCCGGAAAATGCGGGTAATATCTGAAAGCAGGCCAACCCTATCACCAGTACAGAGCTCAAGGCGTAGCCCCTGTTCAAAGATGTTTCATTTGATGCAAAGAAAGAAAATGATCATTAGCCATGATATAAGAAACAGAAAACAGGTAATACAGATTCGGCATAATAAAAGAAAAAATATAGAATGAGACTCACCTCCGATACTCTTCGTTCTATTGCAGCCTCTAAACATTTGATTACCCGCTGTTTTTCGCCTTCAGTGTCCAGGGTACATCCATCCATGTGACGGATGTAATATTCCTGCAATGTCACCAGGAAGTAGAACTTGAATAAAGCTGGGTCCCCTGGTGTTAAAATGAGTCCATCTTTGGCATCAGGGACTATGTATGGACAGTTGCTCCTACCAACCACTTATCCAGATTCCAAATTAAAATCAGGGCAAAGAGATGACCATAAACCTCTTAACTCAGCCTAGCTGTGAAATTTCATTATTAAATTTGCTATCCTGGTCTTATCTATACACCACACAGAATGGTGTAGATTGGCCATATTGCTTGGAATAAATCTCAACGAACAGTCCATGATAGTGTGTTCCTTTCATAATTAATTTTAATATTAATCTTCATCTATAGTCTGAAACTTTGTAATAAATAAGCAAAGAGTTGATTCTACTAGTTTTCTCAGAGAACCAAGTCGAACTCATACTCAGCCACTAGCAAGGAGTATTGTAGGCCTGGCACAACCCATATGTCATATGGGCCGCAGGGTAAGATCAAACTTAAACGCAAAAAAGGAACAGAATGAATCAGGTGAGGTTTAGCACTTTTACCTGCAATGCGCCTGATCCACTGGAATTGATGCTTGCATGAAAGACCACATACTGCATATCTGTTAGTGTGCAGACAGTATCAAACAACAGCTTAGGCCTATCCTTTGAGTGGACTGTAACTACTGAATACCCCTTCTCAATGCAATTATCTATTGTTATAATAGGCTTTCCATCTTCACCCAGTGAACTAGTTTCAGGGCCTTCATAATCCCTGTCAGCAAACATCATCTGGTGCAAACGGCGCTCTGTGTGAGTTAAACCCATTGAAAAATCTGTCTTGACACCCCTTCTATCATCATTCCCCTTCAGCACATTGGACAGCTGCTCCTTGATGGTAGCCAGTCGGTCTGGCTCTTCTATGGGTCTAGAGGTCGATTCATCAGTGATATAGACCACACATGCAACTCTCATGTTATGAGTCCACACTTCTGCTGCCACCACATTGCAATTTAGATTTGTAAGCACTGCTGAAATCTCAGAAAGAAGACCAGGCCGATCTGTACCAGTCATTTCTATGGCAGTGTGTTCCCCAATGGATTGAACCCCTACAGTGCGCCCCAAGCATGTCCTCACCTCCATGGTGGAAGCACCCCTTTTTGCTCCCAAAGCCTAAAATAAAATTATAAAATCTTATCTTAGTATATTTAGTTATTTTGGATCTCAAAAAAACCAAATACAATAAAAACCAGGCGATGTGAGATTGGGGAAGGAGACAGGAAATGGGTAGGCCATTTCAAACAACGATAATAAGGGTGTGGCCCTCCTGCATTTAAATATAGTGACCAGAAGACATAGGTAGCCTGTCCCTGAATACAAGTCTCAGGCTTACTATGCCTAAGACAACTTCCCTTCTTAAAGATAATCAAGGATTGAAGAATTTGCAATCATTAATTCACCTGCTGGATGTAATCAATGATTCTCTGGTCAATCAGCTTGTTACCCAGCTGATCTGTTACATGGAACACTGCAGGGAAAGAACATGTAGGCAGAGTGAGTCCAACAATAGCAGGCTTGCCACCCAAGAGGTATCCTTAAGTACAATAGCAGGTTACCATCCAACAGGTGTCCTTTAATATAAAAATAAATCCTAGGCTCGTAATTCAAGCCCCAATAAATTCAACCAGACGCTACTTTCTAAAAGACAAAATAATCTCGAAATCATTACCCTCCCCTAAGACTTTCTATTAGCCCAATTCATACGAGCGTATGCACTGAGGAAACCTTAAACCTTCAAACATGCTACAAAGCTTACCATCCATAAACCAGCCACCGTCTGAAGAAATGTAAGCTTTAGAGATGATTAAATCAAGATCTGTTAAAACTTGGACTACTTCCAGAAGAATTCCATGTCGGTTAGCACTGTCAACCTACACATCAATTCAAGTAAATTACATCATGGATCTGTAAGATTCTCTGTTATTCTATCTTTACACAAATAAATCCTTTACAAACTCATGAAACAGGCCATAAAGGCCATCAAACCAGCACCAAAAAAAGCAATATGACAACAACATTTCTCTCTTAAAAACCACAAAAATTGTGCTTACCATCACTAAGGAGCAGTCATCATATGTATCATTGTCTATACAGACCCTGCAACCACAAAACACCTTTAGAAACAGAGAAAGCAAACTGTATATGCCTAAAATTATAAATTGCAAACAACCCAAACCATAATAACCATTTCCTCACATGGGTGGGTGGATTCTTTGGCTCAGACTCTCATATTCAGGATCAAAGTAAGGCCAACAAACATTATTCTCCATGTCTGCAAAACCAAAATTTTTAATCAAAATAATTTCTCCATGCAATAATTCTAAGTCCCACTAAGGCAACAAACGCTTCAATATTGAATATACACTACCATAAATACTTACTTCCCAGTTTTTTCCGATTCCCTTCCCTCCAGCTTCTTCAAAGTTGTCTCCCAAAGTTTCTACAGACAGAGAACGCTTGATGCTGCTGCCATCAAGAACATCGTGCACATATACCTTATGTGTATCTCCCAAGAAGATATACATAAAAACAACACCAGAAGACAAAGCAAGAAAGAAGAGTGTTCTCCCTTAGCTTATCTCCAAACAAGATATCGGCCAAGTTGAAGCACTCAAGTAGCTTTCCCATACGAAGATCCCTTTTAGCCTTCGAACAAGCTAAAACAACCAACTTGTTCTTGCTCTATAACCAATTCTATCTGTCTGTATTCTTCCCTTTCCACCAGATACAAAGGATTTACTCTCTCTGGTACAGATTAAAGCAGACACAAGATGGTTTTCTCGGCTTTGAAAGTACCCTCTGCAATTCAAGTCCTTCGTAGTTTTCCGCATTTAATAATAAAGAATCTGATGTGTCTTCTGCAGGTACACATGGAATTTAATAAACATCCCCCTTCTGAAACTGATAAAATCCACAATTAAAATAATTACCCATATGACAAATGCAGGTTAAATGACTTTAAAATAAAACAAATTGAAAGCTGCCGCATTTCAGTTCATTAAAAAGACTGCCCCTCTTCTGAAACTGATCAAATTCACCGATAAAATAATTACCCATATGACATGTACAGTATGATTTCTCTTAAGGTTTGATAATAACTTATACAATAAAACAAACTGAAAGCTGTCCCTTATCAGTACATTAAAAAGGATTCCCAATACCGAGGAATATACAAAGGAAAAAAGGACCAAAAACATCTGCTGTAACAAGCCACGCAAAGAAAGAAAGCTGGCGCATACCTTGAAAAGTTTGCCCAAAAAATAACATTAAATGAAATGCATAGCCAAGAAACAATCCGGCCTTATGCCTAATATTTTATTCTCGCCCCCCGCCTCAAGAAACAAAATCAGATTGGTCTCAAAGACGTACAGAAAAACAGGGTAAATTTTCAGAAAACCTTGTCTGCAACCTTGTAGAGAATTTTTGCTTTTATTTTTACCAATCCTTATCCCCAATTTATATGTTTGACAAAACGCCTACGATTCTGGCTCTTAATAAAGAAAGCAAATTCTTCTCTTCTTCGCCCGCGGATGGCGCTAAAGAATTTGATCTCCGACTCTAAAAAAATATCTTCTTCTCACCTAAATTTAGCACGTAACCAAAAAAAATCCGCCAAAAAGATTTCCGACCACAAAACTTAACAGAAAGAGCCCAAAATCTATCACAAGCCTCAAAAAAAAATTGCTCGCTACCTATAAAGTTCTATTCACAATTCATCAACTCAGAGCACAATTTATGACAGAATTCTCTACTGAAAAAAGATTACCCTGTTAAAATTCAACGAAATTTCCGTACTTGTGTGCGACTGACGAGATCGAACTAAACAGAATCTCTTTGCTACAATCTTATCACAAAATACGTTCAAATTCTACAAAATTTTCAAATTTCCTGACAAACTCCAAACAAGATCAATGAAATAAACACATTACTGGTCTAAAATGCTGCAGTTCAAAAGAATTTAAAGGCCCCGCCGCCTCAACAACAGTTGAAAGATAAAATCCAAGAAAGCAAAACAATTTTTTTAAAAAAAACTTTTTTTTGGCTTTTTAACTCTGCATGAATAAGATAAAATCAAAATTTACCTTTCAAAAGGTGGAGAAAAAATTTCTCCAAAGATCTCTCCACCGACAGGCTGCCCTTTCAGACTTGAAAACCAACCCTAAATAGAAAAAAACCCCTCGTTTTCAGCCATCTTGACCAATTTCTCCGCTAATTCATCGAATTCATTGATTTTTTTTCCGAGTCCAAGATCTGATGCGACTACAAAGGAGAGTAAAAGCAAAAAAATTCCAATTATAACGTGAATTCATTTACCGGTAACTGTATAGTTCAGTTAGTGCCGTCAAATTAATACTAATATTAAAAGGTCAAAGAATCTTCGCCATTTCTCGAGGGCCACAAAAAACTATTTAACTAATTATTTGTTTTAATATAATTTTTTTCATTTTTCTTGGTTGCACATGATGGCCGTATAAGCGTGACGTGGAATTTGGCAACGTGGCTGATACTGACGCTTCATGTAGATGTACACGTGGCCACAATGCGACGGGTCAAGAGCACGGAAGGGAACGGATCACATCGTCCACCATGGCATATCATATGGTTTATCCCGTGTGTGGGGGAAACACAATTTGTGATTCAGAGTACTTTGCACTCTAGGTAGTGTTTTCAAATGTTGCAACGAATGGCTGTGGTGATAAAAGATAAGGTCTAGAGACACACAAACATAGTTTTAGGTTATAATTGTGGGACCTGGGGGACTTCATATCCAAATGTACATTGCTGACAGCTTCCAAAACATGGTTGTTGTTGGGATGGATTTGTAGTATTGATGGTGAATGGTTGTTGTTGAGATGGATTTGTAGTATTGATAGTGAAATGCGAGAAAAAATCATTAGATAAAGGTTTAAATTTTATGGTCATATGGTTGTATTTAAGTATTTTTATTGTAAAATATAATCAAAATTTTAGGATAATTATCAAAAGGTTGTAGATTAATTTGATTGAGTACAATTGGTGAGGATGATGATATGTTCCTTAACTTTGACATCCACCAACATTCAAATCTCCTAGAGGTGTAATAAAAGAAATGAAGTCGACATAGTACCTTGAACGATTTTGGTGGAGTAGATACCCAAGGAATGAGGCTAAAATTGTACTCGAAATGATTTTGATGAGGCTAAAATCCTACCCCAAATAATCCCAAACGATTTTAATAGAATAGATACTCAGAAATCAAGGCTTTGTACTATTAATGGTGAAATGCGAGAAAAAATCATTAGATCAAGACTTAAATTTCATGGTCATATGGTTGTATTTAAGTATTTTTATTGTAAAATATAATCAAAATTTAGGATAATTATCAAAAGGTTGTAGCTCAATTTGATCTAGTACAATTGGTGAAGATGATGATATGTTCCTTAACTTTGACATCCACCAAGGTTCAAATCTCCTAGAGGTGTAATAAAAGAAATGAAGTCGACATCGTACCTTGAGTGATCTTGGTGGGGTACATATCCAAAGGAATGAGACTGAAAATTGTACCCGAAATGATTTTGATGAGGCCAAAATCGTACCCCAAACAATTTCATATTGAAATGAATGAAACTAAAATTACCCCAAACAATTTCATATTGAAATGAATGAAACTAAAATTGTACCCAAACGATTTTAACATAATAGATACTCACAAATCAACCCATACTCTCAATACCAATAAATTAAAAAATAATTCAATATTTATAATACTTATATAGGGCACTACCTATCCTTTCCAATAAAATCTATTACATTTATAATTAAAATTTTACTATGAAATGTTCCTTAACTTTGACATCTACCAAGGTTCAAATCTCCTAGAGGTGTAATAAAAGAAATGAAGTCTACGCCCTACCTTGAGCAATTTTGGTGGAGTAGATACCCAAGAGAATGCGGCTGAAATTGTCCCTGAAATGATGTTGGTGAGGCTGAAATGATGTTGGTGAGGCCAAAATCGTACCCCAAACAATTTGATAGTGAAACGAATAAAACCAAAATTGTACCCAAATTATTTTAACAAATAAATATTCAAATTAACTTGTACTCTCAATACCAATAAATTAAAAAACAATTCAATATTTATAATACTTATATAGCACTACCTATCCTTTCCAATAGAATCTATTCCGTTTATAATTAAATTTCAATATACCAATCCATGCTTTGCTTGGTTGATCTATACTTGTAAAAGGGAAATTATTAATGATGGATTAAGAAGATTTGATACACATTAGCAATGGCTAATAATAAGTCAAAAGATTATTCACGCGGGCGTGCAAAGGTCTAGTGTCCTTCATTGGGTAGGCGGTGGTGAGTTGTGGGGAACTTTTTTCCATAACAAAGTAAAGGTTTGCAAGTCTTTCACATTTTAAGTGATTTTTATTTTATAAATATGAGTTCGCTTTTTACTCAAATTTTATTTTATTAAGATTTAAAGGTTGCGAGGTATTTATTTCATTAAATTTATTTATGATTGGGACTTGACTTTTTAATGATGTTATCTTAATTTAATAAATTTTGCTTCTAATATTTTTTTTTATAAATAAAATAGTTTTATTAATAAACCAATGATTATTTGAATATTGTAAAGAATAAAATCACTGTTTTATACAATGTAATGTTGAAAATCGTATGTCTATGTCTTTTTCTTTCATGTTTGATCCATTTTTATTAGAGTATTATGAATACAACAATTTATTTGCAAATGGTGTATTCTTGCATGAATTCGGTTCGTGACATCACACATCCCAATCTCATTATTATTTATTCCCAAACATTTATTACTGATCCATAGATTTATCATTTATCACCCTGGATTTTATTAGAGTATTCTGAATACAACAATTCATTTGAAAATGGTGTATTCTTGCATGAATTCGGTTCATGACATCACACATCCCAAACCCATTTATTATTTATCCCCAAACATTTATTATTGATCCCTAGATTTATCATTTATCACCCTCGATCAAATCTGCAGGTGCAGACTTAATCATGTTTGGAGCTTGCTTAGTGCATATTTGGTTGATGTGTGTGCTTAGTTGTTGTATTTAAAGGCATTCATTCACTCATGAAATCATGTTGGAGATAACCTAGGGTTTATGCTAGGACTTGTTATATAGCACATGCTTACTTGTTGACTCTAATCCTTTGCTTAGAGTTGTAAATCTAATCCTACATGTGCAAAAATCTATCACACATCACTTAGCTTGAGGGGATGGGTGCTTAGATGTATGTGTATGTTTGGTTTGATCAAATGTAATCTAAGATGTTTGGAATGTTCTCTTGTGGTTGATTGTTTGGAAAAGATATCATAATTCTTCTTTTTTTCTAATTTTCACAATATTTTTAGTATTTTTACATTTAATAAATAAATTAATCTAATACCAAAAGTGAAATAGGCTTAATATAATTGCTAGAAATAAATAAGTTAATTGCTTCTAATTTCCCTAAATGATGCTAAATAACCATGTGGTCTTTTTCTATATGTTTATGGATAAATGAAATACAACTAATTTAATTAATTAAAAATAAATAGTTAATTCAAAATATCTAATCAATTATTTTATTAATTAAATATTATTAGTTAATTAGATAAGACTTATTAATTGGATGCAACTAAATTTGATCTTTCTTTAAATAAATACAAGAATTTAACTTAATTTCTTTTTTGAAAATTTTTGTTTGCCAAGTAATTAACATTTAGTAAATAAAACGAATATTTTCTAAGCAACCTTGACACCATTTTCCAAATGGGATGGGGATATCATGAAGAAGTGGTTGGATCTTGTGATCCCTGCTCAAGGCTACGATCGAGATAGACTGGAAGAAAGGAGGAAGAAACGAGCTCTCACCAAATGGGTTGCTCCACCTACAGGTAGACTAAAACTGAATTTCGACGGCACGGTGAAGGGCAGCCCGGGGATCTCCGCCACTAGAGTCATCATCAGAGATGAGCATGGGAAGATCATATGGGCTCTATCAAAGAAACACCCCATTGGCACTAATAATGAGGCTAAATTTTTAGCACTACTCTATGGGCTCCGCCTTTGTAAAGAACACCACCTTACAAATCTCGACATTGAAGGAGATTCACTAATATGCATCAATGCTATAACTTCAAGGCATATATACAACTGGAGACTAAAATATAAGGCAGAGGCAATCTGGGAATATTTGGCTAAGCTAGGCAATGTAACCTTAGTCCACATCTATCGAGAGGGGAACTCGGTGGTGGACTTCCTGACGAACTAGGCCTCTGGGTAGGAGGAGAACATCATTATGGAAAGAACATGTGATCCCTGGCCGGACTTGCCTTTGCAATGACAACTAAGAAGCTATTTTGGACAGTGTTTCAAGATTAGCAAGATCTATCCAATCCCTCGAAGTGAAGTGGCGGCATACTAAGTAGATTCCTCCAGTTTTTAAAGAGAGCCAGAGGAAGAATGATACATCAATCTAGTATATGGAGATCGATTGTGTCTGCATCTGGCAATGAAGAAATGCTCCAAGAACTCAGAGAGTGATGATGATCGAGAGTAGGAAGGAGATGACTAGGGAGACCATGGAGATCAAGGAGACCCTCCAGAAGAATCTCAGATGGAGTAGATTAAACGCATATTTAATGCCGATGTAGACTTCGTGGCTGAGGCAATCTTGAAGGTCATTGGAGAAGGTAACTTGCCTACTAGCCACATGCACGACAGATTCCTCTATGAGGAATTCCTCTCCAACTGTGTCCTTATTATGGGTAGGAAAGCCCGTGGGAAGATCATGGAAAATACCCTCGTGAAGGAGGACATGAAGGAAGCAACAATCACTGTCATTTCTGCCTTCAACAAGCATCCCACACATGGATGGATTGGAGGGATCCTCGACACAGCCGCTATGAACAAAAAGAAGAAAACACCAACGGCTTTTGCCCAGGCATTGGTGCTCTTTCGTGAGGGCATTGAAAGGAATAATATGGAAACCTTTTCTTACTTTGTAAGCCAATATGGTGATCTTCTAGCTCCTGCCCAAGTTGAAAGGGCAGTTGAGCTAGCTAACGGTCTTCATGTGCTTTGGCACACTTGAAAACCAATGGCTTTGATGTATACCTCTAATGCTACTTTAAGCAGGTTTTTGTCTATTTCAGATACAATTGAAAGGGAGCTAGCCCCACTGGTAGCACTTATTTAGCAAAAAAAAATTCTAAGCAGAATGATAATAAATAATCACAGTTCTTTGGAAAACACATTGTTGCTAAATTATCTGCTATCGTGCATGAATCAAGTTCTACAATTTAATTCCACTAAATATCTTCCTAGTACTTCTTCCAGAATTTTCTTCTTAGATATTTACAAAAGTTTTTTCAAAAGAAGTCTTGTGGAGAAGAGCTTCCTAGGATTTTGAGAATGAACAATTTTAATGTTAAGTGAAAACATTCTATGAAAAGCAACAGGGTCTAATTTTAAATTATTGGAAACAAGTGTTTAGGAGAATATCTAATAGATGTGGCAAGCAATCTTTGATTTGAAAAAAGTAGGTCAAATTCACTTTCAAGAGCAACGAAGAAATCTAGTTTTAAATCTAACAAAAAGAAAATCTTACTATCTTACTAAAACAAAAACAATCTAAACTAATCTAATGAAATAACCAATTCTAAAATAGTTAACAAAAACAAAATTAATCTAATAAAAATAGGAAATCCACACTTGGGGCACTATGCTTCAAATGTAGAGCTAATTTGACGTGACAATATGATCCTTAGAAATCCAAATCATTCTTTATTTGGAACTCATTATGGGATCACTTTACTACTTAGTCAATCTCTAGGATAACAATAGGCTAGTAAAGGTGGTTTAAGATATTGAGGAGAGAAAACTAATGGTTGTTTAATTCAAGGTGTTATAAGAGTTGACCTTATGATAATGGTCTCTCAAAAAAAAATCATAGAGTTTGTGCTACAACCATAAAGATCTCTCTAAAAGTAGACACCTCCAAATGACCAAGATTACATACTTTGTACATGAACACTAGCTAGGGATAATTGACAACAAAAGTGGACCTAAATTGAGTGAAACTAAAGGGGGGACACCAAATAAAATTACATTTTGGAAGAAATTTATGTGTGAAAAAAATGACAAATTCACTTCTTCAACTCAAAATCATTGCTTTTGATAGTTAAGAAATCATCACAACAATTTTGAAACTATAGTGACAAACATGACAAATGTCACAATAATTGAAACAATATCATAGTGGATAGACAAAATACAATGGAAAACATAGATTTACCATAGTGAACAAACAAGTGACATGATGAAAGCTAAAATATCACAACAAATTCATTACTATGGGAAAAAATAAGGTTTTTGGATTAAATGGGAACACAAACAAGCACTAGATGACAAATGGAAAATGGAGGAATCAACTAAGGGCTTATAAAGAATCAACAAGTGAATCCTTACCTTGGAGACATATGTCAAATACCACATAATCATGTTTTCATGCCTTGATGAATTATTTTTGAGATTTTAGTCATCATTGGACCTGCCATGTCAGTACATTCCATTTTTGAGCACTTGCATATCAACCCTTCAAGAGAGGTGTGTCACATTATTTGGTCAATGTCATAACCTAAAATAAGGCATGGATTGCAATTATTATACTTATGTATAGCTTCTTGTTTGAATCCATACATTATTATGAATCCCATGAAGTGCTCTAATATCCACCTATTAGATTAGACCAAGAGATAGTTCAACTTATGTTGGTCCCAACAAATGAACCCATTCACAATCTCATAGTGATTTGAGTAAGAGAATACACTCACATAGGAGATCCTAGGTTTCTCAAATTTGAGAGTGTGAGAGGAGCAGGAACCCCCGCCTTTCTAGGGCCCAAGGTTCTTAGATGCCATGACTCATTGTTGTAATTGTGTATCATATTTTTCATTGCCTCCTGCACAGGAGACTTTATTATACTTTCTCAAACACTTGTATCATTATTTTGACACATGTATATATATACATTTTTGGTAGCCCATTTTATTATATAGTGGACTTGAATTAGAGTTCATTCCTTTTGTGCACATTGAGAGTTTAGATTTAGTATTTTATTTATGTATGGATGTATGGATATTTGATAGATGTATCAGTGTACAACACTTTATTAGGATTTATGCATTTTTTATAACACCATGCTCTTTTTTATTTCAAATAAATTATGAGATGATATAAAGATTTATTAGTCCAAGAAATATAAGACAGAAAAATTGGTGTATAAAATTTAAAAAATATGGAATTTAACTTCCCTACTTTAAAATTAAGTCCACACATATGGACAAACCTTTGGTTAGTCATTCTTAATTCTTATAAGAGTGGACATCAACCAAATATTATCTCCATTATCTTTGTTATGTGTACAACATTAAAGGTTATCTTTGATAAGTTTGTTAATGTTATCTTTCACTCCAAAGATTCGTTAGTCTCAAATAAATTGTGAGATGACATAAAGATTTGTTAGTTCAAGAAATATAAGATAGAAAACTAGGTGCATAAAATTAAAAGGTTTTATGCAAAACCTCTCTACTTTAAAATCAAGTCCACACCTATCGACAAACCTCTACTTAGTTGTTTTTATTGCTCATAAAAGTGGACCTCAAACAAAGATTATCTGGACATTAACTTTTTTACGTGTATGCATCATTAAAGATGGTTACTAACTAGATCTAACCAATAGACACATTTCTTCTTATTCCTACCCACTCATCTTATAATAATATACCCGCTATAGCTTCTTATATTCCCATTCTCATTCTACCAATCTCAATGGCTTTAGAACTAGTTTTTGATCTCATGGTCTCATTGTGGAGATTGGCTCATGCTAGGCTTAGTTGAAGCCTTACACGTACATTTAAATTATTGAGAGTAACTTGCAACTCTCACCTACCACCCAAATTACATCTTAATCTAGATATTTTTATCCTCAAGCCATGTATTTTGAAAGTCATTTTAAATTTTTTGGACAAGAAGTTAAGACTAGTGACATAGGCTCAAAATAAAATGTCACTCAAAAACCTCAACTTAACTTCACTTATCAACACACCCACACTTTTCAATAGTAAATGTGTTAGCAATAATCAATAATGAATATGGGAATGGAAAAAAAAGGGTGCAAAAATGGAAGGAGCGAAGCAAAATCTTGTAGAAGAGCAAGGAAATTTGGAGGAGCAAAGCAAATTAATCCAATAGTGGTGGGAAGAATATAGGAGGCAAGAAGAGAAGAGAAACAAAAAATAAGGTGAAGTAGGAATTTGGTGATCTAATAAAAAATTAGCAAAGAAGGGTTACTTTGCGAGGCAACATGTTTTCATCTCCTTCGCTAGGGTTAGAGCAGGAAATACTTTCTTATCCAAAATTTGGTCAATTCAAAGACCAAAGGAGAAGAAGAGCATCCCATAAATCGATTGAACTCAATATCAAGCCCAAGAATTACAAGAAGATGTGTTTGGGGTAGAAAAAAGGAAAGCTTTGCCAGCCTATGTCCCTGGAGCAAATAGGATCCCTTTGGGAGATCAAAAAATAAAGGAAGGTGATCAAAAGATACTAACCATTCAAAATAAGAAGTAACTGGGAAGAACAAAATCACATTTAAAAACATGACTTTTTTTCTGAAATGGGCAAATCTCTAGCCTACATAGGACCACCTACAAAAATGGTGCAATGATAATTGGGATAGGTAGTGAAAGTCTATAATCTACTTTAAGAGTTTCTTTCCAAATCAAATGCAAATCCCAAGAAGAGAAAGGAGAAATTTTGAATGAAGGACCTTGGCTTATGAATGGTGTAGGCTTTTACATAGAGGATTAGGAGCTAAATTTTGACCCCCTAAAACATAATGTCTCCATAACTCCAATGTGGATCAAGCTTTACAACATGCCTTCAGAATACTAGAGCCCCCCAATACTAACAAAAATTGGTAATTACATTAGGACCTTCATGATAGTAGATGAAAACACAACAAAGAAAGAATTTGAATTGTATGTGTGTATTTGTGTCTATCTAAACTTGGTCAAGAATTTATTTATTCCATTAAAATTTAAATAGAAGAGGGGTGTTGGAACCAAAAAATAGAAGTGGAAGGGCCAATGAAGTTTTTCCCTAGTGCTTTAACATATGTACATATGAAGGAATAATTAAAGAAAAGAAGAATAAAAATGCAAGTAGTTTCATTCAAAATGTGGAACCTACCTCTGAAGTTAAAGAATAAAATCCTTGAAATAATAAGGAAAACCAAGTAGAGAATGAAATTTGGGAGGAAAATAGTATAGGGAGTGCACCATATGAGGGAGAACCATGGAATTTACAAGAGAAGAGTGCTTTTGATATGTCCTTAGAGCTTTTTGGAATAACAAACAAAGTTAGGAATTACCCTCATCTCAAGGAGAAAGTAAAAGATTACCAACAACAAAAGAGCAACAAAGAGACATATAAAGAGGAGCAGATAAATGTAGAAAGCATCAAGCCTCGAAAAGGGATCATGGAGGAAACAAATGAGGAAGAAGAACTAGAGAATGCCCATGAGGTAAATTCATTGGAGGATAGAGAGATAAGCCAATTATTGTCTAAAATTGACAACCTAGATTGTGGAGAGCAAAGGAGAAAAGGAAAGAAAACTAATAGGGAATTACTTATCAAAGAAGGGGAGGCAAAAGGGAAAATGAAGATAAGCATGATGCTAAGATCTAGGAAGGGAATACCTCTTCCCAGTGAGCAATGAATATCACATCGTGGAATGTCAAGGACCTTAATGCCCCTAAAAAAGGCACTTGGTCAAGTGTCAAATGCATATATGGGACACCAATATATTACTCCTACAAGAAACAAAGTTGAACCATAAAGAAGTAGAAATAATGGTCCATAAATGGAAAAAGTGGAAAGGACATTTTGAAGTGGAATCTATTAGAGCTTCTAATGGCTTAGCAATCCTTTAGAGACCCTCTACAATTAGTGTGGAAATCATAAATCAAGATCAATATTGGTTGGTGAGTAAGATAACTTGCACTCTTACTAATTTTCATTTTTTCCTAATTAATGTATATGGACCAACAATTTGCACACAACAAAAGTATGGGAAGATAACAAATTTTATCACTTCCAACCCTTGAGAATTTATGATTGTTGGTGGAGATTTTAATTCTATACTAAATGATGAGAATAAAAGGGGGGTTGAAGAAGAAGAACCAATTACAACTAGATTTCATAGAGTTTACAACCGACGAAAACTTATAGGACATAAAAACAAAGAATGGGTTCTATACCTAGACTAATTATCATTTGACATTCAGTAATATAGCTTAAAGGTTGGACAAATTTATGTGTAGTGGAGATTGGGCTTCTTTCCCTCTATCATGTGAATGTAACTAGTATCCTCCTGGTCCTTTGTTCTGACTACTTTGTGATATAGCTTCTTCTTAGAGATTAATAGAAGCCAAAAAGATGTCCCTTCAAATTTGAAAACATGTCCACGGATTAGAGACCTTGAATTTGCAACAAATATGGAAAAATGGTGGTTTGAATCCCAATTTCAAAAAGGATAAAGAATGTTTACACTCTTAAAGAAGCTATAATATGTGAAAGAATGCCTCAAGAAGTGGAATAGAGAATATTTCTAAAACATCTTTGAAGAAAAGGAAACATTAGAAGAAAATCTAGAAAGCCTTAGTGAAGAGGTAATTCAAAATGTTATGGGTAAAGAAAGCTATAAAAAAGAAAAAGAACTAATGAGTCAATATTCAGAAATATTGATAAGAGAAGAAATATTCTCGAACAAAAATCAAGGGTAATATGGATAAAGGATGGGGATAGGAATACAAAATTCTTCCATTACTCAACAAAAGCTTGAAGGATTCAAAACAAAATTGTTAGCATAAAATCAAACTTGAGGGAACCTATAAAGGAGGTCAAGAAAATTAATGAAGTAGTCCTCTATTTTCAGAAACTCCTTAATAACCTAGATGTATTAGATTTGAAACATCAAAATAACATCTTGGAACATATTCCCAATTTGGTAAATGATGATCAAAATCACTTTTTGGTAGGCCCCTTCACAAAGGAAGAAATTAAACTTGATGCCACCCAACTATATCTAGATAAAGCCCCTGGTCGAAATGGCTTTCCCACTAGTTTCTTTCACAAATATTGGAACATAGTTGAGAAAGACCTTTGGTTAGATGTAGAAGAATCAAAGAAAAAAGGGACTCTTTTGAAAAACCTAAACAACGCATTCATAGCCCTCATTTTGAAAAAGGAGGTGATAACTACTTTTGATGATTTATGTCCAATTTCTCTTTGTAATATAGTGTACAAGATACTTGTAACATCCATATCCGAATTAACTAGAAAAACTAGGTTTAACAAAGGTAATTTTTTTTTTACTAGGTAATCAAATACAAAAGAACTTATCTACTTCCAAGTATAACATTTTTCACTTTATCTTAAACATGATTTCATTTTTCATAAAACTGAAAGAAAGGATATACAATAAACATTTTCTTTTCTATCAATTTGAAATTTTCTTGAAACAAATAAAATATTGGAAACATACCATTAACATGCATTTCGATTGTCAACCCATCACATTCAAGACTCGACAATCCTTAGTATTTGGAAGAGAAAGTATCTTCAAGGAGCTTAACCTCCAACCATAGACTGTTGGTCTCCCGCACTCCTTACTAACCGGAAGTGGTCCTACCCTACTCAAGAGGATAGACTTAGGATAACCATCGGTGTTTGCCATCTGAGCTCTGGTGTTGTAACTTACGTGTCTTGTTATCATGCAGATCCCTAGATACCCTCTAGTCATGCATGACTCTCCACAAGAAACGCCATCCAGTCACAGTGAACATTTGATGCACTTGAGGATCGTGCACCACCTTGGCTAAAGGATTTGTTTTTAAATAGCATTCTAAGAACGCTTGAACTTAGTTCACCCACCCTACTCAACTTGAACTAATCAAAATCCTACAGTTTCCTATTTGTAAGGTTTAAACAAATGTTGACCTCGATGACCTCAAGGTATTAGGATTTTCTCTTGCAATAGCGCATGGCACAACGTTTACTCTAATCCTGAGTTTATAGTTTCATAATCCCATATTCATATAAAACATTGTTTAATAACACCCACTCCTAAGTGGTTTCAAACTTGGCTATTCGGTTCCCATGTTTATACAACATACTCAAGTATACAAAACAATTTCCCATTATCCCAGAATTTAAGGGTTTTAGACTCATAAAAGTCTACAAAATAAAAACAACACTAGAACCATGGCATGCAACGTAATCTAGACTCAAAATGCAGGTTTTCCCACCCTACTTGTTCATTACAAAACCATGACGGTTTTCGACCAATACTAAATACTTCAACTCTCTACTCCCCTTTCCAAGTCAAATAGTTTCACATGGTTCATTGAGGTAAGAGTCGTAAAATAAGATAATAAAGGATTTGGAATCTTTCTTACGACATTAGAGATGACCAAACACATGGTCGACCTCTAACTAAAGATATAAGATGAATAAGACACTAGCTAGTTACAACTACATCTTTGGCTGTCAAACATACTAAAGTCTACGTCAAAACATGCTTTAAATCTGAGGTTTTAAACTCCTACACAACATGCACGTGGAGCAATGTGGTTTCCCTCTATGGAGCTATCGTTTCAAGTGCACCAAAGGCAGTTTTAAGTTGATAATACAGTCTTAAAGGAAACTCTTTAAACATACATCATTGCCATCCGTTTGTAGAATGTAGTTTACATTTTGCATCATGCAATGATCATTCCTAGATGTGTGTACATTAGAGAACTATGTTGTATCATCATATGATGTCATTCATGACAGGTAATGATACTATTTCTGAGGTTTCAAATACCAAAAGACAGCAATGATACTATTTCTGAGGTTTCAAATACCAAAAGACAACAATGATACTATTTCTGAGGTTTCAAATACCAAAAGACAGCAATGATACTATTATATTGATTAACCTCACATAGAAATCGCAGTAGGAAGACTTTGTCATCATATTCTTTTCATTGTAAACGTATTACATTATCTTTGCATAGATGAGGCACAAAACTAACTTAGACTGCGAAGAAAGAGAATAGAAAAACCTGTCGACGAGGTTTGTAGACTGCAGTTACAAGCTCCCGGTGATCTTTGCATCTCGACACTCTGCATACCTATCCACGTCCTCCTCTCACAAGATGTGCCTCCTCAGGTTTTCAAAACACTATCCAATCTGCTAGTTGTGCACAGCGAATACCAACTCCCCAAACAATTGTGCCTCTCTGTCATTTTTCTTCCTATTTCTAAACAACGACCGCCTGCCCTACTACCTTCCGCGCCCACTAAGATGCAGTAAATCCCCTCTCTCTACAGTTGCACTAAACTCTCAACTGAATAACCTCTGGTTTCTGGCTTAGCGAAGAAGATGACGGGCATTATCTACGGTTTTAGTTTCTAAACCACCGCATTCATGCCTTTCACCCCACGACGAAGGTGAATATGCTTTGAACTCACCTTTTCACTTCTATCTGCACAACATTACTCCTACCAAGCTCACTATGATGTAGTAAATCGCATCTCTCTACCGTTGCACTAAACTCTCAACCGAATAACTTCCAGTCGAGCTCAATGAAGAAGGAGACTCCTCTACTAACTACGGTTTCTTTGGTTTCTTAACAACAATAGCCCCCCCTCAACAATGATGGAGCATCCACATTTATTTCAACGGTTACACTTTTATTCTCCACGGCATAACTCCTACACAGCACAGCAAAGAAAAAGACTCTCCTCTAACTGCGGTTTCTTTGGTTTCTTAACAACAACCGCCCCCTCCACGATGATGGAGAAACTCAGCATTGAACTCATGGCTGACACATGCCTAAACACAAGGAGTTGACATAACTGCAGCTACCCGACTCCTCATTTGCAGTGGCCACAATCAAGATGGAGATTCTAAATGACGACGTGGCATAACAACTTTGTCATTCTTCCACAAGGAGACTTCTAACCTTCGACAAATGCAACCTAACATCGCTAGTGGAGTGAAACTCTCACAAGGTGATAACTAATAAATGCAAAAGGTGACTCCAAGGTCGAAAAGAGGTAAAGAATCAAAACTGACTAAAGAAAGAAAGTGTGGGTTCGATCTAAGACAACTCAAGTCGTAACTCGAGGAGAAAAAGACGTATTCGCAAAGGATGACGTCCCAACCGACAGAGCTTGGGTGAAAACCACTTGACTCGACGAGAAAACTGACATCAAGCAAACTGACGAAAACTACATCCCGTTAGTCGAGTTATGACTAAAATGATTTCAGAATATCCTTCCAAATGACAACCAAAACAGTTATAGCATAAATCGACTTCACATTCAACTTCTGTCGATTTACAAAAGGGAATAAATTCACAACACATGATTAACGCATTTTGACGGCAATCACGACGGATTGGTCATAACGCATCACAAGGTTTCTAAATCGTTTGACGCACAAAACGACTTCTCGCACCCTTCGACTACGAGACATGATCCACAAATCCGCCACAAATAGGTTCATCTATTTACCTACAAATGAAATAATAATCATCTATATAAGACGACTCGTTTTGGTGGACTTGCGACAACAACGTCGATTCCAAAATTCTATATGACGACTTACAAAAAGGGTGTTACACCTTATCTTCAGACGTCGA
This sequence comes from Cunninghamia lanceolata, assembly GCA_027924645.1. Lineage (NCBI taxonomy): Eukaryota > Viridiplantae > Streptophyta > Pinopsida > Cupressales > Cupressaceae > Cunninghamia > Cunninghamia lanceolata. Next base: position 893,133 of record BSBN01001296.1, read on the forward strand.
CATCTAGTCTTAACTATCCCAGTCGAAAAACAAGACTAAATTGATGGCTTCAAGGTTTATCTACCTGTTTGGCATTTTCAGTAACAAACACCCATGGTTAATTTCCAAATTCTATACTCTCTCTCAAAGATACTTTCTCTTCTTGTCGAACATGGTCCACCTGTTCCTGCAACGACAGTCTCACATACAATTTTGTGGTCAAAGCACCTATGTTCCAAATCAAAGCATAATATATATCCAAACATCATTTCTCTTAACAAAAAGGACATTTAGTCTACAATATCACATTGATCATAATCAATAGATTCTAAAATTTCATAGAACTAACTTTGTCTAATAAATCATCAGTTTCCATGTCGTCCACAACACATTATACACTGAAATTTGCAAGAAAGTAAATAGCATAATCAATTCCAAAAAAAAGAGGGATGTAACATATCCTTCCCCTTTAAAAATCATCATCCCCGATGATTAAGTTTATCAAGCAAAATTTAAACTTAAAACAAACTTTTTATAGTTCAACATTAATGTCTTTGAAAAGTTTAGGAAATCTTTGGTAAATGTCTTTATAGTCTTCCCAAGTGGCGCTATCCTCACCATATTGGTCCCCACTGAATTTTGCATTGCAAAACTTCTCGATTACGTAAACAAAGTTTACTCATTTCGAGCACCTTGAGTGGCTCGATCACAACCACCCCAGGTTCTTGCATCTATAAGGAATTCCATTTAAGGATGTGGTTATTACCTACAAAATATTTCTTTAAATACGAAACATGAAAAACATTATGCATCTTGGACAAGGCTAGTGGTAGAGCAAATTTATAGGCAACTGGATTGATAATCTCAAGAACTTCGAAAGGTCTGACATAACGAGGAGCCAATTTCAAAGATTTACCAAATTTTATTGAACTCTTTTGGGGTTTCACTCGCAAAAGCACTTTCTCGCCAACAGAGAAGTGTCTAGGCACTCGTTTGCGATCTGCATAACTCTTTTGCCTGTCATTGGCTTCTGCCAACCTCTTCCTAATCATTTTTACTTTTTCTTCCATATCAGCAAGCATTTCAGGTCCAATGCTTATCCTATCTTCCAGCTTATCCCAGCTTATAGGAGTTCTGCATTTCCTTCCATATAATGCTTCAAATGGCGCCATCTTAATGGTAGAATGATAGGAGTTGTTATAGGCAAATTCGACAAGAGGTAGATATTCCTCCCATCTGTATTGTTGATCCATGCAATACATTCTCAAAAGGTCTTCTAATACCTGATTCACCCTTTCTGTTTGTTCATCAGTTTCAGGGTGATAAGCAGTACTCACATTAAGTTTAGTCCCTAATGCAGAAAATAAGGTTTGCCAAAATCGCGAAGTTATCTGAGCATCTCTATCAGATATAATCTTTTCAGGTACCCCATGCAATCTGAAAATTTTTTGCACAAATTTCTGAGCCAAAAGATGAGCTCCATCCGCCAAATTTCCTGGTATGAAATGTGCAACCTTGGTTAGTTTATCCACAACAACCAATATTGCATCATGCCTATTCTTAGACATTGGTAACCCCCGGACAAAATCCATACTAACAACTTGCCATTTCCATTTCGGAATATCATGCGGGTATAACAATCCAGCAGGATGTTGGTGTTCCACCTTAACTCTCTGACACTCCAAATAGCTAGCTACAAATTTTGTAGCATCGCTTTTCATTCCCTTCCAGAAATATAGCAGCTTGACATCCGCTAACAGTTTTGTTACACCAGGGTGTCCAGAGTAAGGAGCACAGTGAACTTCCTTCCACACAAGGTTTCTAAGTTCTACTGAATCAGGAACGTAGATTCTTCCCTTGAATCTCATCAATCCATTAGATTCAAAACTGAATCCGTCATATCTTGGGTCCTTAGGGTTTAAGTGCAGAGCCTATTTCACTTGTTCATAATACTCATCTCCAGATAAGTTCTGCATTACTAAGTCTTTAAAGTTAGCATGTATGGAGATTATAGAGGCTATGTGCCTTCTTCTGCTTAAGGCATCAGCTACTCGGTTTTCCTTGCCTTTGATATAATAAATTTCAAAGTCATAATCTGATATTAATTCCAACCATCTCCTTTGCCTTGCATTGAGATTAGGTTGTGTAAATATGTAGCGAAGACTTTGATGATCGGATTTTAGTATAAAAGTCCTTCCCAACAAATAATGTTGCCACATCTGAAGGGCATGAATCACTGTTGCCATTTCTAAGTCATGAGGAGCGTAGTTCTGCTCATAGTTTTTCAACTTCCTTGACTCATAGGCTACTACCCTACCATCTTGCATAAGCACACCACCCAATCCTTCCCCCGAGGCATCAGTGATAACCTCAAACTCTCCCTCAGGATCAGGAACTTTCAGAATTGGAGCGGTTGTTAATTTTTCTTTTAACAAGTCAAAAGCCTTTTGACATTCATCCGTCCAAACAAACCTTTTTCCTTTTCTCTGCAAGGAGGTAATTGGGCTAGCAATGCTTGAGAAATTCAATACAAATTTCCTGTAATACCCTGCCAATCCCATGAAACTTTGTACCTCTGACACATTGGAAGGTTCAGGCCACTCCATAATAGCTTTTATTTTGGCCGGATCAACTGATATCCCATCGGCTGATATTATGTGCCCCAAATACTGCACTTCTTTCTGAAAGAAGGTGCACTTTGAGAGTTTTGCATATAATTTTGTTCTCTTAATCGTTGCAAGACTATTTGAAGATGCCGTCCATGCTCCTCTTCATTTTTGGAATAAATCAGAATATCATCAATGAAAACTAGCACAAACTTATCAAGATAATCTCTGAAAACACTATTCATGATATTCATGAAAGCAGCAGGTGCATTGGTCAATCCAAACGGCAACACTGTGAACTCATAATGACCATACCTCGTTCTAAATGCTGTCTTGGGAATATCTTTGTCTTTCAACCTTAACTGATGGTATCCAGATCTCAGATCTATCTTAGAAAAGACTGATGCACCACGCATTTGGTCAAATAGATTATCAATACGTGGCAAGGGATACTTGTTCTTTATTGTCGCCTTGTTAAGCATCCTATAATCTATACACAACCTTAGAGTTCCATCTTTCTTTTTGACAAATATAACCGGGGCTCCCCATGGTGATACACTTGGCCTAATTAGATTCTTAGACAATAGCTCCTACAACTGAGCTTTTAATTCCATAAGTTCAGTGGTAGTCATACGATACAAAGCTTTAGAGATTGGCTCCGACCCCGGTTTAATATCTATGCCAAAGTCAAAAGTTCTTTTCAGAGGCAAGCCTAGTAGCTCCTCGGGAAATCCATCCCTGAAATTGCATAGATATGGATATCTTTCCTCAAATGTTTATTTCTCCAAGGTTTCCTCTACTAGGTCCATTTTGATTGCAAAAAGTTGACATCCCTTTCGCCTAGCCTATTTTAGTTGTTTTGATGAAATGGATCTAATCCTTATTTCTCTTTGAATTCCTTGGAGATTTATTGTTTTTCCCGACTCATCCAGACACTCAATGGTTTTATGAAAACAATCTACCTTGGCTCGATGTTTCCACAACCAATTCATTCCTAGGATGACATCGTAGGACCCTAAAGGCGCTATGTATAAATTTGCCTCAGTGGTGAAGTTAGAAACATCAATCTTAGCTTCGAACAAACATTGCTCTACCTGAGCCTTTGAGTTATTTGCATACTCAACTGTCCATGGTTTTGACATAAAACCAGCTTTTCTAGAAAATTTACTTAAGACTCTAGATGACACAAAATTTTCTGTTACACCAGTATCAAATAGAATAGAAATAGGAACTCCAAATAAGGTACCTGTCATCTCAATAGGGGTGATCAAATACTCCGCTTGTCAATTGTCAAGAGCAGCATGAATCCTTTGTTGAAATGCTTCCTGTTGCGAAGGAAGTTCCGTGTTCCTAGGCTTCCCATTCTGCTTCTTGTTAGGGCAATGGTTGGCATAATGATCTCCTCCACAAGAAAAGCATCCTCCTATAGGTCCTCGCTTCTCAGATGGCCTACTTGTAGAATCATCATTCTTCTTAAAATTAACATTTCTCTTATAATCTTCACCTCTTCGCTCATTACCAAATCCCCCTTGATTCTTTCGATTTCCCTTATCAAACCTCATGTTTCCATATCCCTTCTCATTTTTCCTTTTATATGACTGATCGTTGTAGTTCTTATCAAACTTCTTGTGTTTCTTATCACGGTAAGCGGAGATAGATTTGATCTTCTGCTCCTGCTTAATTGCCTTTTCATATACTTGATCCATTGTGCTTAGACCATGCACCTCCACCTCACCGTCGATCTGAGGATTGAGTCCCATGATGAATTTTCTGATTCAGAATCTTTCATCCTTTTGGTATTGAGGAACATACTTCAGTAGTCTAGTGAATTTTTCTGCATACTCGACCACAGATAGTTCACCTTCCCTGAGGTTTTAGAAATCTGTTAACTTCTGATCAAAATATAACTGAGGTAACCACCATTTTCGGAATAGTTCTACGAACTCATTCCATGTCACCTTCAAGGGACTTAATTCCAACTCCATTTTCTTATTCATCCACCAAGTGGATGCTTCCCCAGATAGCTGATATGCTCCCCACATGGCTTTAGTAACCTCAGAGTAATTTTTGATCTCAAAATATTTCTATATCTCCGTTAACCATGCTTCTGTTGAATCTCCAGTTTTCATTCCATCAAACTTTGGAGGGTTAACCTTCTTCATATCCTTAGATAACTCTAATGCAAGTTTATCCTTGGTTTTTCTTTGGACTTCACTGTCGTCAGGATTTTCACTTGACGTGCCATTTTCCCAATGTTTACTCTTGCTTGTATAATGTGAGTTCTCATTTTCACCCTCTGTGTTGCCAGTTTCATCCATTTTCTTTTCCAGTTTGTTTAACCTTTCCTTAGTTTCAGTAAGCATGTTTAGAATCCTATCCAACTTGTCAGTGGATTTTTCCCGAGAGTTATGACCTTCCCGATCCTCCCCCTCGTTAAACTCTGATTGCTTTAATTTCTCACCTGATTAAACATATACTAATCAGTTTTATGATTATCATATTTTATATCATCAAAAGAAAACAACAATTGATCATAATCATAATTCTTCTCAAACCAAAATTTTGTCTTTATTCATTTTGCAAAATTGTTTCAATATCATTAGAGATAGACATATCTCATGTTTTTACTCAGTATTATCTAGTGGAGTGTAACCTTCAGATTCATTGTCTGACACATAATCACGAGGTGTATACCCCTCAGACTCACTATCAGAAGATAGCTCAATGATCTCAGCTCTAGGTGCTACATGAGGATCCCTAGTGATCATGGGTATACTAATAGGTACACTCACAGGTACACTATTAGGTACAATAATGGGGCAGCAGTTGATCATGATTCGAGCTGCCGTCGTTGCTACCTCTAGGAGTTCTCTCCTCATTCGTTTAATTCGTGACAATGCATTGGGTAAGGTTTCCACATCATCAAGCCAAATGTCATTTTTGTCATTAGTTTTCTCAATGGTCTTGATCATCGCAAGCCGTTTCTGCTTAGCTTGCAGATAACGTTCCTTACCCGCGAAGGATTTTCTCGCAGTTTTCTTGATGCGTACCATCCTGGCACAGAAAATCAAATCATTAGCTACCCACATAATGTTGATTTCCTAATCAGGTTAGTGGACTCATTAGCCCTAGTGCCAAACCTAGGTCTGATACCATATGTAACATCCATATCTGAATTAACTAGAAAAACTAGGTTTAACAAAGGTAATTTTTTTTTACTAGGTAATCAAATACAAAAGGACTTATCTACTTCCAAGTATAACATTTTTCACTTTATCTTAAACATGATTTCATTTTTCATAAAACTAAAAGAAAGGATATACAATAAACATTTTCTTTTCTATCAATTTGAAATTTTCTTGAAACAAATAAAATATTGGAAACATACCATTAACATGCATCTCGATTGTTGACCCATCACATTCAAGACTCGGCAATCCTCAGTATTTGGAAGAGAAAGTATCTTCAAGGAGCTTAACCTCCAACCACAGACCGTCGGTCTCCCACACTCCTTCCTAACAGGAAGTGGCCCTACCCTACTCAAGAGGATAGACTTAGGATAACCATCGGTGTTTGCCATCTGAGCTCTGGTGTTGTAACTTACGTGTCTTGTTATCGTGCAGATCCCTAGATACCCTCTAGTCATGCACGACTCTCCACAAGAAACGCCATCCAGTCATAGTGAACATTCGATGCACTTGAGAATCGTGCACCACCTTGGCCAAAGGATTTGTTTTTAAATAGCGTTCTAAGAACGCATGAACTTAGTTCACCCACCGTACTCGACCTGAACTAATCGAAATCCTACAGTTTCCTATTTGTAAGGTTTAAACAAATGTTGACCTCGATGACCTCAAGGTATTAGGATTTTCTCCTGCAATAGCGCATGGCGCAATGTTTACTCTAATCCCGAGTTTATAGTTTCATAATCCCATATTCATATAAAACATCGTTTAATAACACCCACTCCTAAGTGGTTTCAAACTTGGCTATTCGGTTCCCATGTTTATACAACATACTCAAGTATACAAAACAATTTCCTGTTATCCCAGAATTTAAGGGTTTTAGACTCATAAAAGTCTACAAAATAAAAACGACACTAGAACCATCGCATGCAACGTAATCTAGACTCAAAATGCGGGTTTTCCCACCCTACTTGTTCATTACAAAACCATGACGGTTTTCGACCAATACTAAATACTTCAACTCTCTACTCCCCTTTCCAAGTCAAATAGTTTCACATGGTTCATTGAGGTAAGAGTCGTAAAATAAGATAATAAACGATTTGGAATCTTTTTTACGACATTAGAGATGACCAAACACATGGTTGACCTCTAACTAAAGATATAAGACGAATAAGACACTAGCTAGTTACAACTACATCTTCGGCTGTCAAACATACTAAAGTCTATGTCAAAACATGCTTTAAATCTGAGGTTTTAAACTCGTACACAACATGCACGTGGAGCAATGTGGTTTCCCACTATGGAGCTATCGTTTCAAGTGCACCAAAGGCAGTTTTAAGTTGATAATACAGTCTTAAAGGAAACTCTTTAAACATATGTCATTGCCATCTGTTTGTAGAATGTAGTTTACATTTTGCATCATGCAATGATCATTCCTAGATGTGTGTACATTAGAGAATTGTGTTCTATCATCATATGATGTCATTCATGACAGGCAATGATACTATTTCTGAGGTTTCAAATACCAAAAGACAGCAATGATACTATTTCTGAGGTTTCAAATACCAAAAGACAACAATGATACTATTATATTGATTAACCTCACACAGAAATCGCAGTAGGAAGACTTTGTCATCATATTCTTTTCGTTGTAAATGTATTACATTATCTTTGCATAGATGAGGCACAAAACTAACTTAGACTGCGAAGAAAGAGAATAGAAAAACCTGTCGACGAGGTTTGTAGACTGCAGTTACAAGCTCCCGGTGATCTTTGCAGACTCTCAACACTCTGCACACCTATCCACGTCCTCCTCTCACAAGACGTGCCTCCTCAGGTTTTCAAAACACTATCCAATCTGCTAGTTGTGCACAGCGAATACCAACTCCCCAAACAATCGTGCCTCTCTGCCGTTTTTCTTCCTATTTCTAAACAACGACCGCCTGCCCTACTACCTTCCGCGCCCACTAAGATGTAGTAAATCCCCTCTCTCTACAATTGCACTAAACTCTCAACTGAATAACCTCTAGTTTCCAGCTCAGCGAAGAAGATGACGAGCATTATCTGCGGTTTTAGTTTCTAAACCACCGCATTCATGCCTTTCACCCCACGACGAAGGTGAATATGCTTTGAACTCACCTTTTCACTTCTATCTCCACAGCATTACTCCTCCCGAGCTCACTATGATGCATTAAATCGCATCTCTCTACCGTTGCACTAAACTCTCAACCGAATAACCTCTGGTCGAGCTCAGCGAAGAAGGAGATTCCTCTACTAACTGCGGTTTCTTTGGTTTCTTAACAACAACAGCCCCCCCTCAACGATGATGGAGCATCCACATTTATTTCAACAGTTACACTTTTATTCTCCATGGCATAACTCCTACACAGCATAGCGAAGAAAAAGACTCTCCTCTATCTACGGTTTCTTTGGTTTCTTAACAACAACCGCCCCCTCCACGATGATGGAGAAACTCAGCATTAAACTCACGGCTGACACATGCCTAAACACAAGGAGTCGACATAACTGCAGCTACCCGACTCCTCATTTGCAGTGGCCACAATCAAGATGGAGGTTCTAAATGACAACGTGGCATAACAACTTCGTCATTCTTCCACAAGGATACTTCTAACCTTCGACAAATGCAACCTAACATCGCTAGTGGAGTGAAACTCTCACAAGGTGATAACTAATAAATGCAAAAGGTGACTCCAAGGTTGAAAAGAGGTAAAGAATCAAAACTGACTAAAGAAAGAAAGTGTGGGTTCGATCTAAGACAACTCAAGTCGTAACTCGAGGAGAAAAAGACGTATTCGCAAAGGATGACGTCCCAACCAACAAAGCTTGGGCAAAAACCACTTGACTCGACGAGAAAACTGACATCAAGCAAACTAACGAAAACTACATCCCGTTAGTCGAGTTATGACTAAAACGATTTCAGAATATCCTTCCAAATGACAACCAAAACAGTTATAGCATAAATCGACTTCACATTCAACTTCCGTCGATTTACAAAAGGGAATAAATTCACAACACATGATTAACGCGTTTTGACAGCAATCACGATAGATTGGTCGTAACGCATCACAAGGTTTCTAAATCGTTTGACGCACAAAACGACTTCTCGCATCCTTCGACTACGAGACATGATCCACAAATCTGCCACAAATAGGTTCATCTATTTACCTAAAAATGAAATAATAATCATCTATATAAGACGACTCGTTTTGGTGGACTTGCGACAACAATGTCGATTCCAAAATTCTATATGACGACTTACAAAAAGGGTGTTACACCTTATCTTTAGACGTCGACATCTAGTCTTAACTATCCCAATCAAAAAACAAGACTAAATTGATGGCTTCAAGGTTTATCTACCTGTTTGGCATTTTCAGTAACAAACACCCATGGTTAATTTCCAAAGTCTATACTCTCTCTCAAAGATACTTTCTCTTCCTGTCGAACATGGTCCACCTGTTCCTGCAACGATAGTCTCACATACAATTTTGTGGTCAAAGCACCTATGTTCCAAATCAAAGCATAATATATATCCAAACATCATTTCTCTTAACAAAAAGGACATTTAGTCTACAATATCACATTGATCATAATCAATAGATTCTAAAATTTCATAGAACTAACTTTGTCTAATAAGTCATCAGTTTCCATGTCATCCACAACACATTATACACTGAAATTTGCAACAAAGTAAATAGCATAATCAATTCCAAAAAAAAGAGGGATGTAACAATACTATCCAAGGTAGTTGCAAATATGTTGAAAGTTCTCTTGCCAGATATAATAGTGGAAGAACAAAGTGGTTTTGTGCCCAGGTGCTCCATCTTAGATGGGGTGATAATAACCAAGAAAGCCATACACTCGGTAAACACCACCAAGAGGAACATCATGATATTGAAACTTGACATTAAGAAAGCATATGACAGGGTGGATTGGAGATTGCTGATGAAGGTAATGGAATGATTTGGATTTTTCAAACAATGGGTAGACTAGTGTTTTATATTCATTGCTCCCAAGATACTTCATTCTAGTGAATGGTAATCCATAAGGATTTTTGGGGGCATCTAGAGGACGCCAATAGGGAGACCTAATTTCCCCTTTTTGTTCATTATCATAGTAGATGCATTGGGAAGATCTATTCAAGTAGAATGTAATAAGGGTGAATGGGAAAGTATTATAGTCACTAAGGAGGTAAATCCCCTCTCACACCAATAATTTGTAGATGGCACACTACTTTTTGGAACATCCAGGAAAAGCAAGGAAAAAATAATTAAAAAACCTTGAACATCTACATGAGGACCCCTAGGCAGGAGGTAAATACAACCAAATAAAAAATCTTTTTCTTCTTCACAGATCTAAAGTTGTAGAAGGAAATCATGAATATCTTGGATTTTAAATTGGGAAATCTCCCAAGCAAATACCTTGGCATCCCACTATTCGATAGATATTGTTTTGCAAAACTATGGGATCCCTTAATAGAAACATGCATGAAAAAGATGTCATCATGAAAATAAAGATGGTTTTCTTGGGCAGATAGGATCCTCATGCTAAATTCTTCATATCAACTATCCTAATTTATCTGATGCCTTACCTTAAGCTTCCTTCAAAAACATGTCATAAACTTGATCAGAATATGAGGAATTTCTTCTGGCAAGGTAGCTAGGGGTTTGGATTATGAAATCAGAATATACAAAACAAGGCCTTGGGGGCTAAATTGTTTTGGAACATATACTCAAAGCTTAATCTGAAATGGACAAGAATATTACAAAATAAATACATGCACTCACAATGCCCAACTAGAGTTTTGACTGTCTTAAGTCCTCCAAAGGGATCGAGCATATGGAGTTTCCTCCTTTCATGTAGGTCCATCATAACAAACCAACTCATTTGGAAAATGTTAGGAGCACTAATTTTTGGGAAGACAAATGGAATGGTTTTCCGTCGATAGAAACAAATCAAGAATTTAGTTCTATTGTAGACACCTAAAACTGACTTGCCTCGCAAGCCACTTTCCTGCATCCTCACATAACTAACTTATCCCTTCTACCAATTAATTAAATGAATCCAATTTATTTAATTAAGTTATCCTAAACTATTCACCCTTAGCCATTTATCCCTAATTCATCCCTTGTGATAAATTAATTCATCTAATTTATCACTAGACCTTACAACTTCATCCCAATTAATTAAATAAATATGTTATATATTTATTTAGTTAATTTTTCCACTTTCCTAAACCTGATTAATTAAGTAAATCATTATTATTTAATTAATCCACCTTATCCTATAGCCTAAATCTAGCCTAGTTGATTAAATAATAATTATTTAATTAGCTACCCTAGCCTACATGACCCCTAGACCAAAATTAATTAAATAAATCATTATTTAATTAATTTTAATCCTCCATTAGCCCACTAAATAATTTTCTTCAGCCACATTAATTAAGTTAATCCCTTGATTAACCTGATCAAATCTCACTTAACACCTTCTCCCACATCCCACAAATAAAAAATTACCTTTTAATCAAATAAGTCACATGACCCTTTCAACTCACCTTTCCATTTCCATGTAAGAGCTATTTTTTATGCAAAGAGCTCACACATGTGATTCCCAAAAGAACACATGTCACATGTCCTCTCTTCTACCAATAAATTTGAATTTTTAGTTCAACACTCCCCCATGAAATAAATTTTTAATTCATTGACATGTCATTATCCACCTCTTCCCAAGATGAAATTTTAATTCATCTTTAATCCTCCTCATCCTTCCCAAGGTGAATTTAAAATTCACGTTTATTCTCCACCCTTCATCTTTGTTGATGAGATCTCAACCCTTGATCTCATTCTCTCATCTCAACCCTTGATTTCAACTTTGAATCCTATCCATTGGATTTAAATCCCTCAAATTGCCTATAAATACAAGGCCAACCCAAGCCATTAAAACAACTTCTTCATCATATCAAAACCATGCCAAAATTCCTCTAAAATCTCCTCATCCTAACCTTATAATGTCAAAATCATCCCTCATCTCATAGCCATATCATCTCATCTCAATCTCTATCAAAATCTCTTATCAATCCATAGCCAAATCCCTTCATCCATATTGTGTTGGACAAACAAGGAGCAATCCACATTCAAATCATCAACTTGGGTAAAGCTAGGAGTTCAAGGGTGCAAGCTCCTCAACCTTATCAAGGAGTGAGGGAGGTCTTCAAAGGTATATCATTTTGTGTTTTATTGCATTTTGATGTTTTATCTCCTTTGAACCTTACCTTGTCTTCACCTATAAAACATGTCCTTTCAATAGTCTAGGGTAATAACGTAGTAGATTATGTCAATCAAATGATTAGACAAGGGATTAAAGATTGATAATGGAAAAAATTGAAAGGATTGGACTTACCAGAAACTCAAGTGTTAGCATTACAATAGATATTAAGCAAAAGGAAAATCTAGTTGACAAATGGTGAAGACTCAATTAGATGGAATTGCTCTAAGACCGGGGAGTATTTTGCTAAGATAGGCTTTATGGTGGAAAAGTCCTTTGAAGAGAAGAATAATATTCCCATTCACCTATGCTAGAACAAACTATTCCTTCCCAAAGTAGGGGTTTTCACATGGGAAGCATTGCAAAAGAAAATCTTGACTTTAGACAGATTTCAAAAACTTGGTTGTAGTGGACCCTCAAGATGCATGCTTTGTAATCAAAACGAAGAAAATATAGACTGTTTGTTATTAAATTGCCAATTTTCACAAAAATCACCAATAGTGATTGTGTGATAGACTAGGATGGAAGAGTGCTCTACCACATGATATAAGCCTCTTTCAATCATGGCCCATCCTAAAAAAGTAATCAATCTTCTCCAATCTATGGATTATAATCCTGTCAATAATGATTTGGGAGATCTCGAAAGAAAGGAACTGAAGAATTTTTCAAGATAAACCATTATCAAAGTTATCTTTTTTCAACAAATTGGAGACTTTGTGGTTGAGGTGGTTAATAGCAAAACAATATCATAGTCAATTAAAGGGAAATTCCTTCATATCCTAGGATAATGATATGGTCAAAAATTGGCAAGGACTCAAAGTCTCTCCCATTACTGGGGATGTAAGAGTTGATTCTTCAACACATAGAAAAGAAGCACAATCGATACATTCTCTTATAAGGTGGTTTAAGATGAATTTTGATAGAGCATCTAAGGGAAATCTGGGAGCATCAGGAGTAGGCTACATCATAAAAAAATGAGGAAGGTAAATTGATTGGTGTAGCTTCAAAAGGACTTAAAAGAGGGGACTAATAATGAAGTTGAAGGTCAAGCACTCATTCTTGGTTTGTAAATATGTAATGTTTATGGTTGCAAAAAAGTCAGACGATGGTGACTCAATAATAATTGTTAATGTAGTAAAGAAGAGAGTCACAAAATTGGAAAGTTAATAACATCCTCCAATGGGTTTGGCCTCTGTTGGACTTGCTGGAAAATCATGCCATCAAACATGTTTATAGAGAGATTAATGAAGAAGCTAACGTCCTTGTTAATTGTGTGATAGGCATGAATGAAGAGAGTATTATAGACTCCAAGGCCGATTCTTGGCCAAATTTAAAACATAAAATGGATTGTTCGAAAAGGATTAAAGAGCCACCAACTAAGGCATTATTGAAATATTCAAGAATTTATGGGGATTGATCATTACACGGTAAGCCATGTAGGTATCATAGTTTGCAGTTTAACATGTCATTGAAATGAGAGATTTAGCCTATGCTAAGGTAGGAAAATCTCTAGTTTGAGGATTATGGTATAAGCCATGGGATAGAGAGAATAATTATGGACTCTCGTGAGTTCATCCATAAATCAAGAAGCTCATCCATTAAATAAACCAAACCCTCAGCATCCTTGAATAAAGAAATGGATACACCTATGCAATTAGTAAGAAGCTAGCAACAAATGGACTTTTTGGGCGGCATTTCTGAGAAAAGGCTGAAGAGGGTGTTTAAAACACCGAGTGGTATGCTTATTTATGTAGTCCAGTGGATCTTAGAGGAGGAATTTATCGTCTCAGACCATCATTATCGGGTTAACATAGACATATCTTCAATGTTTGTGGCAGTGTTGTGGATCTTAGTGAGGTTAAGGAGCTGATAAAGAAAATGGTTGATACCCTAATCAAAAGCCAATTCCTTGGTGGCTTGGACAATGTCATTTTGGTAGTTGTTTATGGAACAAGGATGTCGTGGTTAGATGGAATGATGTGGGTGAATGATTATGTGGTTAGCGGGCAATGGAGGCCATTTATTATCACGGGCTTGCCATAGAATGAGGCTCAAAGGAGAAGGAAGGCGTTGAGAGTCGCGAAATTTCTAAAGCAACCTATAGGGCTAATGGCGATAGAAGGAATTTCATGGTTAAGCACACTCATCTCATACAGTTCTAATGATGAAGTAGAAATGTGACTCTTTGCTATGGTAGCCAAAGAGTTTGTTGCTTTTGCTTAATACTTTGATTATGTATATATGATATAAGTTGATAGGAAGATAATAAGAGATAGATAGTAGGTAAATAGTATAACAGGGTTTTTTGTTGTTGCCCCCTATTCAAAACAAGATATCTAGGTTTTTGTTGCAACCCATAACAATTGGAAATGATATAATATTTTTTTGGTTCACTATAATACAAAAGGTGTGGTCCCCAAGACTATGATTTACCTATAAAAAAATCAATAATAAATATAAAGTTTTCATAATTTATAAAAATAAATAACAAACTTTGAATATTTATTTTCATCAACATTTAAATATTATATGATATAAACACATCTCATAATTTTTTAAAAATAGTTATTGCTTATATATTAATTATTATAGTTAATTAAAGAATGTCCAATAAAATCTCTACATATGACATGTCTAACATATTAAATACATATTAAACCAAAATACTAAATAATTAAAATTCAAAAACACATTGTTTTTTTTTTTTTTTGGTTTTTTTTTTAATATTTTAATCGAATTTGCATTTGGATAGACATTGCATGTTATATAATAATGCAACTAATTAAAAAAGTTTATAAAAGTCAAAGAATCTTCCTCTTTTCTTCGATGGCAACCCAAATTATTATCTATATAATTTCATGTTTCTTTATATTATTATTACTAGTTAGTTTCCTCCGTTGTACAATCATGGCCATAAAAGAGATGGAATTTAGCCATGACGTTGACGTGTCATGAGGTGTACACGTGGATTCAATGCAATGGCCAAATCCGTCCATTATGTGGTGCCTACTTTAGATTCCCATATTATTATTCCATGTGTGGGGAAAGCAAACATGAGATTTGAGTGCTTATGAGAGTGCTTTCACACCATGTGGTACACAACTTGGAAATTGTGTTGGCTTAAGAGTAATGGAGATGGAGACAAGACATGAAAACATTGTATTTGAGTTGGACTTGTGGACATGGATGGGAAAGGTTAAAGGACACCCCTTGGGTGGAAAGTGATGGGTTTTTGCTTGTCTACTTTGTGGTGAGTACGAATGTTTTTTATGAAACGAAAAGTTACATATAGTTTTTTTTTAATTGGATTATTTAGATATGCGTATCTTTATTTTTATATAGCAAATTATAATATTGTTAAGGAGTGTACATCTAAATCAAAAGTTGGTTTTTGGGTAAATTGTTATCAGTAGGGGGAACTAGTCATTAAAGTCACCAAGAGGTACTATATCAATTTCATTTCAATCATAATATTATCTTAACATATGATTTTGTATTTAATTTGATGTGTTTTAAGAAACTAAGAGATAAGAGACATACTATTTATACAATGTATGATAGTGATTGATAGTGCTTTTGGATGTAACTGTGTAGTAATATTGCTAAGGAGTGTACATCTAAATCAAAAGCTGGTTTTTGGGTAAATTGCTACGAATAAGGGCAAAAAGTTGTCAAAGTCACCAAGAGGTACTATATCAATTTCATTTCAATAAAAATCTTATCTTAACATTCGATTTTGTATTTTATTTGATGTGTTTTAAGAAACCAAAAGATAAGAGACATACTATTTCTACAGTGTGTGTAGATGCTAAAAACTACTGCATAATTACATCCCAAAGTAATCTCAATCACAAACTAAGAGGCTCTCATTTTATACTTAGCTTGTTTAAGTTGAATTATGATTATTTATTACATCTAATTTTAAGAGAATCTGTTTGTTTGAAAAAACATGGCGCACATATATCCAAAAAAATAAACTAGAATTATAAAATAACTCTTAAGTAAAAAAAATAGCTCTTCAAATAAAAATAAAATAAACAACGTAAATAAAATAAATTAATTCTTAGGTAAATAAAATAACTCTAAACTGATAATTCTCAACGTTTTTTAGATAGATGTATTTAATTTATCTATACTAGTAAGTAATACAATACCATCTCTATCTTAATTGGCATCTTATCTTAACATATATATTTTTATCCAATCTGATGTACCTTAGAAACTAAGATATCCTTATCTCATGTTTGGCTTAGTTATCCCTATATGAATATTACTTTGTCAAATTCATTAAGGCTTCTACTTAACCCCAACCAACATAAAAAAGGTTCTACCTTGGTGGGTGGGTTTTTAATACCTTAACACCATCATACACACCAATTAAACTACAACTAATTATTTGGATGAATATTTTTCATTGGAATTTGGTGATAAATTAACAAGTGATGCCACATCAAACAAATTCAATTTAAAATTTGTAGTAATGTGCAAAAGTAATGTAAACCTTGATTTATGCTAGAGCAAGGTTTGTAATTGTATACTAAATACATATAGCTTGGTTTTTTATTGCTTGTAAGGTGAGCCAAGAAGTTTGGGAGATGTCAGTTGATACAAGAATGAATTGGAATCTTCCTTTTACATACCATTCAAATTTGTTCTAGTTTTTCCATTCTTTTCTATATCATCCTTGATGTATTCATTGAATGCCTAAAGACTCTTTGTCAATCAAACTCTTTAAAGCCTTAAATGAATGATTTTTTGAAGTGAATATAGTTTAATAATAATTTTAATAAGAAACATTATCATTTAAATTTAATTTAAAGAGCTAACCTTACACTAAATCTAGAATGTGTTAGCAACCTTTTATTCTTTGGAGTGTTTTTATATTAGATATTATTTTTAAATTTGTAGTAAGAAAATGTTCACAAGTTTGTTTAAAAAGCACTGTAGTTATTGCATTACTTGATCTACAAAGTATTAATAATATTTTCTTATCTCTCAATTCTTATTTTAGATTTTTTCTACAAAGAAAATAAATATAAAGATAAATGTACGACTTTTTGAAATAAGAAAGTTTATCTAACTTGATAACACTTTTATATAAATAATTGATTATGTATTTGTGTTATTTCCAACAAAACTTGTATTAAAATTATGCTATAGACATTGAGATCTTTAGTATGCTATTAAGTTTATTGTAATTGAGCTTCAATCCAATATTTCTTTGTAATTGAATTGTGATTCAAGACTATTCTATATTCTCTTAACGAATATAATCCCTAGATCAAATACTAAACAAATAAATAACCACCAATAATAAAAATATTATATTTTTATATAAAAACCTTTTGAAAAATAACATATTAAATTATCTTAAATAAATGATAAATTAAATTGCAAATAAAAATTTCTTATATACTTATAAGTAATTATAATCAAGTAATAATCAATAATTAAAATATTTTAAAAATTAACCAAATTATTCAAAATATGAATTGAATAACTATATTATCCAAATCAGCCCAAATCTTGATTCTATGGATGATAGAATCTAAAAGTAATTATTTTATAATCTACCATCCTTATTTAAATTATTATATCTTTTCAATGAAAATATGGTTCTTGGTGGATTAGCAAGTGCAATCTTTCCACTTGAAGTCCCAACTTGACCATATAAGTAGAGGGTAGGGTCCCAATAGACTTAAAAACTTTGTTTTAAAAGAAGTTTTAATTAAAAAAATCTAAATCCTCTCTTTTAATGACTCATACAAAGTTAACCTAAAATAGGTATATTATTAATTCCTTTCAATTTAATAATATCTTGATTATTAATAGTTATAAAAAATGGTGTTCTTGTATAATATGTTATAAAAAATGTTGTTCTTGTATAATATATTTTAGGGTAAATTAATTAATCAATATTGATAAATAAACATTTTAAGAATAATCTAGTTGGGACAAATAAACATTTAAAATAAATTTATGGAATTAAATAATAAATAGAGATCTTTCATGTTGTCCTCTTATGTAATAGCCTCTTTTTCTCAAGGAATTCTCTCTTCCTTTTGTGTTATGAGTGTAATTGTTGTTTTGAGTAGTTCTAGGCTCTCCTTCATTTGCATGTTGTCATCTACCATTGTTTGATTGTTCTCTTCCTCTAGAATTATTATATTGCCTCCTTAACAACTTCTCTCTAGACTTCAAAGCATATTGACAAGCCTCTTCTATTGACCTCACTCTAATCATATTGTTCACTCATCTTGAATGGAGATACATTATCCATTAGCATACCTTGAAATCCTTTATTCATCATCCTCTACAATTTTATGAATAAAATTATCTAATAAGCTACTAGTAGGAATTTAGCCTTCAACTTTGCAACCATATGATCTCAAAATTTAATCTTCTCTTTACCTCGTCTTTGTCTCTCTATTTGTACATGATCCCACAATAAGGATGCAAGATCTCTCAACCTAGTGCAAGCAAATTTTACCTTCTTAGGATCCACCATAGACTCATAGTCAAAATACTTCTCCATATCCATAATCCATCCTATAAGCTCCTCAAAGCTTAGACTTCCACTATAGGAGGGGCTATCTAACTTTTGTTTACTACGCATCTTTGAAATAGATTTCAAAAATTAGATTTCAAGTTCATCCATTAGGTCTTCCACTTCAAGTTCTTGACCTTTTGCTTCTTCATCATCACTTACATCCTCAACACGTACTCCTCTTCTTTGTATTATCTCCATTGTGTTCAATATGGTTGTAATGCCTCTCAATATCTCTTCCATATCTACAACCCTAGGTCCTCTCAATATTCCTCTATGTACCATGTCTTCTCCTCGCCGCTCTAAAGTTGCAAGACCCACACTCAAACCCACAACCTTTTTTAAAGCTTCTTCAAGACACAACCCAAAAAGAAACCTTCCTCTAATACAACTTGGTGTAGTCTAGGAAAGGGGGTCTAGTTAAAGACTACATAAACCTAGCAACCTACTCTCTCAAACAGTCACACAAGCTAGTTAAGAACACTAAAATTGTTTCTATTTGTATTAATATGGAAAAATCAATTTTTACAAAAGATTTACAACATGTTGAAAGGATAAAATTAATTGTTCACTCTCAAAATTAAAACAAACAATATTTTAGGGCTTTAATGGATGAACTATAGACTAAAAATTATCTCCTATGTTCCTCTTTGTTCCATTCTTTTTTCTATTTTATTTTATTCAACCTCTTCTTAGTTTGACCTCCTCTATTCTTTCTCACAATCTAACTTCCTTGCCCTAGGCATTTCATGTTCTCTTCTTGATCGAAACTTTCTCTTCGCCTTCATTCCCTAATAACTAATCACTGAAAAAGAATAATGACCATTAGAGATCAACAATTAGCTGTCAATGATAACTTTCTAATGTCAAAATGTCATTGGAACTTCCAAACACCACCTTCTAACTTCCATGGCCACCAACAAATAAACAAACAAGAGAGGTGTTCCCAAATGGATATGAACAACCACCACATCTAAGGGAGATAAGAAGTCATGACAAAAACAAATGACCTACAACCCAATCATGATGTTTTATTGAACCAACACTACCAGTGATAGAAAATACAAAGGCATGCCCCCCTTTAGAAGATAGTCAATCCTCAAATGGAATAACAATTGCTTGTGTTAAATAGATCACTGCACATCCATTTGTCATTGATTATATTGATGAAAGCAATGATAATCATATTATTGAATCAACCCAACTTATGATAGTACTAAATATCTGTAGCATGTCATCACATTGCTAGTACAGTCCAAATATGCCTATACAACTCCCAACATACCTGAAACAACTTTCAATATACTTATAGCAACCTCCAATATACATGTAGCACACTATAGCCCGATACATATATTAGTATGAATAAGGCATGTAGAAGTTCATAGATGGCTTGTAGCAACTCATCATGCACTTGTAAAAGCTTACTATGTATGCATGTAGCAAACCCAAAGTATGCTCGTAACAATCCTTTGAGTCCATATTTGACACAAAAACCTTCTAGACAATACAACCTGAATGAAATAAAGCTTATTATTTATTGAAAATGAAACCTACTAATATTTTTTGTGACATAGGACAATTGTGAATGTAGATGCTCCCAAATCATTACTCATCTTCCAAATACAATGCAAGACCAAGTTTTATTTATTGTTCATAAGAGAATCCTCCTCACACCAACACCAAACCCATATTTAGTATGACAATGAAGAGGTCTCCATGTTCACTAGTATTATTGTCCTTTAAAGATGCCCAATAAAGACAATTTGCCTGACCCTAGCTTCCTATTATTCATCAACTATCACTAAATGTCTTCATGCTCTTCTACATTCCCAAATATCAACTCTGCTCTATTTATGTGGTTAGAATTATTCCTTGAAAATAAGATAAATATTGACTACTGTAGTCATTAAGAAGAAAGTAATAATCAATTTACTCAATTTTCACTTTTCCAAGATGAACCTCTCACAAATTTTACCTTAACACTATTCCTTAATGGTATTATCTTTGAAGTTTAATATTAACTTTCAACTATTGAGTTTTATTGGAAGTTCATATTATGAACTAGTTGTATTCTATCTACTTAATAATTGTTTGGCTTTGCAACTCATTTGTTTTTAGTTCTAAAAGTTTGGTCAATTCTTGTGATTTTATGATCTTATAGCCTTATTTGATATTAAGAAACTTTCGACCACAAGTTTTTTCTAGAAGCTTGAAGGTCTTATTAGTTTCTATATGCAAAATAAACCAATTACATGTTCTAATTTTTCTATTAATGTTAAAAATTCATTTCTCTAATTTAAAATCAAGATTTCTATTGACTAAATAATTTGGGCTCTTATTTGAGCCTTCATGTAAATTAAGGGGGGCATTAAATTTGTACTAACAAATTAAATGGAGTGACATGAAATATAAGAAAAGAAAGGGGCATCAAACAAAGAGATTTGAGAGTAAGATATGAAAGTAAGATTTGACTTCTCTCCTCTTGCTATTTCTCCTAATGATGGATCATAGAGTATGATCCGAAACGTCGAGGTAAAAAACTCACACACAGTTAATTCCTGAAATATGTAATTACAAGATATGAAAGGTTATACTATTATATTTTTTAGTTTATTTATGCAAAATAAACCAATTAAATGTTCTAATTTTTCTATTAATGTCATACATTCATTTCTCTAATGTAAAATCAAGATTTCTATTGGCTAAATAATTTGGGCTCTTATTTGAACCTTCATGTAAATTGAGGGGGACATTAAATTTGTACTAACAAATTAAATGGAGCGACATGATATATAAGAAAAAAGACTTTACACTCTTACTCTCAAATCTCTTTGTTTTATACCCCTTTCTTTTCTTTTATATATATTATTTTAATCCTTTTTATTTATTTAAAAGAATATATTTATGATATTTTATTTTAGGGTTTAACTGCGTAGTTTTTGAGTCAAACACATGACCCATATTTCATGAGTAGTGGTTCACATGAACCCATCTCTCATGTTAATGAATGGTCCACTTAGCACTCATTGCATCTAGGTGATGCTCACAGGGGTGAAGTCCCAAGACTCATGAAATATGGGTCATGTGTTTGACTCAAAAACTACGCAGTTAAACCCTAAAATAAAATATCCTAATTTGACACACTGCAAAAAATACCTCCTACTTATCAGAATATATTTATTCACCTATACATGCATTTTGTTTTTCCTTCTTCTTTTTCTTCTTATTTTTCATTCATTTATTTAGCTAAATAAATAAACAAATAGTTTTTCATTTAAAATATTAGTTTATTTAAATATCTATTAATTTATTGTGTTTATTGAAATATGTTGATATGGAGAAACAAATCAAAAACAATCTAAAAATAGGTAAATTGAAAGATATGTACGAAGATTTTAGGAAATTGGACAACGAGAAGTAAAATATAAACAATTGAATACTAAGGAGCTCGAAGATGGTAATAAGATTCACTAAGATGTTTGGGTATTGGAAGCCTAAAAACTAAGATTGCAACATACTCTTAGATTCAAAATAAAATAGAAAAAAATGAAAAAATAAAATTGTCAAAACAAATCAAAACTTTTAGACATAAAAATCCTTTTAAGTGCTCAATCTCCAAGAAGAATAACTAGCACTTGCACCCATATGAGGTTCAAGGATTACGTCGATAGGAACAACCGAAGACTCTAGAAAAAATTTCGGTGTGAATTTCATGGCGTGAGACAATTCCGAGCACTATAATGCTCACATATAAAAGCCTATCGGCTAATTCCGTATGGGTGGGGGCCCTGGGTCGATTGGCTAAAACATCATGTTGAAGGCAAGAGGTCATGGGGTCCAATCCCCTGCCCACATGGTACCGGAGGGCGCATCGTATCGGCACCACCCGTCAAGTTAAAAAATTTAACTAACGCACCAATTCCTACCGTGTAATAAAAATAATAATTACATAGGCAATAGTTACAAATTAAATGAACCTCTTTCATAACACTCCTCTAATTTTAAGTACAGGATTATATATATACTTTTTTGTTACTACTTCTCCTAAGAAAAGATACTAACTACATGACACTTGTTTTCACCTCACATATACTTTTCAAAAGTGATTCCCTTCCGTCTTAATTCCTAAAGTTTAAGATTCGAAAATTGCTTATTCCCATATTAATTATACTCAATTTGTTCGATCAAAGACCGTACGATTACGTCACATCTTACGTATGAATGTGCCGTGGCATGAGGGCAAAAAGAAAGTACATCCTTTAAATATAATAGTGGAATTTTATAGGCTCACCCCACGACAAAAGTATTTAGGTTAGATATAATGTTGTTTACATTCTCATCCAACCAAATTTCAAGAATTGGATGCCCCTCAAATTTAAAGTTTTGGTGGGTCCGGATAATTTGGAAATGACTCATCTTGGGTAAATGGGTTAAGTGTACCTAAAATTGTTTTTTATGAATGTTTTGAAAAGAGCTTTGTTGAAAAGTAGTCCCTGAAATTAGTAGAGTATGGAGTGGCCAAACTTTATTCTAAAGTTGATAGTGTTACTAATAATAATGTTGTCATACTTAGCATATTGAGGGGAAACTATTACACTTCAAATTGTCTATAGGTTTTCATTTGTGATTTTTCTCATCTAACCCTTACCTTTTTACTTTTCTATCTTAAATGTGAAACCGCCTAACATGTTTTTTTTTGGGTTGTGCCCCATTCTTTTTTCTTTAGTTTATTCGTCTCATCCATCTTTCTCCATAGGTGGTTATAGAAATTTGTTTTGTTAGGATTATTTATCTCCCATAATACTATTTCTAAATCTTTTTACTTGCTCATTATTAAATTTTTTTTGGAAACTCCACTCTCTTATTCTCTTCTCTAGTACTTGATACTTTCTGGAAGTGGAATTACAAATGATTTTAATTTGTTCTCTTTGTAAATGAAGAACCTCTCAAGTCTTATCAAGAGAACACCACAACACTCAAGGAGCTCACAACCTAAACCATTAACATTCAATCCCAACTAAATGCACTAGAATCCAAACAAGACATTCATGATGTAAAATTGATAGAGCTTACCAATAAAACTAAATACTCTCCTCCCTCAATGACAATCTCCAAATGATAGTCTTGTGAACCAAACTAACCATTGTTATATCAAGAACATGCAAGCTACAATCAACAAATTGGTGGGTCAAGAGGGTCTTTACACAAAATGGGCTTTACACTAACGATTTGTTGTTGAGTTTAACACACTCTTGTTGTCGAGTTTTAACACTCTTTTGTTGTCTTCCAATGCTAAACATTCTTCCCCTCTATGTACTTGTTTGTATTGGCATCCCATATTTGTTCGGTGTTGTCTTTTGACACCTTCCTCTTGGTGCCTACTATTGTATATGGCATCCTCTCTTATAGTGCCTTACGTCTAATGTACTATGTTCCTCTTGTCTTATTTTCATTGTGATGTTGTTGCAGCTAGCTTGCAATAAAATATGTGTTATTCCTTGTCATATTTCTTTATATCATTAATATAGTATCTTAACACTAGGAATTAAAGTCAAAGTGTTGGAGTGCATAAAAAGATCAAACAAAAGAGCACTTTAGATGACATAATTATGAATAATTGTTTCTTTAATTGCAATGCTTGTACTTGAGGAAAGAATGACGTGGATAAATAATAAGGTCAATAGTTTTAAATTTTTACACTATAACTTAAATAACACCACATATCATGAACACACTCTAGAAATAAAGGCGATTATATATTTAAAGTTTAATATTTTGAACTCTAATTAGTGGTTTTAGGACTAGACAATAAAAATAAAAAATATCTCTCATCAAATGACATACAATATTTATTTTAATATTGTTTAGCCACTTTTTCTTGCATTTTCATTCATAATTTAATTTGATATAACTTTCTTATATTAAATAATTTATACTCATCATAAATTTGTAAATAAAATAGTTTGTAACTAAATTTATTATGATTATAATTATGTTTGGTTAGAGAAATATTGAAGCATGTGAACTACAAATTTAGTAAAACATTGAGCAATTCAATCTTTTGATTTATAACAAGTGCCAATCTAACCTTATAAAATATAATTAATTTTTTTTTTCAATTAAAAGATAAATATAACTATTTACATTTTCAACTAAAAAGATAAAGCTAGAATAATAATCAAACTTAAATATCACAAGCCCTTCAAATTTCATCACTATTAATCACCATCCTAGATGCCCTTTTGTTTACTTGGGTCCATATAATACTATGAGACCTATATTTAGTCAATATTTCTATGATGTAGATGTATAGTTGTTTGTCACAACATTACTATGTATAATTAGTCAATATTTCTGTACTTTTGATGTAAGGTTATTTGTCACCTCATTTGGAAAATATAAGCACTTAAATAATGAGTGAATCAATATTTAGAATTAGTCAATCTTTCAATAATGTTGATATGATGTTACTTGTCACTTCATTTGAAAATAACAAGCAATTATATAAGTGATATTGATGGAAAGAACTCAAGTAGGGATATTTATTTTAGAGGACAATTGGATTTTTGTTTTGTTATTTATTTGTCATTAATGGTATGTGCATTCAGTAAGACCTATTTACACTTTTTAATGAGACATTTAGAGAATTGTTATTAATGAGATGTAGATTCAATTAAATAGATGTTAATAAAATTAATTCTTAAAATTTTATATAAAAATATTAAATGTGATTGTTTGTTTTATAGTCAAAGATAAAATATGGAGCATTGAAGAATAATTATGATTAGAACTTAAATAATTTAAAGGATTGTAATTAACATGATATAGCTAATTAATTGTTTTGTAAAAATAAGGTCTAGTATTAAAAATTTTAAGAACAAGATATCTACATTTTTCTTTTAAATCCAAACAATTTAAGTATCAAGATTATAAGTAAAACATAAAAAGTGTGCATAGAAACTAAAGTAACATTTAAATATAAATTTAAAATTCTTAAAATCCCTTTGATCAAAACTCTTCTATTAAACACATTATTGGTAGGAACTAGAGTATTATCATGAAAAATTTAAGTAAAAATATCTTCATTAATTAGCATAGGAGGATGCATAATCCATTTACTACATTATCAACAATCTTAGCATCCAAATCATATACATCAAGTGTCGTAACATAAAAATTCATTAATAAATTTTTATCAAGAATTAGGCTCACAAGCCCTTATAGGAAATAGTCAACTATTGCACTTGAAATGGTATGAAATGCTTAAGGGAAGTAATTGGCTTGATGACAACACATGAACTATTCATGACACCTACCATAGTTCCTTTAATAATTGTTTTGTGTAAGGGTTTACCCATATACCATTAGCATTGACTATTCCTCGCCTATTCTTGCTAGAAGATGGTTTCATTCAAGTGAAAAGCACAATGTTATCATAAATAAGAAAAAAGGATGCTACAAAGAATTAAAAATAAGAAATGTGTAATAATAATTGTGTGAGGGCTAAATATACCAATGTGAACTAGAGAAAACATAATGAGAAATGCATCAAAGCAATGAACCAAAAGTGGATAGCAAAAATAATTATCATAAACTTTCCATTATTCATCCAAGGCCATCATCTACCCTTTAAAAGGTAATATGATCAAGACCAGACCCAAAATGACCTATTAAAATAGTTTGCTTAAAATGCATGCTTCCAGTGGCAAGTGAGAATGGATTTGGCACACAAATAAGGAAATGATAGAAAAGTAATAGGTTAAAATAATGAGGAATAAATTCATTTTTTCAATGCCCACTTAGAGAGGTTATCTTGAGGCATGACTAAAAATACATGAACCAAATCCCTTGATAACTTTCATGGATTATCTTCAATCATTTGTACCAGGAAAGAGGAACAATGAGTGCCTTCCACAACTTTATTCTTTTCACCCTCTAACCTCCTTCCTTTTAACCTATTTTATTATATTCTACCTTAATGGCATTTAATTTTCTACCAAATAACTTTGTATTTATTTAATATTTTTATCCTTAATTAATTACTAGGGGATACATTAATAGTTATGAGAGAAATAGTGATCTCTAATCTTACCTCTAATCTTAGTTTTCTATATGTTAGGAAATAGATTAACTACCCTATCATTAAGAGATCTAGGTCTAACTTTAATTAAATTGAACTTAGATGTAAAAAGTTGAGACTAAAATAAAATAATGAGATCTAAGTAACTAAGACTAAGAAATAAAATAGCTAACATGGAATAAGAAGCTTATCTATTTTCCAACATGATGTCAAATTTGACATGTTTGATTGATTGATAAATTGTGATGGAAGACTAAAAGCAAGATCAAGGACCAAAATAAAGATTAAAAGACTATAAAAAATATCTTTTGAGATTTATGTAGCCTCAACAAAGCTATGCCCATGGTTGTACCTTTAGATACTATCTCTACACACATCTTTTCTCTATAGATTTGATATTTGATATTAATTTGTTTGCATTTGTACCAACATCTGAAACATGGTCGTGCTAAAAAGAACCTCTGGGGAGTTGCTATAGAAAAAGGGATGACCATTGACTTCCTAGATAGCATTCAAGTCACATTATAGTTGATGTAAAAAAGATTAAAACCATGACAAACAAAGATGTAAATGTTGATGCATTTGATGTAACTGACACTAATATGACACTGAAACTTAGACTAATGTGATTCTAATTGAGTGCTCTAATTATTTGTAAAGATTTGAATGCTATGATTAAAACTCTCATCAACACACAATATACTTGATCTTCTTAACACATACCAACTTCTTCCATTGCAATGAACAACTTTAATTTCCATAGTTTTAAATAACTCTAAATTCAAGTAATTACCATGAAGTAAATTCGAAGAGGTAAAAGGTGATAATTTTTTTTTTAAATTGAAGTTTAATAAACAACTTGATTAAGAAACATAATTGCATCTTATTACACAATTTGTCTATTCATTTTCAAATGCTTGATAACATGTTAAATTATACAGAAAGAAGATTACATAAAGTAACTCACCAAAAGATTACTGCAACTTGATTGTTGACCTCCATATCTCAAGCCTCTAGTTGAAGAGAGAGAAAGCATCTTTGGAGAGATTTACCTCCATCCATAGACCGACAGTCTCCCGCACATGTTCCTTCTCGGAAGTGGCCCTACCCTTCACGAAGAGTATAGACCTAGGATGACCTATGGTATTTTCCATCTGAGTACTGGTGTTTGTGTCCTACGCAACTCTGTAATCATGCACCCCTAGATACCCACTAGTCAAGTGTGATCATATCCATAGGTTACGTAATCTCGGCCATGATGAACCAACAATGCACTAGAGGCAAGTGCATTACTTTGGTCAAAGTTTTTCAGTATAAATAGCATTGTAATCAACGCAGTCGTATTGTTCACCCACCCCAACTTGACTTGGATATTGTCGCAATCCGACAGTTGTTTGGTCAATGAGAGTTTTCTTAGCCTTCCCGTCTTGACAAGTTTTCTATGCATAATTGTTGATTTGTAGTAACTCTAGGGTATGTAAAGCCAAAATAGATTCTTTAAAGCATTCTTGCCATCATGGTGAATAAGTTATGAAACCAAGTTTTGTAAGTTCATCTAAGAATGAAACTTTTCCCCCTTTTAAACTATTAGGGTTTGTTCTTCTATCGAGTTTCTTATCACTGAAAAATAACATTATATTATCAAGCTTGTTCTTCTATTGGCATTTACTAATTTTAATTTCGAGATATAATACAATTATTGTCATGGGATTGACATGATTGTTTCCCTATATTTTTAACGTAATAATCTCGGGTTAAGAAACCCTAATCATGAGTTTGACTCCATATACAATTATTCTCTAATCTAATTATTCAAGTTTTTGATCCTATTTTAATACCCATACAGTTTGATATATCCCATGTCGACAAAGTAATTTATATACTAGGTTGGCTGCCTTAAAAAGACTTTAATTTGATCATACAAGAATCTTTAGTCGACCTTTACTTTAAGTACAATAAATGATCAGATTGGTCGTTATGCTACTATTGTCTTTAAAAGATTAAGTTTGAAGGATTAAGTTTTCCTCAAGTTGAAAGACAAAGATGTTTGCACGTAATGAGATATCTAAGTTTTGACCTTTAATAGAATACCCTAATACTATTTCCATATGGTCGTTAGACTTTGGCCTCAACTATTTAATTTTCATTATCACTCAGTAACTAGGAGTTGGCTCGATATCCCATCATTGTAATGATAGTAAAGACTTGACTGATCTATAGACCTTATTTAAAATAGGTCGAGGCTATCCATATGGTTTCCCTAAGAGTATCATTATTGGGCAAATATGGAAGCTTGCATTGATTAGCTTCAGGTATTTATTATAGTTTTATAGCTCAGAAAAGTAGTATGCTCGGGACATAAAAGACACTTGAAAACTCTATATCAACAACCTAAAAATAAAATAAGAATTCATAAAGCAAAAGATAATCTTTACCTAAGGTTCGACTATTGCTTTTCTTGCCTTAATGATTAAAAAGATTAGTTTGGATTTCCTATGTTCTAGCTCTTATTACCGAGAATGATTAAATAAGGCGGCAATCGAGCTTAGAATAAAGCATAGTGGAGTAATTAAACAATGTGGTATCGTCTTTATCATATCAAAACTGACATTGAATTCTAATACATAAACTAGTTTTTACTATCGTATATCACAAGGTTATCACTATCAAGTAGTCGTGGCAATAAGTATGTAAGCTCCTAATAGTTTCTACGCTGTCATCCTTCACATGATGCCTAAAAGAAGACGTATTATTTGAAAGAAATGATGCATTATGTTTACTATTTACACAGCGGCATAAACTTTGCCATCACTCAACAAAACATAAATGTATTCTTCTAAACACTAAAGAAAAATGTGGCTATCATTCATGCACAACTATGAAGTATTGACATTGTTATCTTACAGAGCTTAAATGTAAAATATGGAAGATATAACAAAGACATGGGATTGTTTAGGTAGAACTTGCTAGTTTACTCCAGATGACACGTTCCTTCTACTCGAGGAGGTGGTTCTCAGCTCAAAAGAAGATTATCTCCTTCGTCCTGCACTTACTATTGCTATCTCGTTAACATAAGTCTTCTCACTACTGAGTTATGCTCGATGTGTTTTGCTTGTTACTATCTTCGCTCTTATCAAGCTCAGGAGAGATGATAGATAACCGTTCTTGAATAGTAACTACCTCTTGGCTTCATCCCCAATTTGATATTTATCACTCCCTTTTCTTTTTTTTTTATTGGCATTTCGGCCTAAAGGATAAGATTTTGCTGAGGTATGCAGTTAGACAGTTATGCCATTGTGGCATTAAATAATGGGTGGCATCATCAACTTACAGTAATGTTATCATCGATAAGAAAACATATGTAAGTTATTATAGACCGCAGTCTATCATAATCTTTCATGATGGGATTTAATAAACTTGCATCGGCAAAGTTAGATAAGTTGACTATAGTCAAGGTTTGATACACCAAAATAGTCTCAACATTATAATCTATCATCGTAAATCTTATAAAAAATAATAATTATTATATGTATAAAACAACTTCATCCCAAATTATCATTATTC
This sequence comes from Cunninghamia lanceolata, assembly GCA_027924645.1. Lineage (NCBI taxonomy): Eukaryota > Viridiplantae > Streptophyta > Pinopsida > Cupressales > Cupressaceae > Cunninghamia > Cunninghamia lanceolata. The sequence continues at coordinate 923,379 of BSBN01001296.1, forward strand.
TATTTATATGTCTCGATCCAATTCCAAAGTTATGGCGACGCTAAGGACCATCAACTTAATGACGCTGAAGCTAAAAGAGCTTGACAATTACAAGGGTAGGTTGACGTAACCACATAAATATGCAATGTTAAAGGTTCACAACACGTGAAGGATTAGAGCTATTTTACGTTGAAAAAGACTTGTCAAAGACATGCAATCAGAGGTGTATGATATTTGTCTATCATCCACGTTCGACGACGTGAACTTCAACGATTATGACGTAAATGTTGAATGACTACGTTAGTTGCGATGACGATGTTTTGACAAGCAATGTTGTTTCTTCACAATGACCAAAATCAAGGATAACCTATTCCAAAAGGCTTTGACGACCCCGTCGAAACAGACTAATATTGATCGAAAATAAAACTTACCTCAAGACAAACTAAAGTCCACTATCAGATATATCGTACCTAGTTGGCAAATACCATTTGATAATCCAAAGTCTATATTCTTCTTCCCCAAAGATACTTTCTCTCTCTTTGCTTCTCGGAGAGTCAAATCAACCTATTTCCCTGTTCAAAACTCTTACATGCAAATCATGATTAGTGTACCAGTGTCCCAGTTAAATAACATAATAATAACATTTCAATTTTTCCACATCATATAAGGCATTTTAAATTTGAAATATTCATAATTACAAAAATCATTTTCCATAAAGTTAATATCTCTAAACTATAACATTAATTCTCATATGCATAATATTTACTCACAAATCTACTTCTATCCAAGTAACAAGTAACAAGTAAAAACAATCCAAAAAGGGGGATGTAACATATCTCTCCCCTAAAGAATCATCGTCCCCGATGATTTAGTGTATCAAATTATAGTCTTAATAAAGAAATAAGTTTTATAGTTTAATTGTTGGTAGCATGAAAAAGATAAGGGAACTTCTGATGAATTTCATTATAATCTTCCCACATGGCACTGTCCTCCCCATACTGATCCCATTGCACCTTGCACTGCAAAACCTCCCAGTTACGCAAGTGAAGCTTGCGTGTTTTGAGCACCTTGAGCGGCTCGATCATAACCACTCCTGGTTCCTACATCTATAAGGCATTCCAATTCAGAATGTGGTTATCCCCTACAAAGTATTTCTTTAAGTAAGAGACATGAAAAACATTATGCATTTTTGACAAGGCTAGGGGTAGAGCAATATTGTATGCAAGTGGATTGACAATCTCAAGGACCTCGAAGGGTCGCACGTAGCGAGGAGCTAACTTTGAAGATTTTCCAAACTTAATAGAGCTTTTATAAGGTTTAACCCCCAAATAGACTTTCTCTCCAATAGAGAATTGTCTAGGTACTTGCTTGTGATCAGCATAACTCTTTTGTCTGTAGTTGGCTTCTGCCAATCTTTTCCTAATCATCTTAACTTTTTCTTCCATATCCACTAGCGTCTCTGGATCAATGCTAATCCTATCTTCCAGCTTGTCCCAACTTATAGGAGTTCAGCATTTTCTTCCATATAATGCTTCGAATGGTGCCATCCTAATGGTAGAATGATAGGAATTGTTATATGCAAATTCCACTAGGGGTAGGTATTCATCCCACTTGTATTTCTGATCCATGCAATACATTCTTAACAGATCCTCTAAAACTTGATTGACCCTTTCAGTTTGACCATCAGTTTCAGGATGGTATGCAGTACTTACATTGAGTTTAGTCCCAAGTGCCGAAAATAAGGTTTGCCAAAACCTAGATGTTATGCGAGCATCTCTATCTGAAATGATCTTTTCTGGTACTCCATGTAACCTAAACACCTCCTGAACAAATTTATAGGCCAACACAGGTGCTCCATCAGTTAAATTCCCTGGAATGAAGTGTGCAACCTTTCTTAACTTATCAACTACAACCAAAATTGCATCATGCCTATTTCTAGACATCGGTAAGCCTTGCACAAAATCCATGTTGATAACCTGCCATTTCCACTCTGGTATATCATGTGGGTACAATAATCCAGCAGGATGTTGGTGTTCCACTTTTACTCTCTAACATTCCAAACAACTTGCCACAAATCTAGCAGCATCACCTTTATCAGCTAGAAGTTTAATTACCCCTGGATGTCTGAAATAGGGTACACAATGGACTTCTTTCCACACAAGATTTCTTAGTTCATCTGAATTTGGAATGTAAATTCTCCCTTTAAATCTCAATAAACCATTAGGTTCGAAATGAAATCTGTCATACCTTGGATCCTTGGGATTATTTTAGAGAGCTTGTTTAACTTGTTCATAGTACACATCTCCTGACAATTTTTGTAGTACCAAGTCTTTCAAATTAGCATGAATAGAAACAATTGAAGCAATATGCTTTCCTCTGCTCAAAGCATTAGCTACTCTATTTTGCTTTCCCTTAATGTAGCTTATCTCAAAATCATAGTCAGATATCAGTTCTAACCATCTTCGTTGTTGTGCATTGAGATGGGGTTGGGAAAATATGTATCTAAGACTTTGATGATCTGATTTAAGTATGAAAGTCTTTCCCTACAAATAATGATGCCACATCTGTAAGGCATGGATTAATACTGCCAACTCTAAATCATGTGGGGCGTAATTTTGTTCATATGGTTTTAACTTCCTTGACTCATAAGCTATTACACGCCCGTCTTTCATGAGCACACCTCCTAGTCCTTCTCCTGAGGCATCGGTTATTACCTCAAATTGTCCTTTGGGGTTAGGAACTTTCAAGATTGGAGCAGTTGTTAACTTTTCTTTCAATAGGTCAAAAGCTTTCTGACATTCACTTGATCATTCAAATTGCTTCCCTTTTCTTTGTAAGGAGGTAATCGGGCTTGCAATGCTTGAAAAGTTTAAAACAAATTTTCTATAATAGCTGGCCAAACCCATGAAACTACACACTTCCTACACATTGGAAGGTACTGGCCATTCAGGAATAGCTTTTATTTTAGCTGGATCGACAAATATCCTTTCTGTAAATATAATATGCCCTAAATACTGAATTTCTTTTTGAAAGGAACATTTTGAAAGCTTTGCATACAACTTATGTTCCCTCAGTCGTTGTAGTACAATTTGCAAGTGTTGCTTATGCTCTTCTTCATTTTTGGAATAAATGAGAATATCATCCAAGAAAACCAGTACAAACTTATCAAGACAATCTCTGAATACATTGTTCATGAGATTCATAAATGTAGCAGGGGCATTTGTTAAACCAAAAGGTAGCACTGTGAACTCGTAGTGTCCATACCTCATTCTGAACGTTGTTTTATGGATATCCTCATCTTTCAATCTTAGTTGATGATACCTTGACCTCAAATCTATCTTCGAAAACACTGCAGCTCCACACATTTGATCAAAAAGATCATCTATACGTGGTAAAGGGTACTTGTTCTTTATTGTTGCCTTGTTGAGCATATGATAGTCAATACATAGCCTAAGGGTTCCATCCTTCTTCTTGAGGAATATAACTGGGACTCCCCAAGGTGAAACACTCGGCCTAATCAAACCCTTAGCTAATAATTCTTGCAATTGTGCTTTCAATTCCATTAACTGTGTAGTTGTCATACGGTATGGGGCCTTGGAAATGGGCTCAGATCTAGGTTTGATATCTATTGCAAAATCAAAAATCCTTTTAGGAGGCAAACCAAGAAGTTCTTCAGGAAAAACATCCTGAAAATTGTAGAGATAGGGATACTTTTCCTCAAAAGATAATTTATTTCTTAGAACTCTCTTCAACTTGATCCATTTTAACTGCAAAAAGTTGACAACCTTTATGTCTAGCCCTCTTTAACTGCTTAGAAGAAATAGGTATAATCTTGACTTCCCTCTAAATACCCTAAAAACTGACTTTATTCCCCATGTCATCTAAGCACTCAATCAATTTTGAAAAGCAATCAAGTTTGGCCCTATGCTTCCATAGCCAATTCATTCCTATAATGACATCATAGGAACCTAAAGGTGCTACTTACAGGTTCACCTCGGTTGAGAAACTTGGAAAATCAACTACGGCCTTAAACAAACATTGCTCTATCTGAGCCTTGGTTTGGTTTGCATATTCTAAATTCCAAGGTTTAGACATATATCCAGCTCTCCTAGGAAATTTATTTAACACTCTAGGTGATACAAAGTTTTCAGTAGCTCCAGTATCAATTAAAATAGAAACAGGGACTCCAAATAAGGTACCTGTCATTTTGATGGGGGTAATCTGATATTCATCTTGCTGATTGTCAAGTGCTGCATGAATCCTTTGTGGAAATGTTGTTTGTTGTGAAGGTAAAGCAATATTTCTTTGCTGTCCATTATGTTTCTTATTAGGGCATCAATTTGCATAATAATCACCTCCACAAGTAAAACAACCTCCTAGAGGACCCTTCTTCTCTGATGGCCTACCTGCGGTATCCTCGTTCCTCTTCAAGTTGGCATTCTTCTTGTAGTCATCATTCCTTCTGTCATTTCCAAAGCCACTTTTGTTTTTATGATTCCCTTTATTGTTTCTTTTGTTCTCATATCCCTTATCATTCTTTCTCTTAGATGGCCGATTAGTTGAGTTCTTATTAAATCTTTTGTGTTTTCTTTCATGATAGGCTGATATAGATTTTATCTTTTGCTCTTGTTTAATCACCCTTTCATACACTTGGTCCATTGTCATCGGTCCATGCACATCCACCTCTCCTTCGATTTGGGGATTCAACCCCATAATAAACTTTCTGATTCTAAACCTCTCATCTTGTTGGTACTGAGGCACGCATTTCAAAAGACAAGTGAACTTTTTTGCATACTCTACCACAGATAATTCTCCCTGATGGAGGTTCTAGAAATTAGTCAGTTTTTGGTCAAAATAGAGTTGTGGCAACCATCTTTTCCAAAAAAGTTCTACAAACTCATTCCATGTCACCTTCAAGGAACTTAGATTTAGTTCCATCTTTTTATTCATCCACCAAGTGGATGCTTCTCTGGACAGTTGGAATGCTCCCAAACTGCTTTAGTAATCTCTGAGTAGTTCCTAATTTCAAAGTACTTTTCCATCTCAGTCAACCAGGCTTCAGCTGCATCCCTATTTTTTGTTTTGTCAAATTTAGGAGGAGTAATCTTTTTCATATCTTTAGACAATTCGAGAGCGTGTTTATCTTTGTTTCTCTCTGAAATTTGCTATCTTCTAGGCTCTCACTTGTTGTACTATGTTCTTGCCGTCTACCCCTATTCTCATTATAAGAATACTCATTTTATCCTTTTGTATTACCAGACTCATTCACTCTCTTTTCCAGATTGCCTAGTCTTTCCTTTGTTTCAGCTAGCATATTTAAAATTCAGTCCAGTTTGTCTGCATAATTTTCTTGGGAATTATTATCTTCCTGATCTTCTCCCTGATTAGATCTTGATCGTACCATGTTTGAAATGTTTTCTCACACCTGTGATTAACGAGTTATCTATTAGATTTCTTGGTTTAACATATCTCATTAAATCATAACATAATGAACTCACACAATAATGGTCGATTAAAAAACAAAATCATCTTTATTATGATTTGTACAAGAATATATACATTCTTTATGGATAGATACATATCATGGTGATTCACATAATATTTACAAGAGGAGTGTATCCCTCAGAATCATTGTCTGACACATACTCAAGGGGTGTGTAACCCTTAGATTCACTACTAGATGAAAGTACAATGATTTTAGCATTGGGTGGTATACGAGGATCCATCATGATCATTAGTGTGCTATCAGGGCAAGAATCGCTTATAATTCAAGCTGCCATCCTAGATGTCTCTAGGAGTTCTCTTTTTATTCATTTGAGTCGTGTCAATGAATTAGCAAGGGTTTCTGTGTCTCTTATCCATATATCATTTTCATCGTTTGTTCCTTTGATGGTTTTTATTATTGTCATACACTTTCTTCTTGCCTGCAAGTATCATTCTTTGCCAACAAAGGACTTCCTTGCAGTCTTTTTGAGGCATACCATCCTGGAACAGTAAATCAAAACATTAGCTACCTGCATAATGTTGATTCTAGGTTAGCCTAGTGGACTCATAAGCCCTAGTACTAAACCCGGTTAGCTCTAATACCATATGTAATATCCATAGTTTTCAATAGCTCTAAATTCAAGTAATTACCATGAAGTAAATTCAAAGAGGTAAAAGGTGATAATTTTTTTTTTTAAATTGAAGTTTAATCAACAACTTGATTAAGAAACATGATTGCATCATATTACACAATTTGTCTATTCATTTTCAAATGCTTGATAACATGTTAAATTATACAGAAAGAAGATTACATAAAGTAACTCACCAAAAGATTATTGCATCTCGATGATTACTGCATCTCGATTGTCGACCTCCATATCTCAAGCCTCGACAAGCCTCTGGTTGAAGAGAGAGAAAGCATCTTCGGAGAGCTTTACCTCCATCCACAGACCGATGGTCTCCCACACACCTTCCTTCCTGAAAGTGGCCCTACCCTTCATGAAGAGTATAGACCTAGGATGACCTATGATATTTTCCATTTGAGTACTGGTGTTTGTGTCCTACGCAACTCTATAATCATGCACCCCTAGATACCCTCTATTCAAGTGTGATCATATCCACAGGTTACATAATCCTAGACACAGTGAACCGATAATGCACTAGAGGCAAGTGCATTACTTTGGACAAAGTTTTTCAATATAAATAGTGTTGTAATCAGCACAGTCGTATTGTTCACCCACCCCAACTCGACTTGGATATTGTCGCAATCCTACAGTTGTTTGGTCAATGAGAGTTTTCTTAGCCTTCCCAGCTTGACAAGTGTTCTATGCATAATTGTTGATTTGTAGTAACTCTAGGGTATGTAAAGCCAAAATAGATTCTTTAAGGCATTCTTGCCATCATGGTGAATAAGTTATGAAACCAAGTTTTGCAAGTTAATCTAAGAATGAAACTTTTCTCCCTTTAAAACTATTAGGGTTTGTTCTTCTATCAAGTTTCTTATCACTGAAAAATAACATTATATTATCAAGCTTGTTCTTCTATTGGCATTTACTAATTTCAATTTCGAGATATAATACAATTATTGTCATGGGACTGACAGAATTGTTTCCCTATGTTTTTAACGTAATCATCTCGGGTTAAGAAACCCTAATCATGAGTTTGACTCCATATATGATTATTCCCTAATCTAACTATTCAAGTTTTCAATCCTATTTTAATACCCATACAGTTTGATATATCACATGTCGACAAAGTAATTTATATACTAGGCTAGCTGCCTTAAAAAGACTTTAATTTGATCATACAAGAATCTTTAGTCGACCTTTACTTTAAGTACAATAAATGATCAGATTGGTCATTATGCTACTATTGTCTTTAAAAGATTAAGTTTGAAGGATTAAGTTTTCCTCAAGTCGAAAGACCATTACTAAGGTTAACTTCCTATCATTAAAAGACAAAGATGTTTGCACGTAATGAGATCTCTAAGTTTCAACCTTTAATATATATCCTAATACTATTTCCATATGGTCATTAGACTTTGGCCTCAACTATTTAATTTTTATTATCACTCAATAACTAGGAATTGGCTCGATCCCATCATTGTAATGACAGTAAAGACTCGAATGATCTATAGACCTTATTTAAAATAGGCTGATGCTATCCATACGGTTTCCCTGAGAGTATCATTATCGAGCAAATATGGAAGCTTGCATTGATTAGCTTCAGGTATTTATTATAGTTTTATAGCTCAGAAAAGTAGTATGCTCGGGGCATAAAAGTCACTCGAAAACTCTATATCAACAACCTAAAAATAAAACAAGAATTCATAGAGCAAAAGATAATCTTTACCTAAGGTTTGACTATTGCTTTTCTTGCCTTAATGATTAAAAAGCTTAGTTTGGATTTCCTACATTCTAGCTCTTATTGTAGAGAATGATTAAACAAGGTGGTAATCGGGCTTAGAATAAAGTACAGTGGAGTAATTAAACAATGTGGTATTATCTTTATCATATCAAAACTAACATTGAATTCTGATACATAAACCAGTTTTTACTATCTCATATCACAAGGTTATCACTATCAAGTAGTCGTGGCAATAAGGATGTAAGCTCCTAATAGTTTCTACATTGTCATCCTTCACATGATGCCTAAAAGAAGACGTATTATCTGAAAGAAATGATGCATTATGTTTACTGTTTACACAGCGACATAAACTTTGCATTGTTCAACAAAATATAAATGTATTCTTCTAAACACTGAAGCAAAATGTGGCTATCGTTCATGCACAACTATGAAGTATTAACATTGTTATCTTACAGAGCTTAAATGTAAAATATGGAAGATATAACAGAGACACAGGATTGTTTAGGTAGAACCTGCTAGTTTGCTCTAGATGACGTGTTCCTTCTACTTGAGGAGGCAGTTCTCAGCTCAAAAGAAGATTATATCCTTCATCTTGCACTTACTATTGCTATCTCGTTCACCCAAGTCTTCTCACTACTAAGTTATGCTTGATGTGTTTTGCTTGTTACTATCTTTGCTCTTATCAATCTTGGGAGAGATGATAGATAACCATTCTTGAATAGTAACTACCTCTCAGCTTCATCCCCAATTCGATAGTTATCACTCCCTTTTCTTTTTTTTTATTGGCATTTTAGCCTAAAGGATAAGATTTTGCTAAGGCACGCGGTTAGATAGTTATGCCATCGTGGCATTGAATAATGGGTGGCATCATCAACTTACAGTAATGTTATCATCGGTAAGAAAACATATGTTAAGTTATTATAGACTACAGTCTATCATAATCTTTCATGATGGGATTTAATAAACTTGCATCAACAAAGTTAGATAAGTCGACTATAGTCGAGGGTTGATACACCAAAATACTCTCAACATTATAATCTATCATCGTAAATCTTATAAATAATAATAATAATTCTATGTATAAAACAACTTCATCCTGAATTATCATTATTCTATTCATACGTCTCGAGCCAATTCCAAAGTTATGGCGATGCTAAGGACCATCAACTTAATGATGTTGAAGCTCAAAGAGCTTGACAATTACAAGGGCAGGTTGACGTAACCACATAAATATGCAAGTTTAAAGGTTCACAACATGCGAAGGATTAGAGCTATTTTACGTCAAAAAAGACTTGTCAAAGACATGCAATCAGAGGTGTATGATATTTGTCTATCATCCATGTTCGACGACGTGAACTCCAACGATTACGATGTAAATGTCGAATGACTACGTTAGTTGCGATGACGACGTTTTGACAAGCAACTTCATTTCTTCACAACGACCAAAATAAAGGATAACCTATTCCAAAAGACTTCGACGATCCTGTCGAAATAGACTAATATTGACCAAAAATAAAACTTACTTCAAGACAAACTAAAGTCCACTGTTAGATATATCATACCTAGTTGGCAAATACCATTTGATAATCCAAAGTCTATATTCTTCTTACCCGAAGATACTTTCTCTCTCTTTGCTTCTTGGAGAGTCAAATCAACCTATTTCCCTATTCAAAACTCTTACATGCAAATCATGATTAGTGTACCGGTGTCCCGGTTAAATAACATAATAATAACATTTCAATTTTTCCACATCATATAAGGCATTTTAAATCTGGTTATTGAAATAGTCATAATTAGAAAAATAATTTTCCATAAGTTAATATGTCTAAACCATAACATTAATTCTCATATGCATAATATTTACTCATAGATCTACTTCTATCCAAGTAACAAGTAAAAAGTAAAAACAATCCAAAAGGGGGGATGTAACAGCATGTGCAACAAATGCATTACTAATAACATGCTTAAAATGTAGGAATTACAGGGAAATACACATACAAAGAAGTCACACCATTAAAAAGAGACTTACACACCATCTTATAGCTGGAGAAACCCTCAAAGGGAAGAAAAATCTGGGAAGAGTGTAATTTGTTACCTCATGTTACTATATCAAAGGTATTACAAGCATTACATCACCCTAACGAGTTTATTGGATGTTCATGCAAACTTTCTTTCCTCATGTCACTCTATTAGATGTACTATAGGCATTACATCACCTTGATGGGTTGATTGCAACATACAATCTTCACCATGTTGCTCCTTAATTCATGCTTTGCATCTATCTTGAGAAAACTTTGTCCAACTTCCATACAATCTCTTTTGAAGCAAGCATTACTAGAATTTTGTGTCAAGTGCCAACCTTCCAAATGTCATGGAAAATAATCATATAGATATTTCCCAGCTTCCCATGGCTAGTTGAAAGCCAATGGACATTCAATAAAAGCATTTCAAATTTCTAAACCATTCAAATTATAGATTATGCACATATTAGAAAGAGTTCAACAATTTGTCAATAATGAATTTCCCGCTAGTTATGAAATCACCTATAATAAATTCTTTGTTCATTGAGGCAAACAACAAGTTTGGCCACTATTGAACTGATGAACTCATCAAAAATTTATTTTTACTTGTACAACTATTGTTAGATAATTGGATTAGAGTCTTTAAGGATGTTCCAAACCACTAGTTCTACATCTTTTAAATGAATTAACTAATTGTTATTCACTTTGTTTCATGTGATTTTATGATTTTTGGTTCTCCCAATTCAAGTCTTGAACAGTGACCTCCATGATGATCATAATGGTCCAATGTGTTTGACCCACTTCATGATTCATACCTCCCCCACCAGGATGCTTTTGTTGCCCAAAATCTCAAGGACTAATCAAATATGGGAATTACTTTCTCACATCCGTTCTAAAAACCCATTTTATCTTGCTTAGCACTTGCCCTTTACCTACAATCAACCATACCTCATGTTCCTCATCAAGTCTATTACAACTTCTTATCAAGTATGATATCATGCTCTAGACCATCTTGCTCTTTTGGTGTAAATTTCCCATGCCAGGCATCAAAACATCGTTCTTCTTATCAAGCATCAAAGGCTCAAACAACCTCAACTTGTCAACATTTATTATGGAAAATGTCTTCATATATTTGGGTGATTCTAATCTAAATGCATTATTTCCCACCTATTCTATGACATGTAATGGATAATACCTTAGTGGTTTGAGTTTTTGTGACGTGCCTTGTAGTCTTTCCTTACTAAGATAAACCCAAACCTTGTCACCTACTTGGAATTTATGCTCAACTCTAATATTGATCATAATGACTTTTGTATCACGCTCTTGAAATGGATTTGTATCACCTTATTTATAAATTTTGTTACCCTATCCATCTTTTCTTACCCATCCTTTTAATTTCTAAGGCAAACATCAAATGGGTTCAACAATAAATAGCCAAAATAAACTTCAAAAGGGGACAAATTAGTGGAAGAATAGATTCCTCTATTACAAGAGTGTTGAATAAATGCCAAATGTTTATCCAAATGTCTTGAATACCTCTGATTATATCCTTTGAGTAGTTATACCAATCTCTAGTTAACCACTTCCATCTGCCCATCTATTTGAGGATGGAAAGTTGTAGATCACTTGAGTTTTGTATCCATTTTATCTCACAATGTACACAAAAAATTGCTTAAAAACCTTGTGTCACAATAAAAAATTAATGCTTCCTAGAATACCAAAATGAATACATACATTTTTTAAGAACAATCCATTGCATCACTTCTCATTAATGTCTTTTTACAAGCAACTAAGATACATGTTTTAAAAATGTTAGACTACAATGACAAAATATAGTCATTACCATGCTCTATTTTGGTAACCCACCTACAATGTTTATACTTATGCTTTCCCATGGCCTTGTAGGTAGTGGCAACAGTTGGTACAACCCTAATTTTCTATTGTTGGGCTTACATACACAACTAATAACCTCTTATAAACCTTGAGACATCCACCTATAAATACAACCAATAAATGCAATGCTAAAGATTTGTAACTATTTTGGCCATGCCTCCAAAATGACTAACATCCCATGAGGTATGTGCTTCTCTTATGAGAAACACTCTTTGCTCTTTCAACACACATAATTTACATGATTTATATAAAGAGTATCTAACACATAAAAATCAAACCTAGCTTTGAATTCATCATATATACCCTGAGTTGTTGATTTATATGTTTTGCTAAAATCTTCATCATTTACATAATGAACAACATATGCATCTTTGCTAAATGGATAAATCATCACCAATGTGCCAATTCCTGAAACTAATGGCATTCTAGAAAGTATACCCACCAATTTATTAGTAATCCCATGTTTATATTTTGTCACCACATGAAAATATTACAAAAATCCCATCCATTTATAGTGGCAAATTGTAATTTGGTCCAAGCCTGCAAATATCACAATGACTAATGGTTAGTATGAACAATGGCCTCCTTGTTCACTGAATAATGGTTTAAATTTTTAACTATTGAAAACAATGCATATAATTATTTATCATACATGTTATAATTCAACACTACCCTTTTAAATTTTTTTTATTGATAGCATATCAATCTTCCTCCTTGAAGAAAAATAACCCCCATGGTGTAATGATTTGTATCTATCTCAACTTCAAAAGGTTTTTGTAGATTTGACAATGCCAAATTGGTGTTGATCTAATTCTTTTTCTTTAATTCATCAAAGGTTTTCTACCACATATTTTCCCAATTAAATTTCTTTCCATTACTCATGATGGCATACAATCGGCTAGCTACATACCAAAATGACTTCACAAATTTATGGAGGTATTGGGATACTCCAAGAAAAATCTATGTTTTAGCACTTAAATTGGGCTTTGGCTACTTCATAATGGCCTTTGACTTTGAATGATCAATTCTCACTTCACCATTCCCAACTATATGACCCAAATAAACTAAAACTATTTTTACACACTCACATTTCTTCTCATTCAACAATAACTAGTTCTCTTTCAAAATTTCAAATACTTGCTTAAAATGCAAAAAATGATCCTCATATGATTTACTAAAAACCAAAATATCATCAAGATATTCAATTACACAAAAGTCCATTAAAGGACTTAATACTTCATCCATGAGACACATAAAAGTGTTGGAGCATTGAACAATCCAAATAATAACACAAGCCACTCAAACAACCCAAGTTATGTTTTAAATGTCATCTTCCAAATGTTCTCTTCTTTTATCCACGTGCAATAATATCCAACTTTTAAATCAAGATTGTAAAATACTTGTCATGCTAGAGCTAATCAAGTAAGTCATCTAAGCAGGTGTAGTGGGTACTTGTTTTTAATTGTTATTATATTTAGGCCCTTATAATCGACACACATACACCAAGTTCCATCCTTCTTTGGCACAATGGCAATTGAAGAACTACAAGGGGATGTGCTCGGTATAATAACCCATTGTTCCAATAATTGCTTTAGTTGATCCTTGACCTCTTTTGCCTCAATCACACTCTATTTATACAACTCAATATTAGGCAAAGGACAATCCAAAAATAATTGAATTTCATTCTCTGTATGTCTCTTTTATGGCAACCCTTTTGGTTCCGTGAACAATTTAGAAAATTGCTCCACTAATAAATTAATTTCATGTTGATCATGATGAGTATGCAACCCATGCAACCATTGTACAAATTCCCTCCAAGATACTCCTAATCCTAAATAATTAAAACTGCAAATTTGCCACTCGCATTAATTAGCCTCTTGGCTTGCTTGGCACTAACCATGGAGATTTTGGCTTTCTTAACCATAGTATTCTGAGTGTATGATTCACCATGTACAAAAATAGATTGCATCCTTCATGTACAAATATGGATTACCAAAAATGATTTCACATGCATTTAAAGGAATTACATCAACCAGAATTTCATTCTTAAATTTAACCCTGCAAGTACGAAAAAGGTACACATGCATAAATCGTAGTTCTATGATGATATATAGATCCAAATCATAGCCCATGAAGGAATGAATTATATACCTCTCAAAAATCTCACACATTATGTGTCTCTAAGTATTTTTACCCTTATGATCATCTTTTCCAACCTCTGAACTAGGTTACAAGACTTCACAATTGCTAAACAATGCTTTTCATATCCTCAATAGAAGGGTCACTTGAGAGACCCTAGGGCCACCCAAGTGACCTATCCTTAAGTTGCAGGGTCACTCAGGCAACCTGGCCTAGAAAAAGGGGTGACCCACTTCCCAAAAGGTGCAACCCTATTATCTTTTGTCATGCATGATTTCTTCCAGTTCTACCCATTTTACTTCCATTTTTGGATTTTGATTGAGTGTTCCCTCATGCAGAACTGAGCCACTTCTTTCACTCACTATTTTTCAACTCTCAATCACTCTTTTGTTCACGTTTGATCAATTCCTAGTGATCTCCCAAATAATCTTTTGTTTTCTCCTCTCCACCTCTTTTATTCTCCCAATCAAACCCTATTATCTCTTCAATCAAATCATGTTAACTCCCCAATCACCCCCAACTATTTTCCCATTTTCTACTTATAAATATGCCCTCCTCTATTGCTTTAGAGGAGGAGGATTTTTACTTGCATATTTGTAATCTTCTTTGAGCTAATTTTCTTTTAAGAGTCAAGCTTTTGCAAAGGTAACCCCAATAGCACTCTTGTACTTGTGCAGGACTACATGTGCCTTTTACTTTTATTTTTCTATTGCTTTTAAGACCAAATTTATTTCCTCATATCCCCACCTTGTCCTTGTCATCAAGAGGAGAACCCCATTTCTACAAAGGAATAGATAGTTACCACAGGATCCCTGAGGATAACAACCTAGCATTAACACTTGAATTATACAAGTTCCTTTATTTCTTTCATTAGTAATCAACTCATAATCTTACCCTTGAGGGAATAAATTGATATTTATTTTCTCTTAGTAGCATAGAGTTTATTGTTTCTAATTGCTTTCTAGATCATACCCATTTCTTGTTTTTCTTAGAGTAGCTACAAAATTTCATTTTCAGAGAATACCTTACATTTGCACCAAAACACACAAAAAGAAAAAAATAGGCAAATTGCATTTAGGAACAACCATTTAGTTTTGTGTTCATATTTTAATTTTTAGTAATTAGCTCACATAAAAATTAGAAAAAGAAAAATTTTTTGCATTCATCTAGCATAATTGCATATATAGACTCATAAAAACATTGAAAAACATTCACAATAATAAGAAAGCCCTCAATCACATCACGAAGCACGAAAATGTCAACCAAATTTGATAATTTCACCAAAGTTAACATCCAATCAAGGAATCCCTCGATCACATCATGAGGCACAAAAATGTTCACAAAATCCAACAAAATCCATAAATTTCAATACATCACAATAATAATTGGAATTCAACGCATTTGAAAAAAATAAATTAACATCAACAATAGTAAAAATTGACAACACACTCAAGCCAACAACAAGATCAATATAACCACTATCTGTGTCGTTCTACTTCTACAAGAACAAAATACCCCTTGGTTTCACCACTACTCAACTAACTATTTCCACGAGAGCAAGATTGAGTAGGTAGGATACCTTTAGCAAGGATACAGTTCATGTGCTACATCAGAGTCTGACTCACTAGTGTGACCTTGAGATAATTTTGAACAAAACATATTTTAGTGAACCTAACGTGAAGAGCAAATCCTTATAGATGGGCTTTTTATTTTCTAGACATTTCATTCATCTCACTTTCACCTTTCATGTTCATCCCATTTATTTTGCGGTGTTTCTTCCACCCCAAGAATATGACGAAATCAAACAAGTTTCAAGGGCACATCCCCTCAAACAACCTCTTACCCCTTCTACAAATGAAGCAACACAATCACAAGAAAACCCATCATGAGATGGATAATTTAAAAGGATAGAGACTACAATCCCAGTTGACCTTATATCCACCTAATCCAACAGATTAGGACACTAGATGTTGGAGGTGCTAAACAATCCCAACAAGGCAAAACTAAAGAAATACCTAAAGTGCAAGCTAATCCTTTTATTGCTAGGGTCAAACAAAGCTAGGGGGCAACCCCAAACCCCCTATCTAAACTTATATTCCTACAACACAAGTAATGAGGCATTCATGCCTCCCTTGCCTTCATTATTCAACATGACACGTTTTTATAAAATAGGTGGGATTCCTCTGATGCATAATCAACCACAAATAGTCCCACACAATTTAAAAAATAAACATGACACTTCTGGTTATCTAACTCTCTTCAGATATCAACAATCTCGCATACCCTTTCAAACACAAGAAGCTCCACTTGTAGGGATAATGTTTGGAGGTACAAAACCCTCTTCACATAACCTCCTTTCAGGAACATGCCTCAAGTATTTAAATGAGCCTCTTTACTAGAACATTCGTAATGTCATACTACAACATCCTCTCTCTAAACTTCCAAAGTTCAAAGGAATAGGAGACTCCAATTCACATATCAAGGCCCACATCACGGTAGTGCAGGAACTCCTTCTTTGGGATGGGGTGGTAGTTAAGATTTTTCCAAATACTTTGGAAGGTATCACTCTATATTGGTACTATTGACTTTTAGAAGCATCGATCCACTTCTTTAGGCAACTCATTGGTCAATTTTTGGTTTCCTTTAACATGAACAAATTGGTCAAAATAGGAATACAATAATTTTTAACAATCAAAAAAGAAACCAATGAGTCTATCACACATTTTGTCACACAAGGGAGGAAATTCCTCTATTCTTCAACTAGTGCACCAAACATGGATCATAGGGAATTGTGTGATCTCTTCTTACATGCCATTCACAAGGACACATGGGAAGATGTCCTAAAACTTCCTTATAAATTGTATGAGGAGGTTCTTGAGAGTGCCCTTAGAATTGATCAAGATGCTTTTGATAGTAGAAGAAAGGAGTATGGTGCTAATGGAAGGTCCATGAATCATAATAGAAATAACAATCCCTTGATATCGAAAATCCTAAAAAATAATCAAAATACAAATGGAGTAATAGACATTCCACCATCCAAGTACAATAACAACTACAAACATAATAATTATGGTGGTGGTAATAATTATTTGAATTTGGGGAACCAATGTGTCAACACTATTAAGTATTCTTTGAGAATCAATTGTGAGCAAAAAGGTAAACCAAATGAGTAGTAATACAACAATCATTGTGATCCTGATAAAAAAACTCAAGATCATGACCCTAGTAAGTACTACTCATTTCACAAGAGAAGGGGGCATGATATTGAATCATGTCGGGAGTACCATTGCTTCATATTAGATCTCCTTAAGGAATGAAAACATGTATTTATAGATACATTTCTCTACCCTCAAGATAAATTTGACCAAACTATATATGTAAACACTATCAATCACTTCTATCCAAGGAAATGTAATTGTAGACAAAGGTAGAACAAAAAATCACCATGTGACAACACTCATATGGGTTATTGCACATTTTGTGAAACTAGGGGCATGATACTTGAATTTGTAGAAAGTATAAGAAAATCATACAATGCCTCCCAAAAACTCAACATCAAGCAATTATGGACACATTCCCACACTCACAAGATGAAGGAAATAACCCCAAAAGTTATCAAAACCAAAACATGTTAGGCCTTGTGGAGTTGTACAAGGACTAAGATGTTTGTACTACTCATGGACGAAAACAACCATACTACCCCTAGCAAAACAACTATTTCTCAAATGCTAGACCTTATCAAAAGTTCTCATACTCAAAAAAATTCTCTTCTCAACACCTTAGATTTAGACCATCTAGTTCAAACCACTCCAAACAAAAAGCATTCTTCTTCCACGCTTGATTTTGAAAAGTTACCCTTAGATGATGACATTTCTAAACAAGCTGATCTCCCCCTTTACTTGCTAATCCAAGTTCAAAATTATTTTTTTAAACATGTCATGATTAATGATGGGTTTGCAATCAATGTGGTCCCTCTTTTTCTACTCTAAAGGATGGGTTATAATAAATCTCACATCACTTATGACACTAGCACCCTCAAAATTCATGACAATATCAACATTCACACCATTGGAAAAATTAGTATTCCTATTATTGTGGGTCCTAAAACCTTACCTATAGAATTATTTGTTATAAATCAAGAAACTAGTTACAACATGATCCTAGGAAGACACTAGATTCATAGGATGAGGGTTGTTCCCTCCACGTTATTTCAAGAGGTACATTTCCTCCACATGGATCAAATCCACATAATCAAAGGGGAACTCAATCCTTTCAGCATCTATAGAATCAAACAAGCCAAAAAGAAGGAAGCTTTAGCCAAAACCACCAATGACCTCTAGGAATCATAATTTTTTAAAAAGGATAAACATTGAAACAAATCACAAACATTGCTAGGACTTTAAAATCTACAAGGGAAGAGATGACAAGAGTTCCCCTTTTATCCCCACTCAACAATATCTTATGCTTTGTTCAACTTAGCAAATATCCCCGTTGATCCAAATATAAACATCCATATGGTTGAAATCACTACTAAAGAAGAAAAAGAAGAACTAGAACCCACACAAGAACTAGGGAGTCATAAAAAATTCTCTAGAAACCAATCATAGTTTCCCCTCAAAAGTTCAAAGAAGGCCACCCATTTTCAACTAATGAAGTTATTGAAACAAACATTGGAACTCTGAAAGAATAAAAAATAATAAAGCTAGGAGATAAGTTATTAGATAATGAAATATGTGAGTACACAAAACTCCTTACCAAGTTTATTGACATTTTTATACCGAGCCTAAGAGTATCTCTACAAGGACTCTTAGACAATGAAGAATATTGAGCACTTAAAATAGCCAAAATGAAAAAGCAATACAATAAGAAGGTCATCCCAAGACCATTCAAAGTCAGAGACTTAGAATCAATAATATAATTAATAAAAGAGACGATGAAGGTTAGAAATTCATACCAAATTGGATAGGACCTTACATGGTTAAGGAAGAAGTTGGAAATGCCACTTACCTCTTATGCACCATAGAAAGAGAAGAATTCAGTGAAATGGTTAACATCTTTCATCTAAAGAATTATTACACCTAAAAAAATCTAAAAAAAATCAAATAATTTTTTAAAAAAAGTATAAAATAGACAAAAATCAAAATTTCAAAGTATGCATTTCATTCTGTCCATCCTTGCATTTGTTAGTGATTTGCTCTTGTTTGATTTTCATCCTAGTAAGGAGTCTCAAAGTTACCTAGTACAAGTTGTCCCTACTAAGCCTCAGGGATCCCCAAAATCATTATTATCCTTTCTCCTTTGCACACCTAATAGTTTCAAATGAAGTCAAACATTTAGCTCTAGTCTTTATGTTACATCCCTCCTTTTGAAAACAATTATACTATTTACTTTCTTGCAAATTTCAGTAAATTACTATGTTGAGAACGACATGAAAACTGACAATTTATCTTACAAAGTTGTTATATGAAATTGCGGAATCTATTGATTACAATCAAGATATGTAGACTAAATGTCTTTATAATAAATGCAATGATGTTTGAATATATTATATTTGGATCATAGATGCTTTGACCACAAAATTGTATGCGAGTCTGTCGATGCAGGAACAGGTGGACCGTGTTCGACAGAAGAGAAAGTATCTTCGAGAGGGAGTATAGACTCTGGAAATTAACCATGGGTGGTTGCTACTGAGATCGCCAAACTGATAGATAAACCTTGGAACCAACAAGTAAGTCTTGTTTGTCGGTTGGGTTAGTTGACTAGATGTCGACGTTAGAGGATAAAGTAGAATATCCTAGTCGAAAGTCGTCATATAGAATCTTGGAATCGACGATGTTGTCGTAAGTCCACTTGAGTGAGTCAATTTTGTTGACCATTATTTTATCGTTTATAAGTGATTAATGAATCTAATTGTGTCAGATCGTAGATCACTCCTCGTAGTTGAAGGATGCGAGAAGTCGTTTGCGCATTAAAACGATGTAGAAACCTTGCGATTTCGTTACGACCAATCCGTCGTGATTGTCGGCAAACCGCGTTAGTCTTGTGTTGTGAATTATTTTTCCTTTAGGTAAATCGACGGAAGTCGAATGGGAAGTTGATTTATGCTTCTTTTGTTCCTGTTGTCATATGGAAGAATACTCCGTAATCTTTTTAGTCAATTTAGATTCTTTACCTTTTTGTCAACCTCGGAGTCATCTTTTGGTAACTATTGGATATCACCTTGTGTGAATTTTACTCCGCTAGCCTTGATAGGTTGCTACCGTCGAAGGTTAGAAGTCTTTCATGTGGAGTTATGGCAAAGTTGTTTTGTCACGTCACTCTTTTTGAATCTCCATCTAGATAGTGGTCGTGTTTAAAGTGGTCAAGTATTCTTTTTAGTTAAAACAACCTCCATTAGATTAGGCATGTATTGGTGGCTGTGATAAGAGTAACCGCAGATTGAATACGGAGGCTCCATCATGTTGGTGGGGCAAAAAGGTATCGGTCGCGGTTGGCAAGTGAGGTAAGATGCCTTAGTTCGTGGAGCTTTAGACGGCACGGTGTTAAACTGAGCCGGCGGTGGGATTAAGGCAACGAATATAGCAGTTGAAGGGTGGCTCTTGCATCGTGGAATAGGGAGACGAAGTTGGGAGCAGTAGTGGGGGAGTAAAGAGAGTCACTCCGGTGTGGAGGAGTGTGGGAGTGAGTTCGGAGGTCGTTGGAGTAGAATAGGGAAATCAAAACCGGACGGGAGAAGGTGGAAGGGATTATTTGGAAGGTGTGCAGCATGGAGAAGGGAGAGAAGCAAGAACATTTGAGTGCAGGAGCAAAGCTGTGGTCGTGGGTTGTGAAGGAACGGGAAGCAGAGGAGCAAAGCTGTGGTCGTAGGTTGTGAAGGAACGGGAAGCAGAGGAGTATGTGGGAAATCCACAGGGATTTAGTCAGGTTTTCGTTTCCTCCTTTTGGACTGCATTTTGTATTTGCATAGTTTGAAATCGATGTCAATTCTTTTGTCACTTGGGTAGTGGAATGATAATCATTAAATGGAGAAAACGTAAAACTGGTTGATGCACAACCCATAATATCATCTATTTGAATCAGTTTTGATTATTTGGGTCTGAAAATAATGATGAAATATATTATGATCTTGATTCCTTTTTAATAAGACTGTAGAAGACCGAATATCTTTTGATGATGGGAGCTCGGTTTGAGCTAGAAGATTTAGTTTACAATGATATTATTAATGATAGATACCCTGCGGCTTAGTACAGCGAGTCACTTCTGTTTTGTCGTGGAAATCCCTGCGGGTAAATGGTATTGTAGTTTGGTTAAACAATAGTTATATTTGATGAAAAACAAAAAGAAAACTTTTGCCTACTGCTTAGGATTTCTGTCGACGGTGATTATGTTATAAACCTTCTTCTGATTTCAGAGATGACAAGGTTAGTTCAATAAGGGTTCTAAATGGATGAAGTAATCTTGTTCTAGATAGTTTCTGGGTTTAAGTCCTCTGGAGGAGTGTAAATTGCGTATTACATCCAACTATGGAGTCGTAGTAGTTAGGAATCTCCACGTATTATGATGTAAATCGTGTCCCATATAGAACCAAGAGTTTTTATTTAGTCATGGGTAGCAATGTTTCGGCATTGATTTAAAGAAGTCCATTACGTTTAAGATTTTAAATTCCTATAAGACTGTATTACCAATTCAAATCTGCCTTGGTGCAATTGAAATGATAGTTCCATACTGAGAAAGCACATTACTCTATGTGCAAGTGTGAGGGAGTTAAAAACTTCGATTTAAAACATGTTTGGGACGTAAACACTAACGTGATTGGCAACTGAGGAGATCGTTGTAACTAGCTTGTGACCTTTTTGTCTTACTTCTTTTGTTAAAGGTCGACCATGCGTTGGTCTTCTCTATTAATATAAGATATATTCCAAAACCATTTATATTTCATTTGCGACTCTCGTCTTGACGAATAATGCGGAACTAATGACACGGAAAGTAGAGTAGGAAGTTATAGTACTAGAAATGATTAGGAAAACGTCAAGGTTCTGAGATGAACTTTTGGAGTTAAAACCCGCATTGGAATCGAGTTCACGATGTAAGCGATGGTACTAAAACCGTTTTACCTTGTAAACAATATTAGTATTGAAGCAAATATGAAACCACTTAGGAGTAGGCACTTATAAGCATTGTTTTTACATAAAAACAGATTGTGAAACTCTAAACTTGAGATCAGAGTAGAAGTTGCGCCATGCGCTACTATAGGAGGATATCCTAAACCCTTGAAGTCATCAAGGTCGTAAATTAGTTCAGAATATACAAATAGGAAACTGTAGGATTTCGACCAGTTCAAGTCGAGTAGGGTGGGTGAACCAAGTTCATGCGTCTTAGAACGCTAATTTAAAAACAAATCCTTTGGCCAAGGTGATGTACTGTCCTCGAGTGCATCAAACGTTCACCGTAATTGGATGGTGTTTCTTGTGGAGTGTCATGCATGTCTAGAGGGTATCTAGGGATCTGCGCGATAACAAGACACGTAGGTTACAACACCAGAGCTCAGATGGCAAACACCGATGGTTATCCTAAGTCTATCCTCTTGAGTGGGGTAGGGCCACTTCCGGTTAGGAAGGAGTGCGGGAGACCGACGGTCTGTGGTTGGAGGTTAAGCTCTTTGAAGATACTTTCTCTTCCAAATACTGAGGAATGCCGAGTCTTGAATGTGATGGGTCGACAATCGAGATGCATGATAAAGGTATGTTTCCAATATTTGTTGTTTCAAGAACATTTCATTTGTTAGAAAACAAAGTGTATAGTGTATATCATTTCTTTCAGCTTTATGAAAATGAGAACATGTTTATGTTAACATGAAAAATGTTGTATTGGTTTATAGATGAGTTACTTTTGTAATTGATTACTAGTTAAAAAAAAATTACCGTTGCGAAAACCTTAGTTTCTTCTTGTCATTTCGGATGTGGATGTTACATATGGTATCAGAGCTAACCAGGTTCAACACTAGGGCTGATGAGTCCATTAACCTGATTAGGAAATCATCATTATGCGGGTAGCTAATGATTTGGTTTATTGCGCCAGGATGGTATACACCAAGAAAACCGCAAGAAAATCCTTCGCGGGTAAGAAGCGTTATCTGCAAGCTAAGCAGAAACGACTTGCGATGGTCAAGACCATAGAGAAAACCAATGACGAGAACGACATTTGGCTTGATGATGTGGAAACCTTAGCCAATGCCGTGTCACGACTTAAGCGAGTGAGGAGAGAACTCCTAGAGGGAGCAGCGATGGCGGTTCGAACCATGATCAACCGTTGCTCCTAGATTGAAACTGATAGTGTACCTGTTAGAGTACCTGAGATTGTACCTAGTAGTATACCCATGATCACTAGAGATCCACGTGTAATACCTTGAGCTGAGATTATTGAGTTATCTTCTGATAGTGAGTCTGAGGGGTATACACCTCATGATTATGTGTCGGACAATGAATTCGAAGGATACACTCCACTAGATAACACTATGTAGAAACATGAGATTTGTCTATCTCTGATGATATGGGAAACAAATTTTGCAAAATAAATAAAGACAAAAATTTTGGTTTGAGAACAATTATGAATATGATCTATTGTTGTGTTCTTTTGATGATGTTTAATACAATAAGCGTAAAACTGATTAGTATATGTTTAAACAGGTGTGAAATTTCATTAGCATGGACCAATCAGGGTTTAACGAGGGGGAGGATCGGGAAGGTCAGAACTCTCGAGAAAACTCCACTGACAAGTTGGATAGGATCCTCAACATGCTCAATGAAACCAAGGAAAGGTTGAACAAACTAGAGAAGAAAATAGATGTAACTGGCAACACAGAGGGTGGAAACGAGAACTCACATTACACAAGCAAGAGTAAGCATTGGGAAGATGGAACGTCAAGTGAACATCCTGATGATAGTGAAGCCCAAAGAAGAACCAAGGATAAACTTGCATTAGAGTTATCTAAGGATATGAAGAAGGTTAACCCTCCAAAGTTCGATGGAACGAAAACTGGAGATGCAGCTAAACCCTGGTTGACTGAAATGGAGAAATATTTTGAGATCAGAAACTACTCTGAGATTACTAAAGCCGTGTGGGGAGCTTATCAGCTGTCTGGGGAAGCGTCCACTTGGTGGATGAATAAGAAAATGGAGTTGGAACTAAGTCCCTTGAAGGTGACGTGGGATGAGTTCGTGGAACTATTCCAAAAACGGTGGTTACCACAGTTGTATTTTGATCAGAAGCTAACGGATTTTCAAAACCTCAGGCAAGGTGAACTATCTGTAGTCGAGTACGCAGAAAAATTCACTAGGCTACTAAAGTATGTACCCCAATATCAAAAGGATGAAAGGTTCCGAATCAGAAAGTTCATCATGGGACTCAATCCTCAGATCGGTGGTGAGGTGGAGGTGCATGGTCCAAGCACAATGGATCAAGTTTATGAAAAAGCAATTAAACAGGAGCAGAAGATTAAATCTATCTTAGCTTACCGTGACAAGAAACGCAAGAAGTTTGATAAGAACTTCAATGATGAGTCTTTTAAAAGGAAAAATGAGAAGGGATTTGGAAACAGGAGGTTTGAAAAGGGAAATCGAAAGAATCAAGGAGGATTTGGTAATGAGTGCAGAGGCGAAGATTTTAAGAGAAATGCAAATTTTAAGAAGAATGGTGATTCTGCAAGTAGGCCATCTGAGAAGCGAGGACCTATAGGAGGATGTTTTTCGTGTGGAGGTGATCACTATGCCAACCGTTGCCCCAACAAGAAGCCTAATGGGAGGCCCAGGAACACGGAGCTTCCTTCCCAACAAGAAGCCTTTCAGCAAAGGATTCATGCCGCTCTTGACAATCGGCAAGCAGAGTATCAGATCACTCCTATTGAGATGACAAGTACCTTATTTGGAGTTCCTGTTTCTATTCTATTTGATACTGGTGCAACAGAAAATTTTGTGTCACCTAGAGTTCTAAGTAAATTTTCTAGAAAAGCTGGCTTTATGTCAAAACCTTGGACAGTAGAGTATGCAAATAATTCAAAGGCTTAGGTAGAGCAATGTTTGTTTGAAGCTAGGATTGATGTTTCTAACTTCACCACTGAGGCAAACTTGTACGTAGCGCCTTTAGGGTCCTACGATGTCATCCTAGGAATGAACTGGTTGTGGAAACATCGAGCCAAAGTTGATTGTTTTCATAAAACCATTGAGTGTCTAGATGAGACGGGCAGAACAGTGAATCTCCAAGGAATTCAAAGGGAAATAAGGGTTAGATCCATTTCATCAAAACAATTAAAGCGGGCTAGGCGAAAGGGGTGTCAACTTTTTGCAGTTAAGATGGACCTAGTAGAGGAAACCTCAGAGAAGCAATCTTTTGAGGAAAGATATCCATTTCTGTGCAAATTCAGAGACGTATTTCCCGAGGAGTTACCTGGCTTGCCTCCGAGGAGAACATTTGACTTTGGTATAGATATTAAACCAGGATCGGAGCCAATCTCTAAAGCTCCATATCGTATGACTACCACTGAACTTATGGAATTAAAAGCTCAGTTGCAGGAGCTTTTGTCTAAGAATTTGATTAGGCCAAGTGTATCACCGTGGGGAGCCCCGGTTATCTTTGTCAAAAAGAAAGATGGAACTCTCAGGCTGTGTATAGACTATAGGATGCTTAACAAGGCAACTATAAAGAACAAGTATCCCTTGCCATGAATTGATGATCTATTTGACCAAATGCATGGCGCATCGGTCTTTTCCAAGATAGATTTGAGATCTGGATACCATCAGTTAAGGTTAAAAGACGAAGACATTCCCAAAACAGCTTTTAGAACGAGGTATGGTCATTATGAGTTTACGGTGCTACCGTTTGGATTGACCAACGCACCTGCTGCATTCATGAATCTCATGAATAGTGTATTCAGAGATTGTCTAGATAAGTTTGTACTAGTCTTCATTGATGATATTCTGATCTATTCCAAGGATGAAGAGGAGCATGCACGACATCTTCAAATAGTGTTGCAACGATAAAGAGAACATAAATTGTATGCGAAACTTTCCAAGTGCACTTTCTTTCAGAAAGAGGTACAGTATTTAGGGCACATAATATCAGCCGATGGGATATCAGTTGATCCGGCCAAAATAAAAGCTATTATGGAATGGCCTGAACCTACCAATGTGTCAGAGGTACGAAGTTTCATGGGATTGGCAGGGTATTACAGGAAATTTGTGTTGAATTTCTCAAGCATTGCTAGTCCTATTACCTCTTTGCAGAGAAAAGGAAAAAGGTTTGTGTGGACAGATGAATGTCAAAAGGCTTTTGATTTGTTGAAAGAAAAATTAACAACCGCTCCAATTCTAAAAGTTCCTGATCCAGAGGGAGAGTTTGAGGTTATCACTGATGCCTCGGGAGAAGGATTGGGAGGTGTGCTTATGCAAGATGGCAAAGTAGTAGCCTATGAGTCAAGGAAGCTGAAAAATTATGAACAAAACTACGCTCCTCATGACTTAGAGATGGCAGCAGTGGTTCATGCCCTTCAGATGTGGCAACATTACTTGTTGGGAAGGTCTTTTATTTTAAAATCTGATCACCAAAGCCTTCGCTACATATTCACACAACCTAATCTCAATGCAAGGCAAAGGAGATGGCTGGAACTAATATCAGATTATGACTTTGAAATTTCTTATATCAAGGGCAAGGAAAACCAAGTAGCGGATGCCTTAAGCAGAAGAAGGCATATAGCCTCTATAATCTCTATACATGCTAACTTTAAAGATTTAGTATTGCAAAACTTATCTGGGGATGAGTATTTTGATCAAGTGAAACAGGCTCTGCACCTAAACCCTAAGGACCCAAGATATGACGGATTCAGTTTTGAATCCAATGGATTGCTGAGATTCAAGGGAAGAATTTATGTCTTAGATTCAGTAGAACTTAGAAACCTTATGTGGAAGGAAGTTCACTGTGCTCCTTACTCTGGACACCCTGGTGTAACAAAACTGTTAGCGGATGTCAAACCGTTATATTTCTCGAAGGGAATGAAAAGTGATGCTGCAAAGTTTGTAGCTAGTTGTTTGGAGTGCCAGAGAGTTAAGGCAGAACACCAACATCCTGCTGAGTTGTTGTACCCACACGATATTTCGGAATGGAAATGGCAAGTTATTAGTATGGATTTTGTCCAGGGGTTGCCAATGTCTAAGAATAGGCATGATGCAATATTGGTTGTTGTGGATAAACTAACCAAGGTTGCACACTTCATACCGGGAAACTTGACAGATGGAGCACATCTTTTGGCCTGAAAATTTGTGCAAGAGATTTTCAGATTACATGGGGTACCTGAAAAGATAATATCTAATAGAGATGCTCGGATAACTTCACGGTTTTGGCAAACCTTATTTTCTATATTAGGGACTAAACTAAATGTAAGTACTGCTTATCATCCCGAAACTGATGGTCAGACAGAAAGAGTGAACCAGGTATTAGAAGACCTTTTGAGAATGTATTGCATGGATCAGCAATACAGATGGGAGGAATATTTACCTCTTGTCGAATTTGCCTATAACAACTCCTATCATTCTGCCATTAAGATGGCGCCATTTGAAGCATTATATGGAAGGAAATGCCGAACTCCTATAAGCTGGGATAAGCTGGAAGATAGGATAAGCATTGGACCTGAAATGCTTGCTGATATGGAAGAAAAAGTTAAAGTGATTAGGAAGAGATTGGTAGAAGCCAATGACAGGCAAAAGAGTTATGCAGATCGCAAGCGAGTGCCTAGACACTTCTCTGTTGGCGAGAAGGTGCTTTTGCGGGTGAAACCCCAAAAGAGTTCTATAAAATTCGGTAAATCTTTGAAATTGGCTCCTCATTATGTCGGACCTTTCGAAGTTCTTGAGATTATCAATCCGGTTGCCTACAAAGTTGCTCTACCTCCAGCCTTGTCTAAGATGCATAATGTTTTTCATGTTTCGTATTTAAAGAAATATTTTGTAGGTAATAACCACATCCTTAACTGGAATTCCTTACAGATGCAAGAACCTGGGGTGGTTGTGATTGAGCCACTCAAGGTGCTCGAAATGCATAAACTTTGTTTACGTAATCGAGAAGTTTTGCAATGCAAAATACAGTGGGACCAATATGGTGAGGATAGCGCCACTTGGGAAGACTACAAAGACATTTATCAAAGATTTCCAAAACTTTTTAAAGACATTAATGTTGCATTATAGAAAGTTTCTTTTAAGTTTAAGATTTTGCTTGATAAACTTAATCATCGGGGACGATGATTTTTAAAGGGGAAGGATATGTTACATCCCTCCTTTTGAAAACAATTATACTATTTACTTTCTTGCAAATTTCAGTAAATTACTATGTTGAGAACGACATGAAAACTGACAATTTATCTTACAAAGTTGTTATATGAAATTGCGGAATCTATTGATTACAATCAAGATATGTAGACTAAATGTCTTTATAATAAATGCAATGATGTTTGAATATATTATATTTGGATCATAGATGCTTTGACCACAAAATTGTATGCGAGTCTGTCGATGCAGGAACAGGTGGACCGTGTTCGACGGAAGAGAAAGTATCTTCGAGAGGGAGTATAGACTCTGGAAATTAACCATGGGTGGTTGCTACTGAGATCGCCAAACTGATAGATAAACCTTGGAACCAACAAGTAAGTCTTGTTTGTCGGTTGGGTTAGTTGACTAGATGTCGACGTTAGAGGATAAAGTAGAATATCCTAGTCGAAAGTCGTCATATAGAATCTTGGAATCGACGATGTTGTCGTAAGTCCACTTGAGTGAGTCAATTTTGTTGACCATTATTTTATCGTTTATAAGTGATTAATGAATCTAATTGTGTCAGATCGTAGATCACTCCTCGTAGTTGAAGGATGCGAGAAGTCGTTTGTGCATTAAAACGATGTAGAAACCTTGCGATTTCGTTACGACCAATCTGTCGTGATTGTCGGCAAACCGCGTTAGTCTTGTGTTGTGAATTATTTTTCCTTTAGGTAAATCGACGGAAGTCGAATGGGAAGTTGATTTATGCTTCTTTTGTTCCTGTTGTCATATGGAAGAATACTCCGTAATCTTTTTAGTCAATTTAGATTCTTTACCTTTTTGTCAACCTCGGAGTCATCTTTTGGTAACTATTGGATATCACCTTGTGTGAATTTTACTCCGCTAGCCTTGATAGGTTGCTACCGTCGAAGGTTAGAAGTCTTTCATGTGGAGGTATGGTAAAGTTGTTTTGTCGCGTCACCCTTTTTGAATCTCCATCTAGATAGTGGTCGTGTTTAAAGTGGTCAAGTATTCTTTTTAGTTAAAACAACCTCCATTAGATTAGGCATGTATTGGTGGCTGTGATAAGAGTAACCGCAGATTGAATACGGAGGCTCCATCATGTTGGTGGGGCAAAAAGGTATCGGTCGCAGTTGGCAAGTGAGGTAAGATGCCTTAGTTCGTGGAGCTTTAGACGGCACGGTGTTAAACTGAGCCGGCGGTGGGATTAAGGCAGCGAATATAGCAGTTGAAGGGTGGCTCTTGCATCGTGGAATAGGGAGACGAAGTTGGGAGTAGTAGTGGGGGAGTAAAGAGAGTCACTCCGACGTGGAGGAGTGTGGGAGTGAGTTCGGAGGTCATTGGAGTAGAATAGGGAAATCAAAACCGGACGGGAGAAGGTGGAAGGGATTATTCAGAAGGTGTGCAGCGTGGAGAAGGGAGAGAAGCAAGAACATTTGAGTGCAGGAGCAAAGCTGTGGTCGTGGGTTGTGAAGGAACGGGAAGCAGAGGAGCAAAGCTGTGGTCGTGGGTTGTGAAGGAACGGGAAGCAGAGGAGTACGTGGGAAATCCACAGGGATTTAGTCAGGTTTCCGTTTCCTCCTTTTGGACTGCATTTTGTATTTGCATAGTTTGAAATCGATGTCAATTCTTTTGTCACTTGGGTAGTGGAATGATAATCATTAAATGGAGAAAATGTAAAACTGGTTGATGCACAACCCATAATATCATCTATTTGAATCAGTTTTGATTATTTGGGTCTGAAAATAATGATGAAATATATTATGATCTTGATTCCTTTTTAATAAGACTGTAGAAGACTGAATATCTTTTGATGATGGGAGCTCAGTTTGAGCTAGAAGATTTAGTTTACAATGATATTATTAATGATAGATACCCTGCGGCTTAGTGCAGCAAGTCACTTCTGTTTTGTCGTGGAAATCCTTGCGGGTAAATGGTATTGTAGTTTGGTTAAACAATAGTTATATTTGATGAAAAACAAAAAGAAAACTTTTGCCTACTGCTTAGGATTTCTGTCAACGGTGATTATGTTATAAACCTTCTTCTAATTTCAAAGATGACAAGGTTAGTTCAATAAGGGTTCTAAATGGATGAAGTAATCTTGTTCTAGATAGTTTCTGGGTTTAAGTCCTCTG
Source organism: Cunninghamia lanceolata (assembly GCA_027924645.1). Lineage (NCBI taxonomy): Eukaryota > Viridiplantae > Streptophyta > Pinopsida > Cupressales > Cupressaceae > Cunninghamia > Cunninghamia lanceolata. The sequence continues at coordinate 953,712 of BSBN01001296.1, forward strand.
GAGGAGTGTAAATTGCGTATTACATCCAACTATGGAGTCGTAGTAGTTAGGAATCTCCACATATTATGATGTAAATCGTGTCCCATATAGAACCAAGAGTTTTTATTTAGTCATGGGTAGCAATGTTTCGGCATTGATTTAAAGAAGTCCATTACGTTTAAGATTTTAAATCCCTATAAGACTGTATTACCAATTCAAATCTGCCTTGGTGCAATTGAAATGATAGTTCCATACTGAGAAAGCACATTACTCTATGTGCAAGTGTGAGGGAGTTAAAAACTTTTGATTTAAAACATGTTTGGGACGTAAACACTAACGTGATTGGCAACTGAGGAGATCGTTGTAACTAGCTTGTGACCTTTTTGTCTTACTTCTTTTGTTAAAGGTCGACCATGCGTTGGTCTTCTCTATTAATATAAGATATATTCCAAAACCATTTATATTTCATTTGCGACTCTCGTCTTGACGAATAATGCGGAACTAATGACACGGAAAGTAGAGTAGGAAATTATAGTACTAGAAATGATTAGGAAAACGTCAAGGTTCTGAGATGAACTTTTGGAGTTAAAACCCGCATTGGAATCGAGTTCACGATGTAAGCGATGGTACAAAAACTGTTTTACCTTGTAAACCATATTAGTATTGAAGCAAATATGAAACCACTTAGGAGTGAGCACTTATAAGCATTGTTTTTACATAAAAACAGATTGTGAAACTCTGAACTTGAGATCAGAGTAGAAGTTGCACCATGCGCTACTATAGGAGGATATCTTAAACCCTTGAAGTCATCAAGGTCATAAATTAGTTCAGAATATACAAATAGGAAACTGTAGGATTTCAACCAGTTCAAGTCGAGTAGGGTGGGTGAACCAAGTTCATGCGTCTTAGAACGCTAATTTAAAAACAAATCCTTTGGCCAAGGTGATGTACTGTCCTCGAGTGCATCGAACGTTCACTGTAATTGGATGGCGTTTCTTGTGGAGTGTCGTGCATGTCTAGAGGGTATCTAGGGATCTGCGCGATAACAAGACACGTAGGTTACAACACTAGAGCTCAGATGGCAAACACCGATGGTTATCCTAAGTCTATCCTCTTGAGTAGGGTAGGGCCACTTCTGGTTAGGAAGGAGTGCGGGAGACTGACGGTCTGTGGTTGGAGGTTAAGCTCCTTGAAGATACTTTCTCTTCCAAATACTGAGGAATGCCGAGTCTTGAATGTGATGGGTCGACAATCGAGATGCATGATAAAGGTATGTTTCCAATATTTGTTGTTTCAAGAACATTTCATTTGTTAGAAAATAAAGTGTATAGTGTATATCATTTCTTTCAGCTTTATGAAAATGAGAACATGTTTATGTTAACATGAAAAATGTTGTATTGGTTTATAGATGAGTTACTTTTGTAATTGATTACTAGTTAAAAAAAATTACCGTTGCGAAAACCTTAGTTTCTTCTTGTCATTTCGGATGTGGATGTTACACTTTACCTCTGTCTAGTCAAGCCTAAACTAGGCAAGTTTTCAAACCTATAGTACCTAAATTAAACTAACAAGTAGACCTCCCCTAATCCTCCTTAGCAGTAGGGAAGTCTTAAGAGTTAGCTATTATTTTGATGGTGCCTAGCCCCTTACTCACTTGGCTAAAAATGTCAGGGGGATCAAAACTTTGCAAAGCAATAAAAAAGAGGCACAAAAATTAGAAAAAGAAAAGAAAAAAAGAAAAAAAAAGAGAGAAAAAGAGATTATTGATATCTGTACTCTCGGGTGGACAAGAGTCTAAGCTTGAAGCTATGAGGGTGACAACCATTAAAGAAATAAAACATAAAAACATAAAAAGGCAAAGCGCACACACACACAAGTTAGGATAAACCAAGTATCTATTAGTCTCCTAGGGCCATCGTTTTCTAAGGAGTCTTTCCTTCACCCTAGATCTAACTTGCTAGCCATATTCATATCTAAATCTAGTGAGCACCCATAAAATTTGTTGGTTATCTGCATTAAAAACTAGTCTAAGTGGTTGGTCTAGATAAGGATCAATATTTAGCCTCTTGTGAAGCTTAATCTAAAATTTTAAACATCACCTTCCCCATTCTTACTTGATTCCCTAATAAATCATATCTCAAAGGTTTAGTAGCTCATCCTTTGCTAGGTCAACCCACAATCCTCTAGGATAAAAATCCTACTGAAGAGCAATCACATTGTTTGTTCCATATGCATTTTATTAAAAAATAAACAATAATCTGTCATAGCTCATGGCATCTATAACAACAAAAAAAGATAGACAATCATGTTGCATTTCCATCCATTTGTGTCAAATGCATCTATAAATTATTCATATTGCATACATCTCATCCATAATAGAACATAACAAATGTTGCAAAATTATAGTGCCATCATCCATGTGTAATCACATAGCATCCGTAGTGTTAGAACATAAAAGATAAATATAACCAACCATATGCACAAGAGACAAAGTAACGTACAAGATGTTGACTCAACCAAGTATAGATTCCAATCAATCAAGTCACAATAATAAGTGCATAATAATGTCTAAGTACAAGTCGATCCACCAATGGAGTCTAAGAGAAAAAATGTGCACTCAAGCATGCAAATCTCCCCATGCAGGGGTCAAGAAAAATCTCTACAATAAAAGTAGGTCTCACAAAAACCTCAAGGTGTCTTGTAAAAAGAGAACGTTAGGTCAGATCTCTATTATAAAACTCCAAAATTCCATAAAAATTAGAAAAACCTTGACAACCAAAAAAAGTAAAACTTAAAAATCTATAAAAATTGAATACGATCTCAAAAAACTAGCAATAAATAGAGAATTGAGCATCCAATTGAAAGAAGTGAGCAAGTTCAAGCATAAACTTATCAATTTTGCCTTTGATTCTATCAACAGAACCTCTTGGCAAGGTCTCTCGGGTGACTTGATCGGTCTCTTGAGCAACCTAGGTTTAAGGGGTAAGGTCACCAAAGTGACCTACCTTGGAAAAAGGGGTGAACCTAGGCCACACCCTAACATACCTCAGTGAGCCCAAAAATTGCAAAAAATAATCAAAATCAAGAAAACATAAACAACAAAAATAATATAAACCTAAAACCTAGACAAATGCAAAAAAAACTCAAGTTTGATAAATATTTTTAGGTGAAATCAAGAAAAAGGAAGTCTAGGGTTTGAAAGAGGGTTTTCCCATTTCCCATACCCGGGGAATTGTGGGAGGATGGATGACAACCATAATATCAATCTCCTTGTCCTTAGATTTTCATCGACTATTCCTTTGTGTAGTTTTGTTATCGTTTGCTTGCTTTCTCTTGTTTTCTCTCTTTCTTCTCTTCTCTCTTATCTAGCTTAGAATGCAAATGATCTTTTGTTTACTTAGTTTAGATTTTATAGAGTATCTTTTATTCTTATTCTGTGTCTTTATAATCATGATAGGTCTTTATGGCAAGGTGAGGTGACATAGATAAAATTTAAACTCGCATCAATGATACATTCTCTCATCTCCATTTTGTACTTACTTTCATCTTATCATGTATCAAAATTATGTTTGAACTATCTTTTCAATTATAGATCTAGATGTGGGACAACAAATAAAGGTAAAGGACATGCTTTAGGAATGATGCCTACCTTTTGTGTAGACTACACTACCTAAGAGGGAAGATATGTAATAATGAGAAAGGCACACAAGCCTACATGGCAATCCAATGATAACATAGAGATCCAAATTGCAACACATGAAGGCATGAACTATATACCTCTCAGCAATCTCACACTTGATGATGTGTCCCTTAGTGTTTTTTCCCTTATGATCATCTTTTCCAACCTCCAAACTGGGTTCTATGACTTTGCAAATGATAAACAATCCTTTTTAGATCCTCAACAAGAGGGTCACTTGAGAGACCTTAGGGTCACTCAGGTGACTTGCCCTAGAAAAAGGGGTGACCAACTTCCTGAAAGGGGTGACCTTGTCATGTTTTGGCATGCGTAATTTCTTCTAGTTCTTCTTAATTTACTTCTATTTTTGTATTTTGATTGAGAGTTTCCTCATGCATAACTCAATCACTTCTTCTAATCACTATTTTTCAACTATCACTCTTTTGTTCACTCTTGATCAAAATTCCCAATGATCTACCAATTAGTCTTCTATTTTCTCCTCTCCAGCTCTTGTGATCTCCCAATCAAACCTACTTATCTCTTCAATCAAATCTTGTTAACTCCCCAATCACCCCCACCTATTTTTCCCATTTTCTACCTATAAATATCCCCTCCTCTATTGCTTTAAAGGAGGCTGAGAATTACTTGCATACTTGCATTCTTCATTGAGTTAATTTTCTCTCGAGAGTCAAGATTTTGAAAAGGCATCCCCCATAGCACACTTGTGCTAGTTCAAGACTATGTGTCCCTTTTCCTTTCATTATTTTTGTTGTTGTTAAGCCCAAATTCATTTACTCATATCCCCACCTTTGTCCTTGTCATCAAGAGGAGAACCCTATTACTACAAAGGAAGAGATAGCTAGCACATGATCTCTGAGGATAAAAGCTTGGCACTGACGCTTAAATATACAGGTTCCTTTATTGATTTCATTAATAATTATCTCACAATCTTTCCCTTGAGGGAGTAAATTGATATTTATTTTCTCTTCGTAGTGTAGAGTTTATTACTTTTAATTGCATTATAGATTAGATTCATTTCCTTTTTTTCTTAGAGTAGCTGCAAAATTTTATTTTCATAGAATAGCTTACATCTACACCCAAATACACAAAAAGACAAAAACATAGACAAATTGTATTTAAGAACAACCATTTAGTTTTGTATTCATATTTTATTTTTAATAGTAATTATCTCACATCAAAAATTAGAAAAAGAACAAAAGTTTGCATTCATCTAGCATAACCGCATATAGAGGCTCATAAAAATATTCAAAAACATTCACAAGAATGAGAAATCCCTAGATCATATCACGAGGCACAAAAATGTCAACCAAATTTGACAATTTCAACAAAGTAAACATCCAATCAAGGAAACCCTCAATCACATCATGAGGCCCAAAAACATTCACAAAATCCAACAAAATTTATAAAGGTCAACACATCACAAGAATAATTGTAATGCAACACATTTGACAACACCAAATTAATATCAACAATCACAACAATCAACAACATCACACTTAGGCTAACAACACAATCAATCTAACCAAAATATGTGATGTTCTAGTTTTGCATGAATAGAACACCCCCTCAATTCCACCATCACTTGAATGGCTCTTGTCACGAGAGTAGGAGTGACTGGGTGGGGTACAATTAGCAAGGTTATGGTTCATGTTTTGTGTCAGAGTCTAACTCATTAGCACGAGCTTGAGTCGATTTCAAACAATGCAAGCCCTAATGTTAAAATTCAACTTACATTACTTCTTGAAGCTTATGTCCATGCCTTGTCTTAACCATCCAAGTGAAAAGGGTTGCGATGCTCCATGGTCTTAAGTGTAATTCTTCAACAAACTTTTGTGATATGAGATTAGCTTGAGCATGTATTAAATAAAAAAGCTACCTTTTTATTTTTGATTTTTATGTGAAAAGGATTTGTGAGTTCATTTTCTTCATTGGATTTAGAGATCTCACCCATAACACACAAATCCTTATGCACCACACAAGAATTTTTTTCATCAGAATTAGAATCACCAATAGTTTCTTTACCTTTCTTAACAAAGGTTGAATTGACATTCTTTTTCTTCATTAATGATGTTGCAAGATCCAAGTGAAACTACACCTCCCTTATAAGTGACCATCTTTGTCACAATGAAAATATTAGAATTTTTCTCTATCTCTACCCTTATCCTTCTTTTGGACTATGTTGGGACACTCATTTTCTAGTTCCCGAGACTTGCAAATATGCCCAAAATCCATCAAAATTTCTTAATTTATGCCCCTATGTTTTGCCTTACTTTTGTGCCTTTGAAAATCCTTAAGAATCCCTGAAAAGTCCTAAAAATGACTAAGTTTCCCCTTTTTTGGCCCTTTCTAGCTTACCCAGAACTTGGTAGTTTCCTTGGTTCTTGGAACCAAGGAAAGCCCCGACAAGGTTCCTTAGTTCCCAGTTAGCCCCTGACCCCCGAATTGGAACCAAGCAAGAACGTTGAGTTCTTGGTCATTAGGAAAACCTTGAAATAGTTCCTAGTTCCTGGTCTACCCTTGATCCATGAAATGCTGAAGTAGAGAAGAAATGATAAGGAAAGGAAGATAGAGTTTTCCTTGGTTCTCACAACCAAGGAAAGCCCCAAAATGGTTCTTGGTTCATAGTCTACCCCCAAACTCTCTACAAATAAAAGAAAGGAAAATAAAGAGAAGGAAGAAGGGGATTTTGGTGATTCCCTTAGTTCTTGGAACCAAGGAAATCCTCAAAATGTTTCCAATGTTCGTGATCACCCTTGATTCGCTGATAGAGGAATTAAAGATGAGTGATGAGGATTTTGGCAAGTTCCTGGTCGTCGAGAACTCGTCGACAAGGTTCCTAGTTCTTGGTCCATACTTGACAAGAGTAAAGGAGAAATGACTAAGGCATAGAAGAAATAAAAGAGATGGAACAAAGCAAGGAGAAAGAAGATTTCGACAAGTTCCTAATGGGCGGGAAACCAACGAAAAAGATAGAGACAAGGAAGAAGAGAAAGATGGGATGAAGAAATAAAGATGAGAAGAAGAAAAAGAGACAAGAAAGTGTTGAGTTCCCAATGGGTGGGAAATCATTGACAATTAGGAACAAAAGGGAAAAATAGGAAAGAAATAAGATGCCATGAGTTTTATTGGTTCCTAGAACCACCAAAACCTTTGACCTAGTTCCTAACAAGTTCCCAGGCTCTAACAAATGCAAAATTGAAGATTTTAAAGTGTCTTAAACATGTTTTTGTTGGCAAGAGACACTATATGGATTCATGGTTGTTGTCATTGATGGAAACAAAGGTCATCCCACATATCCGCAAGTCATGGTGTGCCTCTACCAGAAGTCAGAATGAAGAACTGTTGTGGTCCGGTGAACAAGAACAGAGCATGTGGCAAGGTCCGACAGATTGATCCGGACCTCTCAGAGGAAGTGTCTTGGTGCAGTGCGGATTTGGAGAAGTCAAGAGGACTACCTTGAGTAGTATATTCCAAGGATTTAGGCTCCGGTGATGGACAAAGAAAAAGATATGAATAGCTGAGTACCAGATTCCTGAAAGACAGTGAAAACAGAGGAAGAACTGACTGACTGAGCATCAGAATATTTTCCGGATATGTTACTATTGATGGTAAAGGTTGTGAAGGCATGAATCATGTTTGGCCGACATGATTAATGATATCTACAAGTATATGCTTGATCCGCATTGCTTGGTGAGTAAGGATTCAGCCGACAGAACAGAGTTTGTAAGAAACTAGACTGTTCCGGATGCCGACTAGAAAGGTGATGAAATTACTTGTGCGGATATATATAGAGGATGGATTTAGTTGTGAAAAGTGTGATTGTGTGATGGGATATACGAATAAGTGCAGAGCAGAGCAGAAGTAGTAAGAAAGATCTGGTATGTGAAAAGATAGCAGAATAAAGAACAGAGGAAAGATGAAGTGCAGCAGATCAGTATACTAAGCCTAACCGGAACTGAACCCCAACATATGTAGGTGCTTCCAATCAGTTCAAGTATTATATAACATTCTTTGTAGACGGTGTGTCTCTTTGTAGGCAGTGTGCCTCTTGTGAGCAGTGTGCTCGGGCAGTGAGCCCTAATTGGCAAGTGCCATTTTTGTAACTCCTTATTCTTCTAACAGAGAATAATCTTTGGGTTAATCACCCCGTGGTTTTCTCCCTTAACCGGGTTTCCACGTCAAAAATACTGTGTCATGTGTTTCTCATTTCATGATAATGTTTGTTTGTTTAATTCAATGCTGCTTTGATTAATAAGAAAGTTCAAAAGAAGAAATAATTAGGATAACTGATTCACCCCCCCCTCTCAGTTATCAATAGTTTTTTCATGGGTTCTTTAGTTTACATGCCTGCCTACCTCCCAAAAATTCTATTAACACCCAGATTGACCAGATTGGAGGTAGGTGGAGTTTAATACATCGGGTACGAAGGTAGATGGAGGGTAGATCAGATTTATTGCAACATCTAAAAGCCCTAATTTCTTTTCCCACTCAAAATCCCATTAGGGATCAAGAGGAAAATGTAATGCTATATATACATGAAAGAAATATGTTGTTGGGGGTTGGTCTCTGAGCCAATTTGGGTATGTAGGTGCTTCAGGTGATTTTAGGGCATCAACCAAAGCAAATGTCTGGGCTGTAAATGGAAGAATGCATCTGATAGAACGTAGGAAGAATATGGTAAGGAAGATCTTCATATGGTTTTATGTCTCCATGGAAGAATGTAGTTGTTCAGGGGGGTGTTTGAACCCAATTACTCATCCTCTCTTACCATACTTGTTGTTATGATTGTAACAGAGTTTTGATAATGTATGATAACATTTAAATCATACAAACTTTTTTGTATGGGTCATTCCTTTCTTTCAAATGGATTTGTTGATTTCATTTATGGATTAATAAGTATGTTTACCATATGGGATTGAATATGAGATTTGTATGTGTATGCAAATCTAGTTCTATTGATGCTTATTGGATGTGTCTCTTCACTCTTTGTTGTTCATGACTTTGTTGCCTAATGGAGTAGGTACTGATCTAGCTTGGTGAAGGGCTAAAATTCTTTCAAATTAATCCTTTATTTGGGTAGTAGTAGCAGTACGAGGAGAGTAGGTTTACATGTTGTTCATGATTCAATGTTATAAGCAGGGACAAATTTCAAGCAACATAAAACTATTTTTATCATTTGTGAATCATGTTCTTGCATGCCTGCACCTTGTAACTTGTGTATGTAAAGTTAAGTGGATTCATCTTGCGGGATATTATGTTGTCATCTTTGGGTGCATGTGCAAGCTACAATAATCTATTTTATTGGAGGTTTTATGCAGCCAATTTGTCTCAAGACCTAGTGACAGTTATGGGGGTCAAGTGTACATTGGGTATGGCTATAGTTAGTTATTTGTGTTCTATTTCATACCTCTAGGAATATCCCTCCTGGGTCTAACTGAGCCTGAAGTGCAAGAGAGCATATCCACTCATGTTAGTTGGCCTTAACCATACTCAATCTATCCAGATGAGCCCCTTTCTCACCTTTCTGATGACACCCTTGGCCTAGAAGGAGGATAGATACTCTAGGATTTTGGACCTTCAGTTTTGGGACCCAACAGACTGAAGTGTTTAACTTTTTCTTAGGCTTGCTATGGTCTTTTTCCTTGCATTTGTTTCTACCTTGATGTTGTCCATGTTTTTTGTTTACCCTTTTTCTTGAAAGAAGAATCTTTCTTATTATCCAACTCAAGATAGTGTACTTGGGCAAATGCTTCATTAATGTCCTTTTTTTTACATAATAGCAGGCTGCTTGAGTTGCCTAAACAACCCTCCAATGTATTTATGAATACCTCCATGTCCATGATATCTTTCCCCAATTAGACAACCCACTTTTGAAATTCAATTATTTACTCTTGTACACTTTGTGCTTGCATTTGAAAGAAGTAATTCCACTACATTATGCATTCCTCATAAAAAATGAGATAAAATTACTTCCTTAGTAGATATCTGAAGTCATTGTGCTACTTTGTGACATTCTAATGATAATGCATGGATAGAAAGTTTGAGTCATGCAAATGATATTTTTTAGTGTGGAGTGAGCTTATGAAGACTAAAATAGACCTCCATCTATGAAATCCATTGGTCTAGCTTCTCAACGTTGATTTCTCCATCATATTGCTAAATATCAATTTTATCTTCAACCTTAAAGAAGCTTCACTTTGAATATTCTCCTTGTTTCAGTTTTGAATTTTTGATTCCTTTTCCTCTTCATGAGGTTTCTCCATCCTCAATCTCTCTATTAGAGCTAGTAGAATGATTCTAGCCTATGTATTTTTCCAATCCATTGGAAATTCTAGTTACATCATCTTCAATCCTCTTGAATACCATATTCCTCTTCCTTTCTCATGGCTCTTCTTTGTGTTGCCCAAGTTTTGAAATCAAGTTTAGGTTCACAAGATTTGATATTATCACTTCCACTTGATCTAGTTGATAACATATTACTGTTGCAAGTATGGGCCTAACTGGTGTTGTCATTGATGTCAACATACTCTTGTTGCATTGATATCAAGGATTGGATGAGTTGTATGTTGAGGATATTGAGAAAATTAGTCCTATCAGGAACAGAGAAGAACAACGAAGACAGTGAAGTAAAGATCCCAGCTAAGATGAAGATCAGAGGATGCACATCAAAGGGTTTTTATATGTGTCCAAAGGTGATCCAATAAAGATTTGAGAGGTTTGCATAAAGATTTGAAGAAGTTATGGCTATATGAGTAAAACTGGTTCTGGCAGATGTTCAGAGGTGATAGAGTGACACAAATAGGTCTGGTGAGATCCAAAAATGCAATATCTTGTTCTACAGATTTGGTGGAGTGTTTAGGAAGTCAATGTGAATTGACAACTCAATTGGTTCATGGTCTGGAGGTCCGCAAGCATCTATTCCAATATGACAGTGATGACAAACTGTGTTCTTGAAGTTTCGGATGAAGGAGAGAATGATTTCAGTAAGTAGAAGTAGTGTGGATGTCTTGGTGATTCGGGCAAGCTTGTGGAGATCTCTGGATTGTGTCTAGTTCGTGTTGGGGGTCTGCATTGAAGAATGAGCTCGTAATTGAAAAATTACTTCTGGATGATGATGTTCTTCCTAAACTTGGCCGACTGAATGATTTACACATCTTGCGGATGATTTTGAAGATGTTTTGTGAAGCATGGCGTGTTCCTCAAAGAAGATTGAAGTCTCAAATCTGTGTGGCCGATAGTGTGATGATCCACATGAAGTCTTTTGTAATTAGTCATGTTGTATTTACGTATTTGCTCTGTAAAGTATGCCGACTTGGATGATTATCCCAAGTCAATGTCTTGTATAAATAAGAAGTTGTGAAGTCATTTCAAAGGTATCTTGGTGGAGATGAGAGTGTGGTAGAGAGGAGCAGAGCGAAAGGCAAAGCAAAAGTATTGGGCTTTAATGGAACTGACTCAAGCATGGTGAAGATGCTATTCTTTTGTTCAAGTATGTAATAATTATTATTCTGTAGACAGTGTGTCTCCTATAGGCAGTGGGCCTCTTGTGAGCAGTGTGCTCGGGCAGTGAGCCCTAATTGGCATGTGCCATTTTATTCTTCTTATTCTTTTAACAGAGAATACAATCTTGGGTTAGTCACCCCGTGGTTTTTCCCTTAACCAGGTTTTCCACGTTAAAATCTTGGTGTCATATGTGTTAATGTGTTTATGCTCTTAAATTGTTGCATTATGTTTCCATGATTGATTTATTATTATGCTACTAAATTACAAGAAGGATTTAAGTGATTAATAAGAGAAAGTTTTGGGACAACTGATTCACCCCCCCCCCCTCTCAGTTGTCTATCTTGAATCTAGCAATTACCACATTCACATACCTCTTTTCAATAATCTTATTACTCTAATACCACATGATTCACCAAGAGATGAATGCTATGATTCAAACTCTCATCAACACATGTATACTTGCTCTTCTTAACACATACCGAATTTCTTCCATTGTAATGAACAACATATGCAACATATGCATTTCCAATAACATGATTAAAATGTTATAAATAAAGGGAAACACACATACAAAGAATTCACACCATGAAAAGAGACGCACATGCCACCTTATACCTAGAGAAATCCTCAAAGAGAAGAAAACACCAATAAGAGTGTAATTTCTTGCCTCATTCCACCAAATGTTAGGTATTACAAGCATTGCATCACCCTAATAGGCTCATTGGAACATATAGTTTTCACCATACTTCTCCTTTATGTTCACTTTTCATTCATCTTGAGAAAAATCTATCCAACTTCTATACAATCTCCTTCAACAAGCATTACCAAAAGTTCCAAACATCATGGAAAAAATCATATAGACATCTCCCAACCTCCCATGGCTAGTGGAAATCCAACTAAATCATTTAAAATTCCCCAAACCATTTGAATTCTTGCTTCTACTTGTATCAAAAAAGGTTTGTTGTTTTACTAGTAATAGATTCACCACTAGTTAGACATTCACCTATGGTGAATGCTCTATTCACCATGACGAATGTCAAGCTTTCCCTTGTTGAACCAGTGAACTTATCAAAAATGTATTTATAGGTACATATATTATCAACCAATTGGATCAAAGTCTTTTGGGTGTTCCAAACCACTCCCTACATCCACCTAACCATTTATCTATTTCTCACTTCATTTTATGCAATTTGGTGATGTTTTGGTTCTCCCAATCTAAGTCTTGACTAGTGAATGCCATCACTACCTCAATGATCTAGTGTGTTTGACACTTCATGGATCATCTTGTGAATTATTTATCCTAACAATTGATGATTATGATCCAAATGATCTAGGATGATGTCTTTAAATACAAGTCATACAAATAGAACTCTGTACCTTTGGTGCACAACCCAACATGTAACAATCATATTTGGGAGAGTCAATCTAGGAACCAAGAGTTTTTAAATTTAAACTAGTAGGACTAGGCTACAAGCCCAACGTAGTCTAAGGGACAAGATCATTTGTGCAACCTAGTCTAGGAAGGAAAAACCCAAAGGAAATAGATTGGTCATGTTCTAAGGCAAGGGATGGAGCAGATTTGGGTGATTAGTTCAAGGTCAAGGTTGGTTATTGTGTTAAATCAACCAAGTTGATTACTAATATCATGCATTTATGACATCGATGCAAAGTGAAATAAATTAAAGGGGTGAAGGTGAAGGGTATGCACTTTTACCCCTTACATTTTATCCCCACTTTGGTGTGAGTGGAACTCTTTATGAGAAAGCATTCCAATGTAAAATGAAGTAAATAAAGTTAAGAAAGGGAATTTTTTTTATTCTAAGCCATATAGAACAAGCATGTGCTCTTTTTGTCCCCAATATACAACATGCATAGATCCTTGTTATTATTTTGAACAAAAAACACCAACCTATGAATTAAGTGTACATTAAATATGAATAGATTTAGTAATAATATGTTCCCATCAAATTGTGTGGACTACTAAGGAGTGCCCACAAATTGATTACATAAGATAAATATAAATAAAATAAAATATAGAAGTTGTGACTAATAATTGAGAATGAAAAATTAAGGGAATTGAGTAAAGAGTGAATACCTGAGATATACTTACATGTGTGAAATTGATGTGTTGGAAGATGTTAGAAATATGGACCCAATTTTTTCCCTAACAAGAGAAAGTATGAGCATGTAGAACCTAAAAAAGAAAGGATACCTTGCCCCCTAAGTGGCAAGATCAAGCAAAAGAATTGAAACAACATTAAAATAACATATGTAAACATAATACTATAATATTTAATGAAAGATGAGTAATAGAAAAGTTGAAATGGCTAACCAATGATATTGGTGCATTTAGGTGGTGATGGATCAACCTCATTAGGGCCAAGAGATATCATAAAAATCACCTTTTCACTCATGTTTAAGCATGGAAATATCCTCTATGATATCATGATGCATATGTGGTGATAGTGATGATGGATTTTGATTAAAATCTCTCTATGAGAAAAAGTGGTGTACAAAGTTGGTAATTTTATTGCTATATTTGGAGAATTAGGATGAGATGTTGTCCCTTGTATTATTATATTATATGTGCCTCTTTTTGAGATTTTTTGTTAGATGTTTCTTTGTTATCACTTTGAGTATTAGCATGAGAATGCATAGATAATGATGTGCCCTTTGTAATTTTTCGTTCATATTGGTTGTCTTAAGGTACTATTGTTTCTATTATAATTATACACACTAGAACTCTATGTTCAATCATCATACGAGACTACATTTCATTCCATTAATTCTCACTTGCATATGTACATTTATTCTTGATACCTATTGTATACACCTAAAAATGGCTCAAGTCGAATTAAATAAATATTTTAATATTTATTTTATTCCAATTCTTCTATCAATAAATAAATATCCTAATTTATTTATTGGATTCACATTCATCTTAATCTTCCAAAAATTAAATAAAAATCAATTTATTTAATTAAATCATCCAAATTCCTCTAAATCATCTGTAATTGAATAATTCCAAGTTATTTAATTGATCATCTATCCTACAGTCCTAATTCTATAAATCCACATCATTTCCACCTCACTTTACACCTCATCATGTTGCACACATAATTAAATATTTCTAATATGTTTAATTATATAATTATCCTCACCTACATGTCCTATTTATCCTCTAACCATTCCTATTCTCAAGAACTTGGTTCCTCCATGTCATCTTAGTCAAAGGAGACTTAGAGACACATGTCTCATTAGTTCCTAGATTCCTTCCAACCTCCCTAAAAAGGACTCCTTCTTTGACCCATATTCTTTGGTCCTTGAGAGCATTGTGGCAAGTGGCCTCATGCTCACACCTTTATCTCCACCTTGTCATCATAGGAGGAACATTCTCCACCTTTATCTCCCTCATCCCAACTAATCAAATCTCCACCGTGCACCTCATATGACTCATTCTCCACCGTTGAGATTGTGACATGTGGATCTTGGTCTTCTCAAGCCTATAAAAAGCACCTCTCATTCCTCCATTTTGATACAACTCAAGCTTTAGCAAACTTATGCTGCAAAAATTCCACCATAGCTATCAAGTGTGCCTTTGGCTCCCCTCATTTACATTCTAATCTCATTATCATCATTGCATAATCATCATCCATGGCTTCATATCATAATCTCCATCATTCATCTTAGTGTTGCATTGTAGTTTATCTCACTTTGCATAATCGTCCACAAAGCCATTCTCCCTTTGTCATCTTAAAACAACAAGGAAGTCCACTTCTGAGAGATCAATCATAATCTACAAAGATCATTGAAGAGATAGGTAACAATGGAAGATGCGAGGTAAATTGGTCTGTCAAGGTATAGATTTGGTTTATTGCATTTATCTTATTTTCATTAGAGTATTGAATATTTAAGTAGATTCTACTATAGTTCAGATTTTCAATCACATTTTTAGTGAGTCTGACATCGAGTATGTAGATAGACAAGCCATAAAAGGTCAGGTGATTGCAGATCAGTTGGTAGATGCACCATTAACAGATGAGAATCCATTAAGCTTTGAGTTTCCAGATGAATCCATCTTTAACATCAGAACCCAAGCATGGAAACTCTATTTTGATGGATCATACACTCAGCATGGGTTCGAAGCAGGTATCTTGTTGGTCACACCTCATGGAGATACAATCCCAAAGTCATATAGACTACTCTTTCCATGTACCAATAATGTGACAGAATACGAAGCACTGGTCATTGGCATCAAAATGGCAGTAGAATGGAAAGTCAGAGAACTTCATGTGTATGGAAATTCACAACTTGTCATTAACCAAGTGAATGATGACTATCAAACCAAGGACAAGAAGTTAATACCTTACAAGCATATGGTAGATGACTTCAAATAATACTTTGTTGTGCTTTCTTTTGAGTAGATACCTAGACTAGAGAACAAAGTAGCAAATGCCATGGCAACCGTTGCATCTCTCCTTGATATACCTGAAAACCAGTCACGCTATTAGTTCTTGGTGGAATCGGTATCCCATCCTACCTACAACATCCCTGAGACTAGCATCATATGCCACATAGTAGGATCTAATTCTCCCTTGTACGGAAAAGTATATACCTATCTGAAAGAGAACATCCTACTACCCGATCTATCTAATAACCAAAAAAGAACCTTCATCCGCCAAGCCTCCCATTATACCATAATTGCTAACACCCTATATCGTCGAGGTCTAGATGGTACTCTCCTTAGGTGTCTGAACAATGAGGAATATCAAACCGCCCTAAGTGAAGTTCACAAAGGTATATGTGGAACCCACTCTAGTGGTCCTACTTTGGCTAAGAAACTCATGCCTATGGGATACTATTGGCCATCTATGGAAAGTGACTCCTATCATTTTGTGAAAAGTTGCAAGAAATGCCAAATTCATGGGAAATTAATACATGCACCGACACAAGAGCTGCAACCTTTAACGACTCCTTGGCCTTTTTGTCAATGGGGACTCGACTTAGTGGGCAAGATACATCGCCCATCATCCAACGACCATAAATTCATAATCACCGCCACTAAGTACTTTACAAAGTGGATCGAAGCCATACCCCTAGCCAATGTCACAGGCAAAAAAATGCCTCATTCATCCTGAATTACATCATTTACCGCTATGGCATTCCCCTATCCATTATCACTGATAATGGAAGACCCTTTAAAAATTAGGATGTCAAAGAACTTTGTGACAAATTCCATATCCAACACCGCTTTTCCACCTCGTATTACCCCCAAGGAAATGGCCAGGCAGAGGCATCTAATAAAACCATCTTGAAAATCCTAAAGAAGACTGTTAATGATGCCGATCGTGATTGGCATATCCAACTAAATCCTGCTCTGTGGGCCTACCGTACAAGTATCCGCACACCCACAGGTGCAACACCATATTCCCTAGTCTATGGCTCTGAAGCCATCTTGCCAATTGAAGTCAAGTTACCATCCTTGCGAGTATCGTTAAAAGGTCTAATATTTGATGAAGAATATTGGGTTTCCAGACTTTAGGAGTTAGAACTATTGGAGGGAAGAAGACAAAATGCCTTTAATCATATGAAAGCTTATCAACAAAGGATGTCAAGGAGTTACAACCATAGAGTAAAACCTAGAGTCTTTCAAGTCGGTGACCTAGTGCTCAAGGAAAACCCTAGAAATCAGCAGGACAAGGAGAAGAAAGGCAAGTTTGAACCCAACTGGCTTGGTTCGTATGTAGTCATTGCTACCAATGGATCAGGAGCCTATCAACTAGCAACATCAAAAGGTGAACTGTTCGATGATCCCATCAACAGTATGCATCTTCACAAGTTTTATACCTAAACCCCAATGCAAGGGACCAAAAAAAATCATGCAAATAAAGCAAGTGGTGAAAACTTGGAAACATGTGCTATTTGTAAAAAATCACTTCCTCCATCTTGTAGGATTTCAATCCTCATCCATCTTTTACCGCATCCATCAAATCACATAAAGATACCTATCATGGCTTGTTGTTCGCTCGCCCTTATCGCCTTGTCACATCAGGTTGTCCATCCAATCCTTCATCCATCTTGTCATCCGTTGTGACCCTATCATTAGTATCATAGTTAAACTACGTCGCCTCTGAGCTATCACATAGGTAAGGCCATCATTGATGAGCCCCTGAGGCTTCCCATCCATCTGTATCCCTCATCATATCATAAACCTTTGTACACCATTTGTTCATCCATCACCAAGGTCAACCTCCATTCCTAAACTATGTCGCCTTTGATCTATCACATAGGCAAGGCCATCATTGATGAGCCCCTGAGGCTTCCCACCCACTAGGTCTTAGGTCCACATAAGTCTGTATCCCTGAACTACATTGCCTCTGCGTCATCACATAGGAAAGGCCATCATCGATGAGCCCCCAAGGCACTAGGTCAGTCCCTTAGGGCCCGTCATATCGAGTTTGCCATCATTTTCATCCACATGTTTCATACATAATAACTAGATCCTTTATTTGACTAGGGGAAAAATCCTTGACCTAGTTGGGAATTGGATTCTTAAATGTCACAAAATCTCAGAGGTAACAAACTGGATCATGATACTATCTCTAGACAACATGCAACACTACAAACAAACCTTTTCAGCAAAACACTTGACACACAATATTAACCTATATCAAACAACATTGAGCCTAAACTATCAAGATGATTATATCTATTTTCATGGCAAGAAAACATATTTGTGGCAAGAAGATTTGATGCTTGTTGTAGGTTTAAGTCTTAGGTCTTGATTTTTGTAATCATGTTTCCTATGCTACTCGAGGATGTTCAAGACTAGAGGAGCGATGATGGCACATGATTATTTTTATTTGTTTGTTGTTTGTGGATCAATCTTTAGTAATGTGACGACTCGTCTAAAGACATGATCAACAAAAGCTCATCGAGGACATTATGGGTCTTAGCATGAAAGAGTGCAATCCTTGTATGTTGATACATGCAAGACATACTCAAGTCATCTAGGTTCAATTTTGCCTAGATGCTTTTATTAACTTGCTAAATCAAAATCCATGTAAGAGATACTCAGGTCATCATGGTTTAATTATACCTAGATGCTTGTATTTTCTTACAACATTTTAAAAGCTCAATGATAAAAAAGTACTTCAAATACTTGTATACAAGATGACAAAGCCTCATTTGTGCATGATAGGTTTGAATTTCATTCCATTTATAAGCATTCCATAAATTATCATTTTCCAAAGTGCCTTAAGATCCAAGTCAATTTTGTTCATTTCATCCAAATTATCCATTTATCCAAATCATTTCTTTCATTTGTCCAAATTATTCTTCTAAGTTATCTATCTGTCCAAATCATTGGCCTAAATTCTTCTAAGTGTTCTTTCATTTATGATTGAGTATACTTGGCATTAACAAAAACAAATCATCATTACCATGTTGCATATTATAAGCGTGTCCATCATTAGTTCATATCATTTCAGTTCATTAGTTGCATTAAACATTTAACTCATGATTTTTTAGCAACAGTTTCATATAGTGATATCATGTTACATAGTATAAACATTGTCATTCATAAGTTCATTATCATTTAATTGCATTAGTTATATTAAGCATTTAGATCATGATAGTGATGTCATTTATCCACATAGGTCTCATGCATAACATTTATCACCAAAAATTTGAAAAAAAACATAGATATCATTTTCGTAGCAGTTGCATCTTAGATCATCATACATAGAAACTTAAAAATCAAATATTGCATGTAAAACTCATCAACGTATGCATTAGGCCATCATAAACTATAAGCATATAGGATCATTGCACATTAACATTACACATAGATATAAGTCATCATATGAATCAATAGGTGCACCATATCATAAGTGTCATGAACATCATAGAATCAACATGTTAGAATTATCATAATGTAAGCATAATCAATAACATCCATCACAATAGATAACATCAAATAGATAACATCCATCATATAGACATCATCCATCCATCAAGAACACATGCATGTAGTCGTCATAAAAAATAATAATAATGTCCAAGTACATAATGATGTCATAAATGTGTATCTCGAGATGTCAAAAGTGGTGTTTACAAAAATGATGTAAACTGATACATGTATCCAAATGTCTAAGTGGTACTACCTCTAGAAGGTGCTGGTTGTTGAGGTTGAGGCTGAGCCTAAGCCTGAGGATGAGGTTAAGAACCTGTAGGACCTATAGGATGAGGAGGTGGTGGCCCCATAACTCCACTCTCTGATAGGGTGCGCCGATACCTGTTGTGTGAGCTCAGGTGGAAGCTACTCACCATCTGCTCTGGGGGCAATACCTACTCATACAAGGATCTCCAGTAAAATATCTCCTACCCAGCTCGAACCATATCTGTAACAATCTGCCCACGGGGACCCTGAGCTGCGGTCTGCTGTACCTACTGGAGTAAAGTCTATACCCTAGTGTATCGCTGAATGGCAGTGTCCTGCTCTAAAATAACTATCCTAACATCTCCCTACAACTGGGTAATCTACTGCCGCATCTGTCCAACCTCACCCTGTAGCTGAGCCACCTGGGCTAGTAAGGTAGCCATCTATCCATCATCCTGTCCCTGTATCAACCCCTGAACCTGTGCCTGCACCTATGGCTGGGCCTAAGCCTGAACCTGTGCCTACACTTGTATCTGGGGCACCCCCCTAACCTTTGTCTAACTCTCCTCCACCCTCCATCATCTCCATCATCTCCATCATCCCCATCATCTCCGTCATCACCTCCGCCACCCCTGCCACCATCATCTCTTCCACCTCGGCTACCTCTCCCACCTCTACTGCCTCGCCATTGCCTCCTCTTCTAGTGTGGAGCATCATCATGCTCCTCCTTATCCTCTAATCTTGACGCTCGCTCCCTAGGTCTAGAGTATCTCAGTACATGATGCGCTGTGAAGTGTGCCGTAAAATCAGCTATCATCCCTACATCCACTATGTGTCTCCGCAAATCCCATGCCTGATATGGAATCTATAAGAAGTCAGTCCTCGTAGTCTCATAAGAAGCCACAGGACCCCACCGTGCATGCTCCTTGTGCACCTAAGCAAATATGGTAGTACCCTGGGGCATCCCCTGGACTTTGCCAAATTGTCAGAGCACACGAGAAATAATGTGTCCCTCTAAGATATAGAGAGTCCTCCCTATCAACCATCGTGTCTAAAAGAAATAAGGAAACTCAACAACATCCTCCTCTCATACCTCACAATCTAGGTATGGTTGCCACTCAACTGCATCCACATTATCCAATGTGTTTGACCAATACTCAAGCTTTCCTATCTTGGGCTGGGAAAGAGTCTCCTAGAACCTGTATGAGTAAGGTCTATCATGGCCTCTGACACCCATGTCTATCGGCCGTTTGACAACTATGTGCAACCAGGCACAAATCTATAATAGTGACACCCCGGCAGATAGACTAGCCAATCCATCATAGACAAACTTATGCAGATCATGGTATAAGTGTGTAAGTATGCATGGGCCCCAAGCGAAGCGGGTCCCGTCAACTATCATCCACTCTAATGTCCTCCCCCATCCAACCTGGAATCCACGAGACCTCCTGTCTGGACAAATGACTCCCCCAATCAACCTGCTAGTATGGCTGGTAGGGGCTCATAATAATCTACCATACCAGCCCAGCTGATCTTTGACCTCTCAAGCTCTGGGTCATCAAATACATGTCTACACTCTACCAATGCAGCTCCTAAGTGTGACTTGTACTCAACCAACTCTCGCTGAATCAGAATCCATAAAATTTGATGCACGTCCTCAAGTGTCACCGCCATCTCCCTAGTAGGCAAATGGAATGTGCATGTCTCACTATGATACCTCTCATCAAGAGCAGTCAATAATCCAAGATTCACCCGCACCTCAGGTAAAAAGCAGATAAACCACAGTCCCACTGATCTGAGCACCAAGTGATCTGTATCGGTCAAGTAGGGTCAAAGAAGCTGTGTAATGGGGAATCTCTCCCATGACATCAACACATTATCCAACACCTCCTACAAACAATAACAAAGCATGTTAACAAATCAGCTAAGCTACATATCTATCTAATTAATCAAACCAGTTACTTAGTTATCCTATCAAAAACCTATCCTATCAATCTCCAAGATGACCTATCAGTTGGCCAACATCGACCGAGATGCTGACTTAACCAAATCAGCTAAGTAATTGACTATCAGATGCACAACTTTGTTTATTAGATGCACGACTTTATCTCATATGTGCATGAGCCTTAATCATTTGTGCAATCTCTAGCAAATGCATAGAATTAGGCGTCATATGCATCATTTTCTCACATATGCGCAATTTCATGTTAAATGCACCAAAACCCTAATTAAATGCGCTATTTTAGACAAATGCGCATGACTGTTTCTTAAATGTGCAGCATTACATGCATGCGCCGAATCCTTGATTGAATGTGCGTATTCATTTTGAATGCACAAGTCTATTGCTTAAATGCAAAAATAACACATATGCACTGATTCACGACTCATATGCACAGCATTGGAACATATGAGCAGCTTAAACTATCATTTGCGCAGAACTAATCTACCCGCACATTTAAAAAACATGAACTTTGACCTAAATTTTTTACTGTAATAAATGCATGACGACCAAAATTGAATGCATACATACTGGGGGTCAGTACTCTGTTGATCGCCTAAATCGTCGAATCTTCTCGAATATGTGGTCCTCTATTGGAATTCGTGCCATCTCCATTGACTACTCTACTCTGCTATCAACTAGGGCTCCTATAATCTCTCCTCAAATGACAAGTGTGCAAATGAGTAGAAATGAGACCCCATATCACTATTTATAGCCAAGTGAACCCTAACTGGAGGTATTTGACCTTGCACATGAATGCCATGTTCTTCGTCCATTTTTCATTCTTCATCATCCAAATTTTTCACCTGCCCATTATGTCGTCAATTCTTCTATATTGTGAGATCATTCGTTATCCTTTTTCCAAAGTTCATCCTCACCAATCTCCCGAGGGGGCATCCTACCGTTACCAAACCTATACCAAGGGAAAACTTGGGCATGTATCAACTCAAAAAAAATTTATTCTTTGAAACAATGTGATAAAACACATTGTCTCAAAGAGGGGCAAAATGTATACACCTAAAAATGGCTTGAGTCGAATTAAATAAATATTTTAATATTTATTTTATTCCCATTCTTCTATCAATAAATAAATATCCTAATTTATTTATCGGATTCACATTCATCTTAATCTTTCAAAAATTAAATAAATTGATTTTTATTTAATTAAATCATCCAAATTCCTCTAAATCATTCGTAATTGAATAATTCCAAATTATTTAATTGATCATCTATCCTAAAGTCCTAATTCTATAAATCCACATCATTTCCACCTCACTTTACACCTCATCATGTTGCACACATTATTAAATATTTCTAATATTCAATTATATAATTATCCTCACCCACATGTCCTATTTATCCTCTAACCATTCATATTCTCAAGAACTTGGTTCCTCCATGTCATCTTAGTCAAAGGAGACTTAGAGACACATGTCTCATTAATTCCTAGATTCTTTCTAACCTCCCTACAAAGGACTCCTTATTTGACCCATGTTCTTTGGTCCTTGAGAGCATTGTGACAAGTGGCCTCATGCTCACACCTTTCTCTCCACCTTGTCATCATAGGAGGAACATTCTCCATCTTTATCTCCCTCATCCCAAATAATCAAATCTCCACCATGCACCTCATATGACTCATTCTCCATTGTTGATATAGTGACATGTGGATCTTGGCCTTCTCAAGCCTATAAAAAGCACCTCGCATTCCTCCATTTTGATACAACTCAAGCTTTAGTAAAATTATGCTGCAAAAATTCCACCATAGCTATCAAGCATGCCTTTGGCTACCCTCATTTACATTGTAATCTCATTATCCTCATTGCATAATCATCATCCATGGATTCATATCATAATCTCCATCATTCATCTTAGTGTTGCATTGTAGTTTATCTCACTTTGCATAATCCTCCACAAAGCCATTCTCTCTTTGTCATCTTAAAACAACAAGGAAGTCTACTTCTGAGAGATCAATCATAATCTACAAAGATCATTGAAGAGATAGGCAACAATGGAAGGCACGAGGTAAATCAATTCATCAAGGTATAACTTTGGTTTATTGCATTTATCTTATTTTCATTAGAGTATTGAATATTTAAGTAGATTCTACTGTAGTTCAGATTTTTAATCACACCTATCATATTTTGTCATGTTTTATTAGGATTCAATTACATAGTTTTTGAGTGAATCTCATTGACCCATATTTCACGAGTAGTGGTTCACAAGAACCCAACTCTGATCAGCATGAATAGTCCACTTAGCACTCATTGCATCTAGGAGATGCTCATAGTGGTGAAGCATTAGGACTACTTGGGAGGTCACCCATCCCAGTACTACTCTAACTGTTGGTATGTGGCAACTAATCATGCAAATATTGTACACTTCTAATGTATCCTTGCTAGGGTTCCCCTTTTATGTATGTTCGGGGTCGGTAGTTAATATTTGTCAACTGACAAAAGAAAAATGACTTTGTAAAACCCTAATTCTAGAAGCTTCCAAAATGCTTGTTATAAGTGGCTAGGATGTATGTTGCAGGATGGAATTCATGAGATTGTAATATGTTTTGCACTGGATAATAAAATCATTGGATGGCCGAGTTTCTGTGAATGGAGCCCGAGTTTGGGTGAACCACGTTAAAATTGTCTCTTGCTGTTTTATTTCTGTGTATTTTCATTTATCTATTTAATCTTTATCGTCATTTAATTGATATCTTCTACATGCTATTCCTAACACTAACCCGAGCATGCTTAACCATTGAGTTTCCCCCAAGATCAAGCCCACTTAGCTTGCTACCCCATTTGCAAAAAAAAAAATCAAGTGTTATGCCTTATTAACCATTCATTATAGATCTCCATAGCTCATTGATTATCAATTAGGTGGTGTTTTTTGAGTATGTCAACTTATGTGATGTTCATCAAGATTCAATTATATATTTTTTGAGTCAATCTCATTGACCCATATTTCATGAGTAGTGGTTCACAAGAACCATCATTGATGAGCATGAATGGTCCAATTAGCACTCATTACATCTAGGTGATGCTCACAAAGATGAAGCATCGAGACTTCCCCCTAGGATGATGATTATGTTATGACCATAAATGACCTAGAATGATGTCCTTTAATACAATTCCTAAACACACAACTCAAGAATTTTGGTGCGCAAGATAGAAGGTAATGGTCATATTCTAGGAAATTTGGCCTACCTCAAAAGTGGGAGTTTTGAAATTCAAATTGGGAGGACTAGGCCATAGTTGTAGGCCAATTCAAGGTATCATATTATAGATGTGACATAATCTAAGGAGGCAAAACCCTAAGGAAATGAATTGAATCTATTTTGAGGAAAAGGATAGAGTGAGTATGAGTGATAGTTTTAGGGTCAAGGTCAAATAGTGCACAAAATGAACCAAGTTGAAGGATAAGACCATGTGTTTATGACTTCAATGCAAAATAACAAAATAAAAGGGTAAAGATGTAGGGTAGGCACTTTTATCCCTTACACTATATAAGATCAATTTTTAATCAAACATCTTGAAAATTAAAAATATTGTATGATTTGAAACATTGATTTATTTTAAATTTCAATAAACATGTATCAATTAGTATGTGGATTGTTCTTCTAAAAGAGTTTAGTTGTTTGAATATCCCTCTAAATGGGATTGCAATTTATATAAATATTTTCTTTTATCCCTCAAAGCAATTAACAACCCCTTTCATCATCCACCTCCATCAATGGTCCATTGATTTTTTTGGACTTTTAATATCTACCAATAAATGTTACTAAATTTGATGAGGATATTTCCTTTTTAATGTTGATATTTTGTTCAAACCACATATTCACCAAGAATTTATCTACTAATAATGGGGTCCCATTCAACTACTTAGCTAAACTTTTTTCGCAATGACTGCTCAAAATTTTTAGGAGCCTTTTTTGAGTTGGTGGTCCCATGATTTATATATTTTCTACTTATTTGTAAATCTTTTTATATTCATGTAAATGTGAAGTACATCTTTTTGTTTTTCATTTAAATATGTAGTCATATGGCTCTCAAGGTAAAATTTGGAGGGAAATGTAAAACAAATGAGGGAAGGAAATTGTGCAACCATGCAACACATTTCTAGTCAAGAAACGATTGCATAATTCCAACTACCCTATTCACCCCAACTAAAATTATAGTTCTTAAATTGTAGGTGCTCCACCATTTTCAAAGAAGATTCTATATTATACATTATGCTTTATTTTTTCCATGAGACCACTTGGTTCTCCAAAAATAAGTAGCGAACATGGGGCCATGAGGTAACATGCATAATGTTCAAAGTTTAAAAAGTAGCACTATGGAAAATAGCTAGTAAAAAAATCCCACCTAAAACTATAAGCCATCATTTTAAGAAAATAAGAACTTTTTAAATTGAAGATCTCAATGTGTTAAAAAGGGAACAAATTATAACTAATTCACTAAAAAATGTGCAATCAATGCTATGTAACAAAGGTAAAAAACTATTCACCCTTTCATGAGGGCCACACACAAATTATTACCGATTAATTTAATATTATTGTTTAGTTTGTTACCTATTGTTGAGTCTAGATTGAGCAAAGGTTGTATTTCCCTCACCACTCTTGAGAAACAATGCTTCCAACTTTAATTTTAGGATATCCAAACAAAGATTCACCTTTTTGTCTCATTTGTTATACCTACTCTTGTATATTGGGCCAAAACTTATGGACCTTACATTAGGAAAGTTAACCAAAATTAAATTGAAAGAGTACTTTCTAGTTAAACAACAATCTTCATGCTAAAATATCATTTCCTCAAGACATCATTCTATTTGAATTTAATATTATTGCACTCATTATTGTTGTGATCTTTCAAATGGTAACTATAACACATAGGCTTAGATAGATGGCCATTTTCTTTTGATATCCAAATCAAGCATTCAAATCCTCTATGTGATTAACACAACACATGATCTACTCTAGTTGGTATGCCAAGGCTTTTGCTCTGTTGTGCCTTGTAGGAATTGACATGGACATGATTCCTCTACATAATTTAACTAGTTCACTAGATATTTCTACAAGGGAGATAAATAGGAATATTAGAAATGAGATATATACATTTTATTTACAGTCCAAATGGTTAGAGCCTCAAAAATCTTTTTCGTTGAAGCTTCAATACTACTACAATACATATCTTCACTTTGAGGATAGGATCATCTAACCTTCAAGTTACACTAAGCCCCATTTGCCATGTAGTTTGAGGGTCTCTTTGGCACAATACAAAGTTTGTTCACATCTCCTTTGCATATAGATCGCACCATGTTCCTCACAATACATATCTTCACTTTGAGGATGGGATCATCCAACCTTCAAGTTACACTAAGTCCCATTTGCCCTATAGTTTGAGGGTGTTTTGGCATAGTTCAAAGTTTGTTCACATCTCCTTTGCATACAGATCGATCACCATGTTCCTCACATGTCTCGTATTTGTCAAATTTGTTCAATAGAGATTGAAACTAATGATCATTTTATTTTTAGATGCACTCCTTACTATGAGATTAGGGTTTAATTTTTTTGCCTTTTCATAACTCTATCCAAACCTTCATGGCTTCCAAGGATCAAAGATACTTACCTCTTTTCTTTCAAGAGATGTTTGATCTTCATTGTTTGATCAAAGGCTTTGCTTCCACAATGCTCTACACTTGAGGACTGTTCTTGCATTCACTTTAATTCTTCTTCAAGATTGAGTAAGAAACAATCTTATAGTAGCCTTATAGATGACAAGTTCTATAAATCATCAAATAATATGTTTTATTTTCATATGCTTTCTCTTTAGTCCACACTTTTTATTTTTCTCTTCCTTTAAACTTATTAGAATTATAGTTACACTCCCTATTCCTTATTTCCATTATACTTTTACATTCCATAAAATAATTTTAATCTTTTGTAAACATTAATATCATTATCATTATATACACATCATGACTTTTTGAGTGATAGCTACTCAAAGCGACATAACAATATTTATCCCATATGTGTGGAAATTACACTAAGAAAATGATATTGTGATTAAGTGCTTTGTAAGGGTGTTTTCAAATGGGGCACATCTTGCAAGTGGAATGGTCTTGGCTTTATTAGAAATCTTGACAGACACAAGGCAAGTCCCCTGTTGAACAATGGAGGACTTGTCTATTTTGTGTAATGGATGAATGTTTTTAAATTTTACCTAATTCAAAGTCCCTTTCTAATGAAAAAAAAAACATTCTATTATGCGCGTGCAAAATCTATCGCTTTATTTGGAGCAAGTCTTATGGATATGACAAACCAAATTTGCCTCATCATATACCACTCCTGCTGCTTCACATACTTTATTTAACCATGATTTTTTTAAATTAAAAATATTACAAAAAGACTCGAAAAAAAAATCTAACGCTATTGTTCTATGACGATGATTCTTTCATCAGAATTATATCTGATTTTATTAAAGTGATTTCAACCACAAAATTTTTTAAAGGTTTTGAAAAAAATTCTAAATTAAATATAGTTTTATAAATGTGACTTGAACCATAAGATATTTCAAAAAAAACAAAAAGGTAATCAATTGAAATATGATTTATGAAATCGACTTGGATTAGAAGGAAATTTTTAAGAATTGTCTAAAATATATTATTATTTTATGATAATAACTTGTTTCATTATGATAATAATTTGTTTCATTAAAACATCGCTTTATGAAAATGATTTAGGTTAACAAGTTAACAAATAAGTTTTAGGAAAGTCAAAAATATATTTTTTTATTGGTTACAAATTTATTATAATTGAAGATAAATGATCTCCTCTCATATTAACATAAAAAATTATCTTGTATACTTGATATGATTATGACATGTATTGTCTTTGACACAAATAAGCTTTCATATATATCACAAAGGAGGATTGTTGGCTTCATGCTTGACATATCTATTTTGTAAGTTTTATGTCTGACATCGTGGTCTTGCAGGATTATATTTTTTCTAACATTGTGGTCTTGTAGGGTTGCAGTTTCTAATTTGCTACATATGGTTTTGTAGGTTCTTAGCCTAGGAGCACAATTGCTCTACTTGAAAAATTACTCTACGTCCCTTTTAGAGTATCCTTTTTTATAATGTTATTTCATTTTTATACTTTATCTTAGTTTTATCACCTAGAGGCACAATCCTACTAAAATGAGAGCAAAATGTAAGGACAAAAATTGCATCCTTCGCAATTTTTATACTTCATTTTGAATTCACTTTGGCATCTACTCCATTAGTATGTGAGTCATTTCTCCAAGACACGAACATGACACACAAACATTTGTGCGATGTGCTAGTGTCCCATGAAATTTCAAAATGTAAACGTTGGTTGCTCCTACTCATTTGCCTACTATTGCCTATTGTAATACCTCCTTGCGAGTGAAACACTTATCAATTCGAATCTAACCATTGAACTTCCAAGACATCCTTTCCAAAATGCATGCTTTTGATGGGTTTTCTCAAACAATAAGAAAATAATCAACTTTCTATTGTTTTGACTCCTTTCCTTGCTAGCTACTCTCCTCTCCATTGCTGAAGCTTTCAAAAGTGAAGATTTAGAACAACAACTGGACAACTTTATGCTTTCACTCTCTTCTACATCGTGTGGTTGGTAATATTGTGCAGCAATTTTTTATTCTTTTTTGAATATTATTATAGTTTTTTATTCTTTATTCATTTGGAAAAGTCTATTAATATTTCATTCCCTACTTGTCCATTACACACAGTAGGGTGTGGCTCCCCATAGACTAGAAAGTTCTTACATATAGAATTCATTTATTTATGCTCTTAGACCTAGATGTAGTTAGGCTAAGCATACACATACTTTCCTACTTTCTATCTGACTATCCATGGAAGTTGAAAGACCAAAATAGAGGCTTGACCATTCTTAGTAAGCTCCCAAGCAGTCATAACCATTTTCCATGTCCCTAGCTATGGATTGTTTGGATTCTCTTTTTTCACAGAGGTTCACACTTCTCTAACCTTGCTATAAATTTCATTTAATCTTTATAAATAAGAAAATTTCTATTGTTTTAGCTTTGTTTTAGTTGTTGTTAGTTCTATTCCTTGTTCTCTATTGTGTTCATCTCCTGGTGTGCAGAAAAGTCTATTTTTGTTACCAAAACGATATTTTACCAGTGTTTTTGATGCCAATGCGAGACCTGGATAACAACACTTCATGTGAATGTTTGTGCAAATTGCGATAGTGTCCTAAATGGCGAGCTTCATCTTTTGACACCAAGTTCATTTATTCCTATTTATTTCTATTCTATATATCATTTTTCATTTCAGAAAGTATAATTCTTGTAATTGGCAAAAGTTCCAACTCAACTCATTGTTTTATCTTAGTAAAGCTTATTGTTTCGTAAGTTAAAATGTTTTAGAATATTTTTGGTATGTTTTTGTTCATTCTCAAATAGAATAACAACAAAACATTTCTTTTAAAAACTACTTATATTCTAGTATAAGTGTGAAAACATTAACGTTAGAAATAAAGAACATTCTTGGTTAAACCACTCTTCATTACACTTCTTAGGCATGTACTTAGAAATGGTTTTCCTAGCATATAATTTCACTTCATCCCTTAATTCCCCATTCCCTATACATTTCTCTTCCCCTATTCTCTTGGAGTCTAAGATTATGCATTGGCTCATCCTTTAGATGATTCATGGATAGTTGCATAGTACTCAATTAGGTGTTACCACTTGACTATTATACTATCCTCTATCACCTATATTCTATATCCCCCTTACACTTACACTACACTTCCACTTTTTCATATTAAAGGTATAGATTTGTTGATATTTCAGACAAGTTTCCTTGCCAAGCCTAGTGCATAAGCTTAGGATGTTGTGTTGTCTACTAATATATGCTATACTCCTTGTGCTCACAAAAACTTTCCTATACTACTATCATCTAGTTTAATATTATCTTTTCTTTTACCTCATTTTTCTTATCACTCCTACCCATGCTATCACTTGCTATTATTTGGCCTTTAATCTACTTCATTTTGAAACTTCACTTTCTTCTATATTATAAGTCTCTCATCACACTTTTCTAAATTTTCCAACATTATCTTATGTATTTCCCCTATCACTATCTTTCCTAACCATCCCTTGGGGCATCTATATTTATATTCTAATTACCTTCCACTTTGATCATTTGTGTATCTCTTACTCCATCTATCCATTCTCCACACTTCTATCTTATTTATCTATTATTGGGGGAATCATATCTTATTCCCTTCTCCTACTTTCCTCCTATATCTCTACCTGACTATTGTCCTCTTTCTCACCTATCATATTTTTATCATCAGTATCTATTTACCTCATTTACTTGGCAAGGGGGGTGCATTATCTATGTTCTCCCCTTGTGGTTTTCTTCCTCTTGGTAGCATGACCTCAGTCTTCCCCTTTTCTAATCTACTCTCTTGCTTTCAACTCTCACTATTGATTGCATTGGGAGCATGCTCTCAATGTTCCCCTTCTTTCTTCACCATCAATATCCTACTTAGTTTCTTGGGGGCATGAGTATTTTGTCTCCCTTGTAATCCTTCTTTATGTATTCATCACTTTGGAGGCATGACTTAGATGTCCCCTCCTTCATCACCTTCCTCTATCCTATCATCAAATTATTGGAATGTTTCCTTTCTCCAATTCTATTATCCTTAAATTAATTAGCTCACCTTGTTATCTCTTCTTTTCCATCAATTTAAGGGGGGAATATATCCTATATCACTAACTTTTTCTCGTTATTTTATCTTTACCATGAGCATGGTGATTATCCCTTCCTATCACTTTGGGCCTAGCTTAACTAATTTATCCAATTAGATGGTTACCATATAATTATTGATGAGATCATCGCTTTTAGCAATTCCCAATTTCCTTTTTCCAAGTTGTTTGGGTGGAAACCTCAAAGCCAAGGGTGTCAACCTCAAAGCTATGGGTGGAAACCTAAAAGACAAGGGTGACATCCTCAAAGTCATTTTTACCAAAATTTCATTTTCCTTTTTACATTTTGTATTAATAATTATAAGCAACATTGTTACCTTTGGTCTAGTCTAGCCTTATTTTTGGGTAGATACCTTATATCCCTTTTTGTTTTGACCATTGATCACTTATCCAATATTTGATTTCTATTTATCATTGCTAAGATGTTCTTTTTGTATCCATTACGATTCTTGGTCGCACTATCCTTTCCTTGATTCTTTTTGCAAAGTGGATCTTCATAGATCTGTCCCCAAAATAGAGTGGTTAAATTTTCTATTGTTTATAGTAGTTTCCACATGTATTTTAGGATATGGCAGATATACATATTTTCTATTCTATGCTTAGATCATATCTTTTGCATCGTGTTTGAGTTGTGTTCCCTAATTATCTTAGATGTGTTTTCATTTCCTCTATGTTCTTCCTCTCTATATTTTTATTTCCTTTATATGTGTTTGCTCTTGTTAGTGTACAATGACTACTTTCTATAGATGCTTAGTAAGAACATGTACATGCACTTGAAAGAAGATGCAGAACCAAATTGAAGACTAGTATCTCCCCAATGGTATTGTATCCTTTGTATTTGATGATTATCTATATACTTGTAATATTACTTTAGTAGAATTTTTCTTTTAGACTCTCAAAATCCTATTAAAGTGGGGGCAAAATGTAATAACATAATTTGCATACTTTGTAATTCCTTTTATTGTGATTTGCACCTATTTTAGCCCATTTCCTATTTTATATGTTTTTTACCCTACTTTGGCCCCTTTTTCCTAACTCATTCCTATACCTTTTCCCATTTGTTTTTCTCTTTCATTTATTTTTCTCCTCTTTATCCTCTTCAAGGAATGTGCTTTCCCTGTCTTCATGAGCTTCTTACCCATTTCTTCCAATCATCTTCTCATCCACTTGATAAAATCATTAAATGCAATCCCTATCCTCTCATGTTTTCAATTATCTTTTTTCCTCCTTATATCTCACATCATGTAGCTAATCATGACCTATAACCACCACCCTTAGATGGCCTCCTAGACTTTCCTCAAAATTTGGACCTCCCAAGGCTAAAAACATCTCCCACAATTATATACCCAAGGTGTTGGCAATGTATTTTAACCCTCTCACCCCAAAATTTAATTATAAATACAATAAATTATGGTGGTTCAAATTTCATAAGTTTTCTAGTTGACTTATTTCCAAAAATCTATAAAAAAGACTCATCTCTCTCATTTTAACACATGAATTGCAAAATTTCTACCTATTCTCTATATTAGAGCTATTTATTTTGAAGGAGTGAGGGTTCTACACTTCATTAAATATTTAAAGGGTGTCATAGCTATCATCTTAAACTCTACAAAAAAAAATTGGTGGCACCTAGATATTGTTGTGCAAGCAATTTTTTTCACTAGGTGACTATTTTCATTGATTTTGCACTATGTAGTTTAGCTTTTTCTTCTAAGTCAATTTGGCTTGCACTCCAATTTCCCCTAAAATCTGCAATTTTGTCTTCTACCTTCCCTCTCTCCATTCTCTCCATTCTTCATCCATTTCATTTCCATTTAATATCTCTTTTCTATCTCCTACCCCTTCTTTTCCTCTCTAAACCTTAGTTTTCCCTAGTTTCCATTTCTTTTCCAATTTCTTTCTAGATATTATTTATTTTTCTCTAATTCAATGTTTTCATCTCTTATCTCAACCCTCTTCACATCCATATCAATTTCATTTTAGCATTTTTTTATTTAATCTTCCCAATTTGTTTCCCCATCTCACCATTTCCAAGCCTTGTTCCTCATTTCCTTTACTGTCGCTTATTAGGTTTTTCAACATCTATGTTTTGAATTGGTTTAAATAATTAGTATATATTTGATTACAATATATTTGTAATTATCATTTACCATGTGGATCAATGCTTGAAATCCCATAAGGGGACTGACCAAGGTAGACTCCCCATTAACCAATTTGTTATGTAGGGTTTTCATGTAGATTTGGTTTTTATAGGTCAAATACATAAAACTTGGTGGAGATTCTGACCAAGTTTTAGAAGGGGAAATTTATCAACATCATCTAAGGAATCTTTATGTAAAATTTTAGGTCATTCTAACATAGTGGACCAGGTTACTCCTTGTGAACCAAGGAGTCACTCAGAGCACTAAGGGAGGACCAAGATACCACCTTGGGTGCCACTACATCTAGTGACCTTGTCCTTTCATCATATAAGTCTAAAATATTCCATGAAGGTCATTCTCTTCTTTGTAGATCTTTTTCATAATTTTACCAGCTGATTCAAGTTCATTAAGACCCTCATTTTTTCTATTTTCTATCACTTTTTCATTCATTTGCAAGGTATCTTTCTTGTTATTATATCTTGTTGGATTTTGTTTCTTTCATATGGTTTGTTTCCAGCATAAATCTCTTACAAGTGTCCACATCATAGATAATCTATTTTTTGGCCATCTAAAATTAGGTGAAACACTTCTATTTATTCTTCTTTCTTTCTCTTGCATTCCTAGGACTAGTTGCAATGTCTTTTATCATTTTAATCCATATTTTGTACGTTTCCACAATAGGTGACCAAAGGAAAGAGTGATTATCACATAGTCAAGAAC
The DNA here is from genome assembly GCA_027924645.1 of Cunninghamia lanceolata. NCBI lineage: Eukaryota > Viridiplantae > Streptophyta > Pinopsida > Cupressales > Cupressaceae > Cunninghamia > Cunninghamia lanceolata. Next base: position 987,685 of record BSBN01001296.1, read on the forward strand.
CTCTTGGTAAATTTCTAGACCTATAGTAGTCTCCAAGACTAGGCCACCACCTTTAGACCAATGTGCTAGCTATGGAAATACTTCTATTTCTTCTCATTTCTTTCTACTATATTCTTAGGACTAGTTGCAACATATTTTATCTTTTTACTCCATCTTCTATATATTTCCATGATAGGTGAACAAAGGAAAGAGTGATCAAAAAATAATTAAGAACCTCTCTACAAATTTTGAGACCTATAGTAGTCTCCAATAACATGTCACCCTGTCTAGACTAGGGAGGGAGGGGGCTAGGCCACCATATTGGGCATCCCCCTTGAACTAGGCCATCACCTTGGGTGCCACTACACCTAAAGGCATTGTCATTTGCTCAAAACTCTCAAAATTTGACAATAAGCTTCTAGACATCATTTAAAGCATTTTCATTAATGGTACATCTCTATTTGGGTTCATCCCTGACTTTCTTTTTCATTGTTCTTCATTAACTAGTCTTGATTTAAAATCTCATGTTCATGTTTGTGTTTCCAAGTCTTTATTTTTGTTGATTTGTGAGTCTCAATTCAAAGTGTGTTTGAATAAGGTCTCATTAGGGCTCTTCTAATACAATTTAAATATCCTTTATTTAATCTAATTTTACACACATTTAAGAAAGATAACCTTTTTTATTTTTAAGAATATAGAATGCTTGACTAAGAGGTTTAATTTTAGGATTAACGAGTAAACCAAAATAGCAAAATTGGATGCTAGAATCCTATGTTAATGGCATCCATGCAAAGTAGCGTAAAACAAGAGAAGGAAAGTGTGAAGTATGGAGATTTGTCCTCTACATTCCCCCCCACTTAGGTGTGCATACAAATTTTAAGTGAGAAATGTGTTAAATTAGAAATTAAATAAATAATTGTGATAAAAAGGATATAGAATTTTTGGACTACAAGAATTTGAGCAACTTTAACAAGTGTAGGCTCCCTTTATCTCTGATATGTAGCAGACATCCATTGTGTAGATGGCATATTATCAAAGGAAAATCATTGAAACTATTAAAAACTACACATAATTGAAAAATAAATTAGTAGATAATACGTCCCCTCAAGTTGTGTGTACTACAAAGGAGTGCCCACAAATCACGAAGTAGAGAAAAATGAAACTATGACTAAAAGTTCAGTATGATCATGATATGTAAATCTAAAATTATAATTGAAAAAATAAAATTGAGTATATAATGCATACCTAAGTGATACATGTGTGGGTGCAATAAATATGAAAGATGCCCCTAATTTTTCCTTAATGAGACCAATGGTGAGTGTATAGAACCTACAAAAAGCATTATAAATTGGCCCCCAAGTAGCAAGATCAAATGAAAGCATGGAAGTAAACATAAAATTCTATAATGTGTAACACAAACAAAAAATGATAGACATGAAAAAATATTAGCCAAGAATATTAGTGATTTTAGCGGTAATGAGAAAACATTGCAAGGTGTGTAATAGAAATTAGTACCCCTCGCAAGAGTATGCTTTAGGATGCTATGATGCCCATGTGGAGATGATGAATATCTATGTTCAAGAATTGATCCTCTATGACAAAATGTGCATAAACGTGGCACTTTTAATGTTGTCACTTGTCTATCATGCCCTTTTTTAGATGTTGCTTTGTTAGTACCTTGATCATGATCATAAGAATGTATAGCTAGAGATATATATTTTGCAAGTGTTGGCTCTTCTTGATTATCTTTATAGACATTTTTTTGGATTGTAAGTTTCATTGGAGTGCTAAGGACAACCATTATACCACCCTATGGTGTGTCATTGATGCTCACTTGCATGTAGATCTTGCCTTCACGATCATTTTCTTGGATATCTTTAAGTGTCACATTGTGATGCAAGAGATTCATTAAATTTTTGTTCTAGGTTTACATTAAATGTTATGCTAGGTGTTAAATTACATGTTAGTACATATCTAGTTAGGTTTGAATAAATAAGAAGTCATAAATTTCAAATCTTGGTGTGTAACTCAGCCACAAGCACCTAATCGAGGGTTTTAATGCATAGTTAGTGAGCTATGGTTTGTAAGGGCATGGGGTAGGTAGTTAGGGATGTTATATCACTTTCAAAAACATTGTAAAAAGTTATTCTTTATCATCCTTTGGAAGAGAAGGTCAATTTTTTGTTGCAAGTATGCTGGTAGGGTGTGAACAGGGATTTTAGACCTCCATTTTTGCAAAATAAATGAGATTTGAAACATTGTTGTCTAATTTTCTTGTGTATGGAGCATTATTAGATAGTTATCCATCTTTCTCTAGGTGAAATGGTGCAATTTCAATCACTAAATCAGACAATTTTAGTCATTCCTTCAAAATAGGGTTGTACAAGTGCATTTTTTGGTACTTTTTGACCGATAAACTATGAATTTCAAGCGTTGTATGGAATTTTAAGAACTCCAATTGGTACCTGGAGATGTCAAGGGTCAATAGAGACCTAGTGCACTTAGTTAGAGGTCATAAAACTAAAAATTAACTCAGAAATCAATTTTTTACCTTTGCTGCCCTACCAAAACCCTGCCTAGGGTTTAAGGAAGAATTTGGAGTTTTTGGGGTTAAACACCTCCCCAACTAATGAAATTGGATATGTAGGTCCGTGTCAACCTACTCCACTTTTTCAAGTATTTTTTGTACCATTTTGGCATGTGTGAGGGTGCTATCTCTCAAAAACTCAATTTTGGAGACTTAGAGGGCTAATTGAAACTAATAATTGTCCATTTTGAAGGGTTTACATTTCATATTGGAGGCTACCACTATAGAAGGAGTTGTATCTCTATAAAGGGTATCTGAAATTATGTTTATATTCCCAATAACCTCCATAAAAATTTATGTCCCAATTAGATTTGTCTTAAAATAGGGATACTAGCAAGAGACAATTTGTCAAACAAGGCACTGATCATTGTACTTTTGCTACAAATTCCTTTCCCTCTACATCAATTTGGTATTAGAGCAGGTTTGGTACCAGAAAGAGACAAGGACTTGATTGTGTGTTGGTAAGTTGCATTGAGAAGTCAAAATGCCACCTAGAAGAGGAATGAGAAGAGGTTGAAGAGGAGGTGTCTAGATGAGGGATGCAATTCTAGAGGACATAATGAATCTGAGAGTTTGGATGCTAGAATTATAGTAGTAGAGGAAAATCAGAGAAGAGGATTCATCACAGGGGATGCGAGTGACATAGAGGAAGAACCACAAGCACCTGAAGAAGAAGAAGAAGAAGAGGTTGAAGAGCCAGAGGATGGAGGAATAGACAGATTGATCAAGGTAATCATGGGACAAGGGTCCAAACCAAAGGTAGAGATCCCTATCTACTCAAATAGTTTAGATGGAGAAGCACTTATTTATTGGGTTATAGAATTGGATAAATACTTTGACTATGAGAATGCTCCTGATGAAAACAAGGTGAAGTTTGTTTGTACTAAATTGAAAGGCCATGCAGATCTTTGGTGGGATTTCATACAAGATAAGAGGAGAAAGAAAGGTAAGCATAAAATCAAATATTGGGATAGGATGGTAGAAAAACTCAAGGCAAAATTCCTTCCTAGTGACTATCAATCTAACCTCTTCAAGAAGTTGCAAAATCTGAAACAAAAGGAGATGAGTGTCAAAGAGTATACAAAGGAGTTTTACAGATTGACCATCAGGTCTGGACATGTGGAAGAAGACATGGAGAAGATAGCTAGGTATTTCAATGGGTTAAGATACAATATTGAAGATGAACTTATCCTAATCATCCCAAGGACAATAGAAGAGTGTTACCAGTTTGATCTAAAAGGAAAGGATAAGTTGATTAGAAAACAAAATTAGAAAAACATGGGTAGAGGCAAAAATTTTAGAGGTAGAGGACAACAAGGAGGAAGAAATTTAGTCCAAAAAGAAAATTTAGAACCAAGTACTTCCCAAGAACAATCACATAATCCAAGAGGTGGATTTAGAGGAAGAAGACCTTATTCTAGGGGTGGAAACACACAAAGAGGTAGTGGGTTCACTAGTAAATGTTTCAAATGCAATAAGTTTGTAGGTCATAGGTTTTGGGAAGGTCTAGAAGACCCTTATGCAAGCAGCTCAAGGACTAAGGGTAGAAATCAAGTAGTCTAAGCAGAGGAAGAAAGTGTAGAATCTCCATCCCATGTAGAAGAACATGAAGTTGGAGAGTCTTTGTTGATAAGAAGAGTGTTGATCAAACCACCCAAGGAGAAAGAACTTGCCCAAAGAAAGACTTTGTTCAAGACATCATGCAAATCTCAAGGTAAATGTTGCAAAATGGTTATTGATTTAGGTAGCACTGATAATTTAGTTTCAATAGAAATGGTAGAGAAGCTTGGGTTGAAAGAATTCCACATCAAACTCCATATAAGGTTTCATGGCTCAAGAAAGGACAACAAGTGTTAGTGAATGAACAATGTTGGGTAGACTTTCATATTGGAAGCTATAAAGATAAGGTTCTTTGTGATGTAATACCAATGGATGTGTGCCATGTGCTATTCAGAAGGCCTTGGCAATATGATATAAAAACTATTCATGATGGGAGGCAAAACACTTATACCTTTGAAAAATATGGTAGAAAGCATACCTTGCTACCTTTGAAAGAAGAAGAAGATGGACAACTGACTAGTCCTAGTGTCTTGATGACGAGTGAGAAGGAATTCTTGAATGTAATGAAAGAGGAAAAGATGGGTTTTGGACTAGTAATCAGACCTAGAACTATTATGACAACAACCAAGTTGAATGAGTTGTCTCAAGAGATACAAACCATGTTGGAAGAGTATGCTGATATGGTGGTGAATGAGCTACCCAATGAGCTTCCACCTATTAGGAGTATTAGTCATCATATTGACTTCATTCCCGGTGCAAGTTTGCCGAACAAATCTTCCTACAAGATGACTCCACAAGAAATTCCAAAGATCAAGAAGCAAGTGCAAGAACTAAATTGGACAAAGGTTTGATAAAAGAAAGTCTCAGCCCATGTGTAGTACCATCTATCTTGGTGCTAAAGAAAGAACGAGATTGGAAAATGTGTACAGATTCAAGAGTAATTAACAAGATTACAATCAGGTATAGGTTCCCTCTTCCAGGAATAGATGTTTTGATGGATTGTTTGTGTGGATCTAAGTACTTTTCTAAGATTGATCTCAAGAGTGGTTATCATAAAATAATGATAAGGGAAGGAGATGAATGGAAAACTACCTTTAAGACTAATGAGGGGTTGTATGAGTGGCTTGTTATGCCATTTGTTCTTACCAATGCTCTAAGTACATTTATGAGACTAATGAATGAAGTTCTAAAGCCCTTCTTAGGTAAATTTGTGATTGTTTATTTGGATGACATACTAATCTATAGATCAAGAAAGGAAGAGCATCTCAAACACCTTAGGATGGTAATGCAAAGATTGCAAGAAGAAAGATTGTTGATTAATCCCAAGAAGTGTTTATTCATGAGGGTAGAATTGGTGTACCTTAGTTTTGTGATTTCTCAAGATGGATTGAAGATAGACAAGGACAAAGTGAAAGCCATAACTGATTGGCCAACTCCCAAAATAGCTTATGAGGTAAAAAATTTCCATGGTTTGGCAAGTTTTTATAGGAAATTTATCAAAAAAATTTAGTGGAATTTGTGCACCACTCGTAGACACTATAAGAGTGGACAAAATAAATTTTGTTTGCATTGATGTTTCTAAAATAAATTTTCAATTTTTTAAGAAGAAAATCATCAAACATCCTATACTGGCACTTCTTGATTTTAACAAGGTTTTCCAAGTTAAATGTGATGCAAGTGGGGTAGCCATTGGAGCTGTCCTAAGTCAAAAAGGCAAACCTGTTGTATACTTTAGTGAGAAGTTAAATGATGCAAAAAAGAGGTATTCAACTTATGATCTTGATTTTTATGCTATGGTGTAAGCCTTAAGGAAGTGGAGACATTATTTGATGCCTAAGGAGTTTATTATTTTCAATAATAATCATGCACTGTAGTTCATAACCAGCCAAACAAAATTAAGTCAAAGACACATGAAATCATGGGTGGAGTATTTGCAAAATTTCACTTGAAGGCCAAACCAATATGGTAGCAGATGCTTTGAGTAGGAGAGCCTTACTCATAAGAGAAATTCAGATAGAAAGTGGAGGCACAGAGTCTCTTAAGGAGTTGTACAAATCTGATTTGGATTTCCAAGAAGCCTATGAGGTGTGTAAACATCAAACCATAATGAATAGAGAACCTTGGATGGAATACATGTTGCAAGATGGATTACTTTTTAAAGGATCTCAGCTATATGTATCAAGGAGTTCTACGAGGGAAAATGTAATCAGAGAAAAGCATTGTGGTAGTCTTGTTGTCCATTTTGGCCTAGATAAGACTTTAGCTGAGCTAAGTGTTCATTACTTTTGGCCTAAAATGCAATCAGATGTGAGGAAGTTTGTAGAAAGGTGTAAAGTGTGTCACTATGCCAAGGGAAAGAGTACAAATTCAGGTCTTTATCAATCTTTACCAATCCCATATAGACCTTGGAACTCCATTAGTATGGATTTATTTTGGGTATACCTAGAACCCAACGAGGCCATGGTTCAATCTTTGTTTTAGTAGATAAGTTTTTTAAAATGGCAAGCATTTTATAGCATGAAAAACCAGAAGTGATGCTACTCATGTTGTTGACTTGTTATTCAAAGAGGTGTTTAGATTACATGGCATTCCACTAAGCATTATATCAGATAGAGATACTAAATTTGTGGGACACTTTTGGAGGACTTTATGGAAGAAGTTGGGCACTAATTTGAATATTAGTTTAGCAAACCACCCTCAGAGTGATGGAAAAATAGAGGTGGTCAATAGGACTTTGGGTAATATACTAAGATGCTTGACAAAGGACAATCCCAAGCAATGGGATCTCATCTTGCCACAAGCAAAATTTGCTTATAATGATTCACCTAACAAGAGTACAAGTATGAGTCCTTTTCAAATTATCTATGGTTCACATCCAAGAGGTGTTTTTAAGTTGAGAGATTTAGGCAAAATGGAGAAAAGAAGTATTGAGGGAGAGGAGTTTGCCATTGCTATGCAAGAGGTAAATCAAGAAGTCAAGAAACAATCAAAGGCAAGTGTGAGTAAATACAAGAAACATGCAGACCTTAAGAGGAGAGAGGTTAATCTTCAAAAATTGGAGACATGTATTAGCTCATTTGCAGAAGGATAGTTTTCCTAAAAGTGAGTATAACAAACTGAAAATGAAGAAAATTGGCCCTTGTAAGATTTTAAGAAAGTTTTCTAATAATGCTTATGAGACAAAATTGCCAAGTGGTGTTGGAATCTCTCCTATTTTCAATGTTTTAGACTTTTATCCATACAAAGAAGGTGATGATGAAGGTGAAAACTGAGAGCAAGGAAATATTAGTTGGGAAATGGGCAAACCAGTTGCCAAAAGCCAACAAGAAAGAACTAGAAGCTATTTTGGACAAGAAAGTTGTCAAAAGGACAAGGGTAAAGAGTACGACCAGTACTTAGTGAAGTAGAAAGGTCATTCAGTAGAGGATGCTACTTGAATGACTGAATCAGACATCAACAAGCATGTGAGTACCCTTACAGATCTCATGAGCAAGAGCTCATGAGCTAACTTTTTTCTCCTTTGGAGTATGATGCAGGAGCATCATTTAATCTTTGTTCTAGGTTTGCATTAAATGTTGTGATAGGTGTTAAATTACATGTTAGGAGGTATCTAGTTAGGTTTGAATAAATAAGAAGTCATAAATTTCAAATTTTGGTGTGTAACTTAGTCCCAAACACCTAATCAGGGGCTTTAATGCCTAGTTAGTGAAATATGGTTTGTAAGGGTGTGGGGTAGGTAGTTAGGTATGTTACAACACTTTAAAAAACATTGGGAAAACTTAGTTTTTATCATCCTTTGGAAGAGAAGGTCAAGTTTTTGTTGCAGGTATGCTGGCAGGGCGTGAACAGGGATTTTAGACCTCGATTTTTGTAAAATAAACGAGATTTGAAGCATTGTTGTCTAATTTTCTTGTGTATGGAGCATTATTAGATATTTTTCCATCTTTCTCCAAGTGAAATGGTGTAATTTAAATCATTAAATGAAATGATTTCAGTCATTCCTTCAAAACAGGGTTGTACATGTGCATTTTTTGGTTCTTTTTTATTGATAAACTATGAATTTCAAGCGTTCTACAGAATTTTAAGAACTCTAATTAATACATGGAGATGTCAAGTGTAACATCCATATCTGATTTTACTTGAAAACTAGGTTTTAACATAGGTAAAAAAAAAAAAAATTCTAAGTAATCAAATACAAAAGAACTTAACTATTCTCAAGTATAACATTTTCACTTAAACAATAAACATGATTTCATTTTTCACAAAGCTGAAAGAAATGATATATTATAAACATTTTGTTTTCTCACAATTTGAAATTTTCTTGAAACAAATACAATATTGGAAACATACCATTATCATGCATCTCGATTGTCGACCCATCACCCTCAAGACTCAGCAATCCTCAATATTAGGAAGAGAAAGTATCTTCAAGGAGCTTAACCTCCAAACAAGTTTCCTACATCGTTTGACGCACAAAACTGACTTCTCGCATCTTTCGACTACGAGGCGTGATTCACGAATTCGCCACAAATAGGTTCATTTTGTTGGCAAGAGACACTATATGGATTCATGGTTGTTGTCATTGATGGCAACAAAGGTCATCCCACATATCCGCAAGTCATGATGTGTCTCTACTGGAAGTCAGAATAAAGATTGTTGTGGTCCGGTGAACAAGAACAGAGCATGTGGCAAGGTCCGACAGATTGGTCCGGATCTCTCAGAGGAAGTGTCTTGGTACAGTGCGGATTTGGGGAAGTCAAGAGGACTACCTTGAGTGGTATATTCCAAGGATTTAGCCTCCGGTGATGGACAAGGAAAAAGATATGAATAGTTGAGTTTCGGATTCCTGAGAGACAGTGAAAACAGAGGAAGAACTGACTGACAGAGTATCAGACTACTTTCCGGATGTGTTACTGTTGATGATAAAGGTTGTGAAGGCATGAATCATGTTTGGCCGACATGATTAATGATATCTACAAGTATATGCTTGATCCGCATTGCTTGGTGAGGAAGGATTCAGCCGACAGAACAGAGTTTGTAAGAAACTAGACTGTTCCGGATGCCGACTAGAAAGATGATGAAATTACTTGTGCGGATATATATATAGAGGATGGATTTAGTTGTGAAGTAAGTATGATGTTATGATATATGCGAAGAAGTGCAGAACAGAGCAGAGTACCAAGACAGATCCGGAATGTGAAAGGATAGCAGAATAAAGAACAGAGAAAAGATGAAGTGCAGCAGATCAGTGTACTAAGCCTAACCGGAACTGAACTCCAGCATATGCAGATGCTTCCAATCAGTTCAAGACAGTGATTTTTATCACTTTGTAGACAGTGTGTCTTATTGTAGGCAGTGGGCCTCTTGTGAGCAGTGTGCTCGGGCAGTGAGCCCTAATTGGCAAGTGCCATTTTGTAATTTCCTATTCTTCTAACAGAGAATAATTTTGGGTTAATCACCCTGTGGTTTTCTCCCTTAACAGGGTTTCCACGTCAAAAATACTGTGTCATGTGTTTCTTATTTCATGATAATGTTTTTGTGTTTGATTCAATGTTGCATCAATTAAAAAGAAAGTTCAATAAGGGAAATAATTAGGATAACTGATTCACCCCCCCCTCTCAGTTATCAACAATTGGTATCAGAGCTAAGTTCCTCCTAATAGAGCCTAACAGCTTGAGGAAGATCTGGGAGTTCAAATGGATGCATATGGTTTAAGAGAGCAACTCAAGACTGCCCTTGAGGATCTTGAACAGTGAAATTCTGAAGTCAATGAATTAAAGGAAAGACTCAAACAGGCTGATGAATTCATGAGAGAATTAAAAGACAAATTAAGTCTCTCTATGAAAAAGAGAAAGGAGCTGCTCCAACAATTGGCAAGACAAAGTGATGAAAGCAATACAAATGAAGAATTGACTGAGCAAACCAAGTTATGTGAAAAGTTATCAAAAGAAGTCATTATGTTAAGACATGAAATGGAATCAGGAACTATAAAGTTTACTCAAGAGATTGAAGAAAAAAGAAAGGCTGAAGACAATCTAAGACAATCTCTCAAAGAAAAATCAGAAGAATGCCACCAGATGGACAGGATTATCAGACATCTTGAATCTGATCTTGAAGATGCCAAAGATAATGAAGAAAAACTTGAGGATCAAATTGCCTCTCTCAAAAGAGACCTTCAAACAGCAAATGAATATAAAGAGAAATTCAAGATAAGTTCTGCTCAACTTGAAGTTCTTCTTGGAAGTCAAAAGAGGACAGATGACAAGTATGGTTTGGGATATGAGAAAGGAGAAAGCTCCGGATCCGGTCAAAAGAATTTTGGATCAGAAAATCCAAGGAGCAGGCCTAGAAGACCTTCGGTAAGACAGCCCAATGCCCAAAGATATCCATCTTTCAATGGATACTGCCACAGCTGCAACCATTTTGGTCACAAAGCTAATCAGTGCAGAAAGAGAATTAATCAGATTAATTCATCCTTCTCCGGACAGTGCTTCAACTGCAAAAGGTATGGACACAAATCCCATGAATGCAGAAATATGCAAGTAAACAAATCATTCAAAGGTAGATGCTTTACATGCAATAGAGTAGGTCATATGGCTAATCAATGCAGATCAAGAGGATATCAGTCAAATATGCAAAGAAATGTTATTTGCCAAATCTGTAATAGGTCCGGTCATAATGCTAAAGTCTGCAGAAGTAAGAATCAGGACAAAAGAGGTCCGGTGTATAATCAGAATCAAGACAAGGGTAAACAAAAGATGAATGCGGATGAAGTTAGGAATCAGATGAGCAAGATTTGGGTGAAGAAAAGTTCAGAGAATGTAGAGGTTGGATCCGCACCAGACTCTGGTGCTGATATTTCTTCCAGAAATTAAAAAGTGAGCTCTGGCTCAGGGGGAGACTCAAAGAAAATCTTGTTCCCCCAGCCAATCAAGTGGTGCCGGATGTGGCACAAGATGCGGAGTAAAGGGTTTAAATATATAAGTCCTGAGATGATCCAGATAAGTTTTCAGAGGTCCGCATGGAGTTATGAAGAAGCTGTAATCGATCAAGTAAGACCTGTTCTGGGAGATGCTCCGGTATGACAGAGGATTACAAACAGGTCCGGAGAGATCCGGAAGTGCACTATCTTATTCTGCGGATTGGACAGAGTGTTTGGAATGTTCTTGTAATGTGTCACCTCAATTTATTCATGATTGAAAGATCCGGATGATGTTCACAGATCAGGACTGATCCGGGATACTCCAAGCTATCCGGACAAGGCAAACCGGAATAATATAGGTGAAGCATTTATTGCAAACAGATATTAGGGTTTACGGAGCAATATAAGGGATTTCTCAAAAATCATTTGCTCATTCTGCACTCAAGAAGAAGCAAAAAGTGGAGCTCTACAACAAGATTCATCAAGCACACCAAAGATCTCCTGCCGAAGTCATTGCATAAAGAAATCAATCCCACCACTCCGTGCAAACCGAAGGCGCATAAGGTATTCTCCGTTTTTCATTATCTCACTGCAAATCTTTGAAGAATGGCTACTCCAAATATAGTTAAGATCTCTGATAGACCTCGCCCCACATTCAAGAAACATCCTTACAAATCATTGGAGGTAGATCCACTAGGAGCCTTCTCTAGTGTTCCTCATGGTGTATTGCATACGGAAGATATTAGGGTTTACATCCATGCGAATCTTGAAGACTTTGGAGAATCAAAGCTGATGGATATCTATCACAAACAATTGATAGATGACTCCTTTGAGATCAAACCTCAGTACAAAGCCATCCGGGACAAACACTTTGCACAGTGCATTCATTTCCCCTATTTTGAAGAAGATGAATGGGTCCGGTATGTACTAAGTAGAGTACATGACAATTTCCTATGGTTGAACCAGCCCTTCAAGATCACCAAAGATGCAATTAGGGCTGTAACCGGTCTGCACTCATCCGGTGGATTACCTGTTCTCAAGTCTGTCAAAAATTAGACAGTTAGTGATGCAACCGGATCCAAGTTTGACAAGAGAGCTATGACAGTTGATGACATCACTGAACTGGATGTCAAATTTGCAGCTATGATAATTGGTTACAAAATCTATCATTCCAGTAGGGAAAATTCAGTACCGGGAACTGCAATCTACACAGCTTATCAAATGTTAAAGGAGAATGCAGACTATGACTTGTGTGAGCTTCTTGTGAACCAACTCTTTGAAAATCTACAGAAGATCAAGAAGGACAAGAAAAACTCCTTCAAGTATGGCAATCTGATCCTTTGTCTCTTCTTTTACTACATGAATGAGCTTCCCGGATCCAGTGGATGGGTATGGCAGAATGACAGACCGGTTGCCATCCAAATCAGAGACTATTTGCATGGACTTGGGGATGCCAAAGCAAGAAATACAGCTCTATGGGGATACTTCAAGAACTTCCAAAGCATGATGCATGCAAGAGAAAGAATACCCCAATCCCTTGTTGAAAAGTATAAAGACACAGTATGCTTCATGGTAGAAATAGATCAGTGTCTAATGGAGGCAGTGGAGCCAAGGACTGTTTGGATCATGCCCATGGGGTATGAAGTGGATGAACAGATAGTAGAGCTGCATGTTCAACACATGCTAAGCCAGCCCAAAGATCCTAAGGCAGAAAGGTTTGGAACCTTTGAGGAACTGAGTGTAAAGATACATGTAGAACTCAGGGAACCGGAGATAAAGAGGAAGGTAAGAAAAGAAGTTGAGCATATTGCTCAAGGCCTAGGCATCTCAAAAGAGGCACTTGATGCCAGCCGGGAAAAGAGGAGGAAGGCTGAGGAAGAAGAGAAGAGTAAAGAAAGTGTTCCGGTTGAAACTCCCACCCGGACCAGATCATCAAAAAGATCTGCACCTCCCTCAACCAAAAGTTCAAAACCGGAAGTCCAGGCATCCGGTAAAAGATCCAAGACAAAAGCCACAAGGGCTTATGAAAGCCAAAAGGATGAAGAGGAAACAGAGTCAGATGAGGGAGTAAAAGAAATAAAGAAGCAGAAGAAGAAAGGATCCGGTAAACCCTCCACAGGACAAGACAAGGATGAAATGGCAGAGGTATCTGTTGAAAAGCCCACTCTGTCTCTAGAGAATGTAATCAAGTCGGTCACGGTGGATGGAAACCTTCAACCAATGACTGAATCTTATGATGACTTCAGTGAGGCTGACCAAAAGACTCTGCAGGAAGCCACAGTCAAATATCTGAACATATACAATAAGGCTTTCATTGAGATCATATCTCTTATTCCTAAAAGCCTAGAAAAGGAATTAGAAGTAAGAAAGAACAATGCTCATGCAAAAGATCTTGAGATCCGAGAGCAGATAGCTATTCAGCTATATCCTCAAATTGATCCCAAGACAATGAACATAATCTTCAAGGACTGCAAAGATGAGTTCAGAAGTAAAGCCAGGATGAATCAACTCATGCTTGGTGAGACTGACAAAGTGGCCCAAGAGACAGAAGAGATCCTCCGGAAGGCCTTCAAAAGGTTCAATCTTCCTGTTGTAGAGGACTTAGGTGCAGAAACAGCTGCGGATTTGGAATCATCTGTTCCGGAAGAAGTGGGCCCTGAACAGACAAGCATCTCTCCTCCGGTTTCCCCTACAGTCTCCGGATCCAAAGAAGAAGAGAAATTACAGGAGAAGGAAGCAGGGGTGGAAGACAAAGAGGTTGACAGTTCCAAGACTGCAGAAGAAAAGAAACATCTGTCTCCGGCAAGAGACACTGCACAAACTGTTCAACAATTTTTGAGCAAAGCCACTATAGAAATTGATGAACCGGACCTGCTAAAAGGACCCTTAGATTTTGACTCTTTGTCACTGGTGCAAACAATGAAAATAGCCTCATTTGCAAATGAGAAAGTCAAAGAGAAGCTGCTGAAATCTCACATGGAAGACTGTGAGCTTATGGAGGTAGCATCTGGAGTGCTAGAAAAGATCATGCCATCCTTTCAAAAGGATCCCACAGCCTCCTCTTCCGGTAATCTCAAAACCTTAGTCAGCAGTGTTAGTACACATTTTGAATCTCTAGAAAAATCTGCTGAAGAAAAGGTCCGGAAGGAATTTTTGGATAAAAGATTTTCAGAAGTATTAGAATTAATCTCTAAAGATAAGAAGATTGTGAGTATTGGAATAAAGAGCTTAGAGAATGCTCTTAAGGATGGCGGTGACATTTACAAATTTTGTATATCCTGGTCAAAGGCAACAGCAGCAATTGATAAGAAAATAAAAGAGGAACAGGACAAGCTACAAAGCTTATCTCAAAGTTTTGATCCTCTCTCTTCCTCCATAATAAATCAAGAATGTCAGACTATTGCAGTCTTGAATGAAATAAAGAATCTTGAGAAGGAAAGGAAGAACATCACTAACCGGATGGGAGAACTTAGACGGATTATAATCCCTAAGTTGGAAACTATGCATGAGGCCATCAGTGATGCTCAGACCACCGCCCAAACAAATGATCCGACAGATCTCAAGCGGGCAGAAGCTTTTGCATTTTTGTTGAGTGGTCACATTTCAATTTTGGATAGAATGAAGCAAAGTTGGGCTACAGAAATGATCCAATTGCAGACATCCTTTGCAGACATTCTTCAGTATATGTGAGTATGTAAATATGCGGCTGTGTATAGAAAATTTTTGAAAATTTTGATGTGCGGACCCTACCCTTTGCCATTGATGTCAAAGGGGGAGTGAGGAGCAGTGAAAAATGAGGAATCCAATTAAGGGGGAGTTCCAGAAATTGTATATAAAGACAGAGCATCAGCAAAGGGGGAGCATAGTGTAAACACTTAGTCATTTTTCACTAAGTGTTGCCATCAATGCCAAAGGGGGAGATTGTTGGCAAGAGACACTATATGGATTCATGGTTGTTGTCATTGATGGCAACAAAGGTCATCCCACATATCCGCAAGTCATGATGTGTCTCTACCGGAAGTCAGAATAAAGATTGTTGTGGTCCGGTGAACAAGAACAGAGCATGTGGCAAGGTCCGACAGATTGGTCCGGATCTCTCAGAGGAAGTGTCTTGGTACAGTGCGGATTTGGGGAAGTCAAGAGGACTACCTTGAGTGGTATATTCCAAGGATTTAGCCTCCGGTGATGGACAAGGAAAAAGATATGAATAGTTGAGTTTCGGATTCCTGAGAGACAGTGAAAACAGAGGAAGAACTGACTGACAGAGTATCAGACTACTTTCCGGATGTGTTACTGTTGATGATAAAGGCTGTGAAGGCATGAATCATGTTTGGCCGACATGATTAATGATATCTACAAGTATATGCTTGATCCGCATTGCTTGGTGAGGAAGGATTCAGCCGACAGAACAGAGTTTGTAAGAAACTAGACTGTTCCGGATGCCGACTAGAAAGATGATGAAATTACTTGTGCGGATATATATATAGAGGATGGATTTAGTTGTGAAGTAAGTATGATGTTATGATATATGCGAAGAAGTGCAGAACAGAGCAGAAGTACCAAGACAGATCCGGAATGTGAAAGGATAGCAGAATAAAGAACAGAGAAAAGATGAAGTGCAGCAGATCAGTGTACTAAGCCTAACCGGAACTGAACTCCAGCATATGCAGATGCTTCCAATCAGTTCAAGATAGTGATTTTTATCACTTTGTAGACAGTGTGTCTTATTGTAGGCAGTGGGCCTCTTGTGAGCAGTGTGCTCGGGCAGTGAGCCCTAATTGGCAAGTGCCATTTTGTAATTTCCTATTCTTCTAACAGAGAATAATTTGGGGTTAATCACCCCGTGGTTTTCTCCCTTAACAGGGTTTCCACGTCAAAAATACTGTGTCATGTGTTTCTTATTTCATGATAATGTTTTTGTGTTTGATTCAATGTTGCATCAATTAAAAAGAAAGTTCAATAAGGGAAATAATTAGGATAACTGATTCACCCCCCCCCCCTCTCAGTTATCAACACATTTAATTACCTACAAACGAAATAATAATCGTCGATATAAGTCGACTCGCTTTGGTGGACTTGCGACAACATCGTCGATTCCAAAATTCTATATGGCGACTTACGAAAAGGGTGTTAAACCTTATCTTCAGACATCGACATCTAGTCTCAAACTATCTCTGTAGTAATCATGACTAAATTGATGGCTTCAAGGTTTATCTACCTGCTTGGCGTTTTCAGTAACAAACACCCATGGTTAATTTCCAGAGTCTATACTCTCTCTCAAAGATACTTTCTCTTCCTATCTAACATGGTCCACCTATTCCTGCAACGACAGTCTCACATACAATTTTGTGTTCAAAGTACCTATATCCCAAATCAAAGCATAATATATATCCAAACATCATTTTCTCTTAACAAAAAGACATTTTAATTTATAATATCACATTGATCATAATCAATAGATTCCAAAATTTCATAGAACTAACTTTGTCTAAATATATCACCAGTTTCCATGTCGTCCACAACATATTATATAACTAAAATTTGCAAGAAAAGTAAATAGCATTTTCAATTCCAAAAAGAGGGATGTAACATATCCTTCCCCTTTAAAAATCATCATCCCCGATGATTAAGTTTATCAAGCAAAAATTAAACTTAAAACAAACTTTTTATAGTTCAACATTAATGTCTTTGAAAAGTTTAGGAAATCTTTGGTAAATGTCTTTATAGTCTTCCCAAGTGGCACTATCCTCGTCATATTGGTCCCACTGAATTTTGCATTGCAAAACTTCTCGATTACGTAAATGAAGTTTACGCATTTCGAGCACCTTGAGTGGCTCGATCACAACCACCCCGGGTTCTTGCATCTGTAAGGAATTCCAGTTAAGAATGTGGTTATTTCCTACAAAATATTTCTTTAAATATGAAACATGAAAAACATTATGCATCTTGGACAAGGCTAGAGGTAGAGCGACTTTGTAGGCAACTGGATTGATAATCTCAAGAACTTTGAAAGGTCCGACATAACGAGGAGCCAATTTCGATGATTTACCAAATTTTATAGAACTCTTTTGGGGTTTCACTCACAAAAGCACTTTCTCGCCAACAGAGAAGTGTCTAGGCACTCGTTTGCGATATGCATAACTCTTTTGCCTGTCATTAGCTTCTGCCAACCTCTTCCTAATCATTTTTACTTTTTCTTCCATATCAGCAAGCATTTCAGGGCCAATGCTTATCCTATCTTCCAGTTTATCCTAGCTTATAGGAGTTCTGTATTTCCTTCCATATAATGCTTCAAATGGCGCCATCTTAATGGCAGAATGATAGGAGTTGTTATAGGCAAATTTGACAAGAGGTAAATATTCCTCCCATCTGTATTGTTGATCCATGCAATACATTCTCAAAAGGTCTTCTAATACCTGATTCACCCTTTCTGTTTGTCCATTAGTTTCAGGGTGATAAGCAGTACTCACATTAAGTTTAGTCCCTAATGCAGAAAATAAGGTTTGCCAAAATCGTGAAGTTATCCGAGCATCTCTATCAAATATAATCTTTTCAGGTACACCATGCAATCTAAAAATTTCATGCACAAATTTTTGAGCCAAAAAATGAGCTCCATCCGTCAAATTTCCCTGTATGAAATGTGCGACCTTGGTTAGTTTATCCACAACAACCAGTATTGCATCATGCCTATTCTTAGACATTGGTAACCCCTGGACAAAATCCATACTAACAACTTGCCATTTCCATTCTGGAATATCATGTAGGTATAACAATCCAGCAGGATGTTGGTGTTCTACCTTAACTCTCTGACACTCCAAACAGCTAGCTACAAACTTTGCAGCATCACTTTTCATTCCCTTCCAGAAATATAGCGGCTTGACATCTGCTAACAGTTTTGTTACACCAGGGTGTCTAGAGTAAGGAGCACAATGAACTTCCTTCCACATAAGGTTTCTAAGTTCTACTGAATCAAGAACGTAGATTCTTCCCTTGAATCTCATCAATCCATTCAATTCAAAACTGAATCCATCATATCTTGGGTCCTTAGGGTTTAAGTGCAGAGCCTGTTTCACTTGCTCATAATACTCATCTCCAGATAAGTTTTGCATTACGAAGTCTTTAAAGTTAGCATGAATGGAGATTATAGAAGCTATGTGCCTTCTTCTGCTTAAGGCATCAGCTACTCAGTTTTCCTTGCCTTTGATATAAGAAATCTCAAAGTCATAATCTGATATTAATTCCAACCATCTCCTTTGCCTTGCATTGAGATTAGGTTGTGTGAATATGTAGCGAAGACTTCGATGATAGGATTTTAGTATAAAAGTCTTTCCCAACAAGTAATGCTGCCACATCTAAAGGGCGTGAATCACTGCTGCCATTTCTAAGTCATGAGGAGCGTAGTTCTGCTCATAGTTTTTCAGCTTCCTTGATTCATAGGCTACTACCCTGCCATCTTGCATAAGCACACCTCCCAATCCTTCTCCTGAGGCATCAGTGATAACCTCAAAGTCTCCCTCAGGATCAAGAACTTTCAGAATTGGAGCGGTTGTTAATTTTTCTTTTAACAAGTCAAAAGCCTTTTGACATTCTTCCGTCCAAACAAACCTTTTTCCTTTTCTTTGCAAGGAGGTAATTGGGCTAGCAATGCTCGAGAAATTCAACACAAATTTCCTGTAATATCCGGCCAATCCCATGAAGCTTCGTACCTCTGAAACATTGGAAGATTCAGGCCATTCCATAATAGCTTTTATTTTGGCCGGATCAACTGATATCCCATCGGCTGATATTAGATGCCCCAAATACTGCACTTCTTTCTGAAAGAAGGTGCACTTTGAGAGTTTCGCATACAATTTGTGTTCTCTTAATCGTTGCAAGACTATTTGAAGATGTTGTCTATGCTCCTCTTCATTTTTGGAATAAATCAGAATATCATCAATGAAAACTAGCACAAACTTATCAAGACAATCTCTGAAAACACTATTCATGAGATTCATGAAAGCAACAGGTGCATTGGTCAATCCAAACGGCAACATCGTAAACTCATAATGACCATATCTTGTTCTAAATGTTGTCTTGGGAATATCTTCATCTTTCAACCTTAACTGATGGTATCCAGATCTCAGATCTATCTTAGAAAAGACTGATGCACCACGCATTTGGTCAAATAGATCATCAATACGTGGCAAGGGAAACTTGTTCTTTATTGTCTCCTTGTTAAGCATCCTATAATCTATGCACAGCCTTATAGTTCCATCTTTCTTTTTGACAAATATAACTGGGGCTCCCCATGGTGATACACTTGGCCTAATTAGATTCTTAGACAATAGCTCCTACAACTAAATTTTTAATTCCATAAGTTCAGTGGTAGTCATACGATACGGAGCTTTAGAGATTGGCTCCGATCCTGGTTTAATATCTATGCCAAAGTCAAATGTTCTTTGTAGAGGCAAACTTGGTAGCTCCTCAGGAAATACATCCCTGAAATTGTAAAGATATGGATATTTTTCCTCAAATGTTTGATTCTCCAAGGTTTCCTCTACTAGGTCCATTTTGACTGCAAAAAGTTGACATCCCTTTCGCCTAGCTCGTTTTAGTTGTTTTGAAGAAATGGATCTAATCCTTATTTCCCTTTGAATTCCTTGAAGATTTACTGATTTGCCCGTCTCATCCAGACACTCAATTGTTTTATGAAAACAATCTACCTTGTCTCGATGTTTCCACAACCAATTCATTCCTAAGATGACATCGTAGGACCCTAAAGGCGCTACGTATAAATTTGCCTCAGTGGTGAAGTTAGAAATATCAATCTTAGCTTCGAACAAACATTTCTCTACTTGATCCTTTGAGTTATTTGCATACTCAACTATCCATGGGTTTGACATAAAGCCCACTTTTCTAGAAAATTTACTTAAGACTCTAGGTGACACAATTTTCTGTTGCACCAGTATCAAATAGAATAGAAACAGGAACTCCAAATAAGGTACCTGTCATCTCAATAGGGGTGATCTGATACTCCGCTTGTCAATTGTCAAGACCGGCATGAATCCTTTACTGAAATGCTTCCTGTTGCGAAGGAAGTTCCATGTTCCTAGGCTTCCCATTCTGCTTCTTGTTAGGGCAACGGTTGGCATAATGATCTCCTCCACAAGAAAAGCATCCTCCTATAGGTCCTCGCTTCTCAGATGGCCTACTTGTAGAATCATCGTTCTTCTTAAAATTAACATTCTCTTATAATCTTCACCTCTTCGCTCATTACCAAATCCCCCTTGATTCTTTTGATTTCCCTTATCAAACCTCATGTTTCCATATCCCTTCTCATTCTTCCTTTTATATGACTGATCATTGTAGTTCTTATCAAACTTCTTACGTTTCTTATAATGGTAAGCAGAGATAGATTTGATCTTTTGCTCCTGCTTAATTGCCTTCTCATAAACTTGATCCATTGTGCTTGGACCATGCACCTCCACCTCACCGCCAATCTGAGGATTGAGTCCCATGATGAATTTTCTGATTCAGAATCTTTCATCCTTTTGGTATTGAGGAACATACTTTAGTAGTCTAGTGAATTTTTCTACATACTCAACTATAGATAGTTCACCTTGCCTGAAGTTTTGGAAATCTGTTAACTTTTGATCAAAATATAACTGAGGTAACCACCGTTTTTGGAATAGTTCCACGAACTCATTCCATGTCACCTTGAAGGGACTTAATTCCAGCTCCATTTTCTTATTCATCCACCAAGTGGATGCTTCCCCAAATAGCTGATATGCTCCCCACACGGCTTTAGTAACCTCAGAGTAATTTCTGATCTCAAAATATTTCTCCATCTCTGTTAACCATGCTTCTGCTGCATCTCCGGTTTTTGTTCCATCGAACTTAGGAGGGTTAACCTTCTTCATATCCTTAGATAATTCTAATGCAAGTTTATCTTTGGTTTTTCTTTGGACTTCACTGTCATCAGGATTTTCACTTGATGTGCCATTTTCCCAATATTTACTTTTGCTTGTATTATGTGAGTTCTCATTTTCACCCTCTGTGTTGCTAGTTTCATCCATTTTCTTTTCTAGTTTGTTCAACCTTTCCTTGGTTTCAGTAAGCATGTTTAGAATCCTATCCAACTTGTCAGTGGAGTTTTCTTGAGAGTTATGACCTTCCTGATACTCCCCCTCGTTAAACTCTGATTGGTCCATGATAGTTTAGTTTCTCACCTGATTAAACATATACTAATCAGTTTTATGCTTATCATATTATATATCATCAAAAGAAAACAACAATTGATCATAATCATAATTGTTCTCAAACCAAAATTTTGTCTTTATTCAATTTGCAAAATTGTTCAACATCATTAGAGATAGACATATCTCATGTTTTTACTCAGTATTATCTAGTGGAGTGTAACCTTCAGATTCATTGTCCGACACATAATCACGAGGTGTATACCCCTCAGACTCACTATCAGAAGATAGCTCAATGATCTCAGCTCTAGGTGCTACATGAGGATCCCTAGTGATCATAGGTATACTAATAGGTACACTCATAGGTATACTAACAGATACACTAACAGGTACACTATTAGGTACAATAATGGGGTAGCAGTTGATCATGATTCGAGCCGCCATCGTCGCTACCTCTAGGAGTTCTCTCCTCATTTGTTTAAGTCATGACAATGCATTGGCAAAGGTTTCCACATCATCAAGCCAAATGTCATTTTCGTCATTAGTTTTCTCAATGGTCTTGATCATCGCAAGCCGTTTCTGCTTAGCTTGCAGATAACGTTCCTTACCCGCGAAGGATTTTCTTATAGTTTTCTTGATGCGTACCATCCTGGCACAATAAATCAAATCATTAGCTACCTGCATAATGTTGATTTCCTAATCAGGTTAGTGGACTCATCAGCCCTAGTGCTGAACCTAGTTAGCTCTGATACCATATGTAACATCCATATCTGATTTTACTTGAAAACTAGGTTTTAACATAGGTAAAAAAAAAAAAATTCTAAGTAATCAAATACAAAAGAACTTAACTATTCTCAAGTATAACATTTTCACTTAAACAATAAACATGATTTCATTTTTCACAAAGCTGAAAGAAATGATATATTATAAACATTTTGTTTTCTCACAATTTGAAATTTTCTTGAAACAAATACAATACTGAAAACATACCATTATCATGCATCTCGATTGTCGACCCATCACACTCAAGACTCGGCAATCCTCAATATTAGGAAGAGAAAGTATCTTCAAGGAGCTTAACCTCCAACCACAGACAGTCGGTCTCCCGCACTCCTTCCTAACCGGAAGTGGCCCTACCCTACTCAAGAGGATAGACTTAGGATAACCATCGGTGTTTGCCATCTAAGCTCTAGTGTTGTAACTTACGTGTCTTGTTATCATGCAGATCCCTAGATACCCTCTAGTCATGCACAACTCTCCACAAGAAATGCCATCCAATCATAGTGAACATTCAATGCACTTGAGGATCATGCATCACCTTGGCCAAAGGATTTGTTTTTAAATAGCATTGCGTGAACGCATGAACTTAGTTCACCCACCCTACTCGACTTGAACTGATCGCAATCCTACAGTTTCCTATTTGTAAGGTTTAAACAAATGTTGACCTTGATGACCTCAAGGTATTTGGATTTCCTCATGCAATAGCGCATGACGCAAATGTTTACTCTATTCCCGAGTTAATGGATTCATCTCTGTTTACACGTTGCACAATGGGTTTTCTATTTCATTGTTTACATGGTTAGCATTTGTAATGCAATTCAAAATCCCATAATCATATAAAACATCGTTTAATAATACCCACTCCTAAGTGGTTTCAAACTTGGTTCCCATATGTTTATACAACATACTCAAGTATATAATACAATTTCCCGTAAGCCCAGAATTTAAAGTTTTAGACTCATAAGGGTCTACAAGGTAATAGCGACACAAGAATCATCGCATGCAACTTAATTTCCCACCCTTATCTTTTCAATCCAAAATCATGACGTTTTTTAACCAAGAATACCTACTTATACTACAACTCTACACCTCCTTCCAAAATAAATAGTTTTACGAGGTTCAATGAGGTAAGAATTAAATAATAAGGTTAATAAAAGACTTGGAATCTCTCTTACGGCACTAGAGATGATCAAACTTATATGTCGACCTTTAATTGAAGATCTAAAACCAAATAAGAAATTAGATAAAAGCATTTGTCGACATTCAATGTCTTGTTTTCAGGATTCCTATGCCATATAAGTTGTCGAGTGTGGACATCTGATGTCAAACAAAGAGAGGAAATATTTCAAGTATTCAGAGACATTTTCGAGATAGAAACACAGTCATGTAAAATGCTTACCAAAGGTAAATGAAAGCAATGCATTTCAGTAATAGGTTGTGGTTTACATTACGACCATTACAATAACATGCATACGAGGATGTTCTCACAACAGATATATAGTTTTAGGTTTGCACCAAATACTACAAAGTTATCCTTCATACTCAGACTATTGTTCACGTCTTACTTCCTACATGTAGCTACCTTGGTGTTTACAAATGTGAACCTATGTTCTACTATTGCAAAGGAAATGTTCATGATGGACAAAGATTACATATTCTGAGTAGACAAACTCCATTCGTTTTATACAGAAGAATGCATTGTTTTCACTAACTTCTATAATGTGGAACACAACACATACAGAGCCAGTAACAACAAAACCATAGGCTATACAGTGCACTCAACCTACGTCGGAACAGGTGTCAAACTAAGTTAATACTCCTACACAGTGGCATAGGGCCGAGTGATTCTTACTCATAAACTATCATTCGCATTGAGGACATCCCTCACCCAAAGCTTACAGAAGAAAAACGTTATATGCATTAATCTCTACACTGTAGGAAACACACAAAACGCTGCCAGAACAAAGCATAAATAGTGTGCATAGACTGCGCAGAGGGAAAGGATAGAACCTAGCGAAATACTTGTAGAGTTTCGCTCTTGGATGATAGACCTCGCTGTTCCCTCAGCGTCGTCCTTCCTCAAGCGATAACCCACATCACTCTCCACGTCCTCTCTGGTTTTCCAAGTTCTTAACAACATAAACTCCCCTCCAAGACTCTCTACAACCAGTAAGAATGTTTCCTATCTCCCTCTACTTTCCACAATGAAGAACTTAGCATTCCTTTACCTCTTGATTTAGTTTCTTAATAACTGAATTCCCCCTCCCAAGCCGCGCACAGCGAAATAGATATCATACATTCTCCTCTCGATATCACTTCTTCTCAATAGAATTTCCCACCTCCAGACTACCCACAATGATGGAAAATAAATGGCCTTAAACTACTGCCATTACTAGCCTAAACACAAGGAGGTCGAATAATTGTATTTTACCTGACTTCTTACTTACCATGACCACTAACAAGATGGAGGCTCCTTTGGCGACGTGGCTGTTAGTGGACATAACAACCCCTCCCACACCCTCGAGCATTAAGTCTTTTAATCCTCAAAGTTGCAACTAAAAGATGAATTATGGAGTTAAGCTCAACAAGGCAGTGGATAATAAATGCCTAAAGCATCTCTTTGGCTGAATAAGAAAAAGAGATAAAGACCAACTTAATAAAGAAACTCAAGGTTAGATCAATAATATCTCGCGGTCAAAGCTAGAAGAAAAAGACTCATTCCAAACAACGACCAAAACAAATTATTACACGCTATGGCTTCAAATTTGACATTCGTCAATTTCCAAAAAGAATAAATTCACAACACATGATCAACGCATTTTTACGGCAATCACGACAGATTGAGCGTAACGCAAAACAAGTTTCCTACATCGTTTGACGCACAAAACTGATTTCTCGCATCTTTCGACTATGAGACGTGATTCACGAATCCGGCACAAATAGGTTCATTTAATTACCTACAAACAAAATAATAATCGTCTATATAAGTTGACTCGCTTTGGTGGACTTGCGACAACATCGTCGATTCCAAAATTCTATATGACGACTTACGAAAAGGGTGTTAAACCTTATCTTCAGACATCGACATCTAGTCTCAAACTATCTCTGTCGTAATCATGACTAAATTGATGGCTTCAAGGTTTATCTACCTGCTTGGCGTTTTCAGTAACAAACACCCATGGTTAATTTCCAGAGTCTATACTCTCTCTTAAAGATACTTTCTCTTCCTGTCGAACATGGTCCACCTGTTCCTGCAACAACAGTCTCACATACAATTTTGTGGTCAAAGAACCTATATCCCAAATCAAAGCATAATATATATCCAAACATCATTTTCTCTTAACAAAAAGACATTTTAATTTATAATATCACATTGATCATAATCAATAGATTCCAAAATTTCATAGAACTAACTTTGTCTAAATATATCACCAGTTTCCATGTCATCCACAACATATTATATAACTAAAATTTGGAAGAAAAGTAAATAGCATTTTCAATTCCAAAAAGAGGGATGTAACATCAAGGATCAATACATACCTAATTAACTTGGTTATAGGTCTTGAAACTAAAGATTAACTTAGAAATCAAAATTTTACCTCCGTTGCCCTATCAAAACCCTACCTAGGGTTTAAGAAAGAATTTGGAGTTTTGGGGGTTAAACACATCTCCAACTGATGAAATTGGTTTTGTAGGTCTGTGTCAACCTAATCCACTTTTTCAAGTAGGTTTTCTACCATTTCGGCACGTGTGAGGGTGTTATCTCTCAAAAACTCAATTTTGGAGATCAGAGGGCTAATTAGGACTAATAATTGTCCATTTTGAAGGGTTTACATTTCAGATTGGAGGTTGCAACTATAGGAGGAGTTGTATCTCCATAAAGGGTATCTTAAAGTGTGTTTATATTCCCAATAACCTCCATAAAAATTGTTGTCCCATCAGATTTGTCCTAAAACATGGCTACTAGCAAGAGACAATTTGTTAAACAAGTCACTGATCATTCTACTTTTGCTGCAAATTCCTTTCCCTCTGCATCACATTACCATGAGATATGCTATCTATATCCTTGAAATTTAGAGTATAACCAACATATTCCTTATGACTAGGCTTGGGGGGATCCTCCATATCCACTTCTAATCACTCATGCTAAGATGCTACAAGTTGATAAGATCTTGTACTCCACTTGAATCATCTTGGTGCTGATAAGATCTTGCATTTTATGATTTAATGCTATATACCTACTTGTTATATGATCATGTATCCAATGACCAATCACAAAATGCATTGGCATGAATTATTTTGAGACACGTGTGGATGTATCAATAAGTTTGACAGGATGTAAGGGGATAAGTTGTTGTAGAAGATGTTGTAACACTATGTCTGGAGGAACTGCCAATCTAGTGAACTTTCTAAATTCCTTTGGTTTTAATTACATAGTGGTGGCCCATGAGAAGCATTGTTAGTCTTAACACTATTTGTATGCTCATATTGGATAGTGGGATATGTATAGGACAGAATATTAATCATGTATACTATGGTCCCCAAAATATGATGCCTAATAAGATGATATATAATGCTCCTTAGGAGACTCATTATAGACATTTGAAAATGTTGTGCCATTAGATAACATGGATGAGCCCATAAGACTTCATAAGGAATTGCTACTAGAGATTGAGAGATTAAAATTACAATGCAATCACACTCTAGGGTGAGTAAAGTACTCAATGAATTTGAATACAAGAGTAATACATGTGCCATAAGAAGTATGAAATATATCAAGCCAATATAGAGCCTCATCAATCAAAGTTCCTCTAAATCCCTCATTAGGAAGGAATCATCATGTATGTGAACATGTGATAATAATAAGAATGATTTAATGCATAAATACACATCTTTATTCCCACTAAAATCATCAATCATTAGATCTCTAATAATATATACATTATAGAGAGCATGGGTTAATATGTCATAAGACATTGAAACATTCCCAACATATAGTGCTATCATGAGTTACTTGTGACAAATCATCATCATCTTTAATCCTAGAAACATCATGTGTGGAAGAAGGTAAAGTATCTTCATCAAGTAGGCAAACATAAATAAGCTCTTCATTAGATAACTCATCAAGAAACTATGAATCACTAGGTGCATGCATACGAATATCCAAGGGTGTAGAGGAATTACTATCATGAGAGGTAGGAAGGTGGTGCAGAGGTAAAATGCAACGGGAGCTTACAAATGGGAAGGAGGAGTCATTAATCCAACCAACATGTTATAATACCTATCGGCTTATCATCATCATCATATTTCTTGCTAACACAGACAGCATCATCATATTTCGAAGGGGCATGAAATATCCTCCTGCTGACTACTGTTCACTTCCTTATCGCCTTTCGCCTTTCGCCTGTCATCAGCATCATGATACTCAGCAAGCGCAAACATCCTCCTGATGTTCACTGTTCATCTAGCGCCAAACTCTATCTTCATCATCATGATGTTCGGCATCATCTTCATCAGCAGGATATAAAATATCCGGTTGCTCCAATATATCCTGATGACGACAACTTCAGCACCTTTCCTTCGATGCTTACGTCACCCCGATATCCGACTACTCAAACAACAGCATCATGATATGACTTATCCGGTCATATTGAAACATCCTGATGATGTTAACCAACTTTATGCCGATGACTTACGCCGATGCCAAAACACTTAGCGACAGCAGGATAAACTTGCATAGGGTGATATTCGTAATATCCTGATGACGATGACGTCACATGCACCTGATGATGATGTCAATGCACCTGATGATGATGTCATCCGGATATAAGATCCTTATATCCTCCGCAGCATGATAATGAATATCCTGATGACCTTTTCAATATCCTGATGATGATCTTTCTGGTCCTTAGCCAAAAAATGAACTTTCACTTCCGCATACGATAGCGATATGCAGATGATGGGTACACACGAAAGATGATCCTGATGACGATATACACACTGAGTATATATCCAACTTATATCATCCTGATGCACTTGAAACATGCAAACTTCGTCAGCTTCATAACCCGATCCGGATAGCGATATACTCACAGGTGACGATGCGATTCACTCTGACTGGAAAAGCACATGCAGATCCCTGTATATCCGTCAGCTGCATGCAAACTCACAGAACCGCACAAGTTCACAAAGAAAATATGATGATCGGGCCGGATCACCTTCAGATCAAAACTTAACAGTTTATCTTCCTAAATCCTAGCACATGAGGATGCTAGGTTGATTCATAGCATGCTACCAACTGATCTCTCAAATAATGAAATGCATAAACAGAAAACTAAAATGCAAACTAAACTATCATACATGACCATTCCACTGATTCACAGAATCAACCGGTGGAAGGGTTGAAAGTATCCATTAACTTGTAATCAAAACAGAAATCAAAACACAAACAGTTGATAAACCAGATAATGCAATTGATGAGATCTTATTTAGATGAAACACAAATGTCCTGAACAATGTTTCACAATGTCTGGACTGGTTTCTGGATTTCACTCAATCACCAGTACAACATAACACAACTACTACTCTCCTAAACATGATCTCAAACCCTAACTGATCTGAGTTATTTATAGCAATAACTTACGAGTACTACCAACTCGATTCCCAGCGGCTGGGAGCTTCCAAGCGGCTGGGAGAGGATAGCTCAGACTACCTGATCACGAACTCTAACTGCCTGCACACTCTCCTAGGCTGATCTAATACATATGCATTGGTCCAATGGACCTTATTACATTATGAAGTCAAACATGCTAAAAATAGACTAATGTCCTGTCATGCGGACAATATCCTGTCTTGTAGGGGTGCTCCTGCACCATACTCCCCAGAAGAAGAAATCTCAAGTCCACTTGAGATGAGAGTATGAAGATCTGCACCATGTTTCTGGATCTACTCTTCAGTCATCCATACTGCTTCAGAATTAGGTTTTCCCTTCCAAGAGACGAGATACTCCAAGTACTGTTTGTTCCGGGTCTGTTTGACCACTCTGGTGTCCAAAACCTTTTGCAACTGTGGAGGATCATGCTTGGGAATGTCATCATGGACTTGATCCTGTAGTATATCCTGATCTGCATCTGGATAAGACTTGTATGGAGTTAAATCACATACATTGAATATAGGGGACAAACCAAGATCAGGTGGGAGTTGTATCTCATAAGCATTCTGTCCATGCTTGTGCAAGATCTGACATGGTCCAACTTTTCTTTGCATGAGTTTAGTATGTTTTCCCTTAGGAAGTCTGTCCTTCTTCAAATGAACCCATACCAAATCTCCAACATCAAACTGTACATCCTTCTTCTTTTTATCAGCATATTCCTTATACTTCAAGGTGGTTTGCTGCAGTTGGGTCTTGACTTGATCATGAACCTCTTTTATGGCTTCTGCAAAAGCTTCTCCTTCTGCACTAATAGGGTCTACTGTAGGTAGATCTCTCAATTCCAAAATTCCTCTTGGATGCATACCATAAACTATATGAAAAGGTGATTTCCCTGTGCTCCTATTGACAATATCATTATATGAAAATTCAGCTTGAGATAGAATATTATCCCACTTTTCTCCATGTTGTTTTGTCAAACATCTAAGCAAATTCCCTAAGGAACGGTTCACTACTTCAGTCTGTCCATCCGTTTGAGGATGATATGCAGAGGAAAAAGACAAATTTGTTCCAAGTTTCCTCCAAAGAGTTCTCCAGAAGTGACCAATAAACTTCACATCCCTATCTGACACTATACTCAATGGCAATCCATGGATTCTGACAATCTCCCTGAAAAATAAATCTGCAATGTATGAAGCATCAGCAGTGGTTTTACATGGCAAGAAATGTGCCATTTTGCTGAATCTATCCACTACAACAAAAACACTGTCAAATCCTTTCCTTGTCCTTGGTAAACCCAAGAAAAAATCCATACTTATGCTTTCCCATGGTCTGGAAGGAATGGGTAAGGGCTGATATAAACCTGCATTAGTTGACCTGCCTTTAGCTTTCTGACATATCACACATGTCTCTACAAACTTTCTGACATCTGATTGTAACTTAGGCCAAAAGTAATGTCTTCGGACAAGATCAAGAGTCTTATCTAGACCAAAATGACCTGCCATAGCTCCACAATGTTTCTCCTTAATGATGTTTAACCTCAGAGAACACCTTGGAATACATAACTGTCCACCTTTGAACAACAATCCATCCTGAATCAAAAATTCAGAGAATTCAGCATGATATTTCTCTCCAAAAGAAGTACATACATGATATATCTCCCCAAAATCTTCATCAGTCTCATACATGGTCTTTAGTGAATCAATGCCAACACTTTCTAACTAAATCTGGTTGACTGTTAGAACTCTCCTGCTCAAAGCATCTGCAACTTTATTCTTGACTCCTTTCTTATGCTTCAATGTAAAAGTAAAAGCTTGTAAGGTTTCTACCCATTTCATGTGTCTGTGGTTCAGCTTTTCCTGGCTGTTTATGAAACTCAGAGCTTGGTTATCTGTGAATACTATGAATTCTTTTGGCATCAAGTAATGCCTCCATTTCTTGAGTGACTGGACTAAAGCATACATTTCCAAATCATATGAAGAATACCTCTTTTTAGCATCATTGAGCTTCTCACTGAAAAATGCAATAGGTCTACCTTCTTGGCTGAGTACTGCTCCAATGGCCATGTGACTGGCATCACATTCCACCTGAAAGATTTTGTTAAAGTCTGGAAGTGCAAGGACTGGCTGCTGTGCCACCTTCTTCTTCAATGTTTCAAAAGAATCATCTGCTCCTTGAGTCCAAACAAATCTGCACTTCTATCCTCCTTTGATGGTATCTAGCATGGGTGCACAAATATGACTAAACCCTCTTATAAACTTCCTGTAGAAGGTTGCTAACCCATGGAAACTTCTGACATCACTCATAGTCTTTGGGGTTGGCCAAGACAATATGGCACTTACCTTCTCCTTATCCATTTGTAACTTTCCTTGTGAAATGACAAAACCCAAATATGTGATCTCCTCTTGCATGAACAAACACTTGTCTAAATTTATCATCAGCTGCTCTTCATGTAACCTCTTAAGAACCAAATCTATGTGTCTGAGATGTTCTTCTTTTGTGTTGCTGAAAATCAGAATGTCATCTAGATATACTATGACAAACTTACCAATGAACTCTTTCAAAACCTCATTCATCAACCTCATAAAAGTACTAGGTGCATTAGATAAACCAAAAGGCATAACCTTCCATTCATATAACCCTTCATTAGTTTTGAATGCTGTTTTCCATTCATCTCCTGGTCTAATCCTGATCTGATGATATCCACTCTTTAGATCTATTTTTGTAAAATACTTAGCACCTCCCAAACAGTCAAGTAAATCCTCTATCCTAGGGATTGGAAACCTATACCTAATTGTGATCTTGTTAATAGCTCTGGAATCTGTACAAAGCCTCCAAGTACCTTCCTTCTTTGGTGCTAGTACAGTTGGTACTGCACATGGACTTAAACTTTTCCTAATCAGACCTGAATCCAATAATTCTTCAATTTGTCTGGCTACTTCTGCATTCTGTTCTGGAGTTAGCTTATAGGCTACTTTGTTTGGAAGTGTTGACCCTGGAATTAAGTCTATGCAGTGACTAATATCCCTCACAGATGGTATGGATCTTGGCATTCCCTCTGAGATGACACCTTTGTACTTATCCAATAGCTCTTGGATAGCTGGGTCTATGAACCTTTGCTTTTTCTCTTCCTTGACTTCTTGCTGCTGTTCTTTATTCACCCTCATACATGGGATTAGGGCATATGCAACTGCACCTTCTGCTGCTACTTCTTTCATGAACTGTTTACCTTCCATCAGCATTACCTTCACCTCTTTTCCTTTAGATTTCTCCTCCTTCTCTGTCAATGGTAGCAACTCTGTCACCTTACCATCTTTAGTGATTGTATAGGTATTTCTAACACCATCATGTTGTGCCTTCAAATCATACTGCCATGGTCTTCCAAATAAAAGATTGCAAGCATCCATCTTGGTAATGTCAAACAACAACTTATCCTTATATGCTCCAATCTGAAATTCTACCCAAGCCTGCTCTTCTACAGTTGTCTGCTGACCTTGGGTAAGCCATGAGACTTTATATGGGGATGGGTGAGGCAATCTCCTAAGCTTAAGCTTTGTCACCATTTCTTCAGACACAAAATTTTCAGTAGAACCAGAATCAATCAAAACTTTACATGCCTTACCTCCTGCTTTGCAAATAGTCCTGAAAAGAGACTTTCTTTGAGGGGATTCTTTGTCAGGTACCTTCCTGGTAGTCATTGTTCTTCTCATCATTAGGGACTCTCCACTTTCTAGGTATCCATAATTATCAGGAGCATTCACACTGTGAAAAGAATTAGAGCCTGTCATACTTTGATTATCAGGTTCTTGGATCAGATTTGTTCTCCTTTCTCCTATTGAGCTTGTGGCCTTTTCTGGACATCTACTTGCTATATGGCCTTCTTTGTTACAGTTATAACATCTGATGGATCCTCTACCCTGGGATCTTCCTCTGAAAGGTCTTCTACCTCTGAAGTTTCCTTGCTGACTATAATTTTCCCTCTGGTTCTGACTATTGTTTCCCTTACTATTGTCATGACTGGATTCTCCTTGATATCCATGTCCATGTCCTCTACCTCTAAAAGGAACTCTTCCACCTCTTTGTTGTCTTCCTCTTCCTCTATTGTGTTGTTCCTATTTTCTCTTTAACTTCTCTTCCACTTTCAATGCCAACTGAAAGCATTTCTGAACTGTATCTGGATTATGCAGACTTAAATCTTCCTGAATGTTGAACCTCAATCCATTAAGGTATCTGGCTACCTTCTCTTCTTCACTTTCCTTTACCTTTGTTTTCATACAAAGTTTCATGAATTCTTCTGTATATGAGCTGACATCTAGCTCCTTCTGCTTCAGGTTTTGCTTCCTCTTGTGTAATTGGATACTGTAATCCAATGGGACATAAGCTTCCTTTACTAATGCCATCATCTTCTTCCATGTAGCGACTCTACGCTTTCCTTCCTGTACTCTATCATCTTGGACGAAATTCCACCATGTCAAGGCAGCTTCTTTCATTTTTGACTGGGCTATTTTCACTCTCTGTTGTTCTGGTATCTCCTCTGTTTCAAAGAAATTGTTCAAGCAGTCTATCCACTCCATCACTGAATCAGGTTCCATCTTTCCTGTAAACACTGGCAAATCCAGTTTCACATCCATGGTTCTCCTCTCCATGGCCTTGAGGGCGTTCAACAGTGGTCTCTGGTTTGCAGGAACGACCTCCTCGCTCCAACTAGGGATCTCTTCTTCTTCCCTATCTTCTTCTCTACCAGAACCTACTCTGCTCCTCAACTTCGCTAACTCATCCTTCAATTCCTGATTCTGAGCCTTCACGGCCTTGCTCTCTGCAATCTGTTTCTTCACCAGAACTGCCAACTCAACGTTGGTCATCCTTGTCGGAACCTCAGATGTTCCTTCGTCACCTGACATCCTGCTATATCCTTATCTTTTCCAGAAGATCCTTCCTTTGCTCTGATACCACTATGGTGCAGAGGTAAAACGCAACGGGAGCTTACAAATGGGAAGGAGGAGTCATTAATCCAACCAACATGTTATAATACCTATCGGCTTATCATCATCATCATATTTCTTGCTAACACAGACAGCATCATCATATTTCGAAGGGGCATGAAATATCCTCCTGCTGACTACTGTTCACTTCCTTATCGCCTTTCGCCTTTCGCCTGTCATCAGCATCATGATACTCAGCAAGCGCAAACATCCTCCTGATGTTCACTGTTCATCTAGCGCCAAACTCTATCTTCATCATCATGATGTTCGGCATCATCTTCATCAGCAGGATATAAAATATCCGGTTGCTCCAATATATCCTGATGACGACAACTTCAGCACCTTTCCTTCGATGCTTACGTCACCCCGATATCCGACTACTCAAACAACAGCATCATGATATGACTTATCCGGTCATATTGAAACATCCTGATGATGTTAACCAACTTTATGCCGATGACTTACGCCGATGCCAAAACACTTAGCGACAGCAGGATAAACTTGCATAGGGTGATATTCGCAATATCCTGATGACGATGACGTCACATGCACCTGATGATGATGTCAATGCACCTGATGATGATGTCATCCGGATATAAGATCCTTATATCCTCCGCAGCATGATAATGAATATCCTGATGACCTTTTCAATATCCTGATGATGATCTTTCTGGTCCTTAGCCAAAAAATGAACTTTCACTTCCGCATACGATAGCGATATGCGGATGATGGGTACACACGAAAGATGATCCTGATGACGATATACACACTGAGTATATATCCAACTTATATCATCCTGATGCACTTGAAACATGCAAACTTCGTCAGCTTCATAACCCGATCCGGATAGCGATATACTCACAGATGACGATGCGATTCACTCTGACTGGAAAAGCACATGCAGATCCCTGTATATCCGTCAGCTGCATGCAAACTCACAGAACCGCACAAGTTCACAAAGAAAATATGATGATCGGGCCGGATCACCTTCAGATCAAAACTTAACAGTTTATCTTCCTAAATCCTAGCACATGAGGATGCTAGGTTGATTCACAGCATGCTACCAACTGATCTCTCAAACAATGAAATGCATAA
Source organism: Cunninghamia lanceolata (assembly GCA_027924645.1). Lineage (NCBI taxonomy): Eukaryota > Viridiplantae > Streptophyta > Pinopsida > Cupressales > Cupressaceae > Cunninghamia > Cunninghamia lanceolata. The sequence continues at coordinate 1,022,414 of BSBN01001296.1, forward strand.
ACAGAAAACTAAAATGCAAACTAAACTATCATACATGACCATTCCACCGATTCACAGAATCAACCGGTGGAAGGGTTGAAAGTATCCATTAACTTGTAATCAAAACGGAAATCAAAACACAAACAGTTGATAAACCAGATAATGCAATTGATGAGATCTTATTTAGATGAAACACAAATGTCCTGAACAATGTTTCACAATGTCTGGACTGGTTTCTGGATTTCACTCAATCACCAGTACAACATAACACAACTACTACTCTCCTAAACATGATCTCAAACCCTAACTGATCTGAGTTATTTATAGCAATAACTTACGAGTACTACCAACTCGATTCCCAGCGGCTGGGAGCTTCCAAGCGGCTGGGAGAGGACAGCTCAGACTACCTGATCATGAACTCTAACTGCCTGCACACTCTCCTAGGCTGATCTAATACATATGCATTGGTCCAATGGACCTTATTACATTATGAAGTCAAACATGCTAAAAATAGACTAATGTCCTGTCATGCGGACAATATCCTGTCTTGTAGGGGTGCTCCTGCACCAGAAGGATATCATCAACTTTAGGTGTAAAAACATCATTGCACGAATCATTATCCCTAAATGTATCAATATAAATTTGGGTTATCACTATAATATTTCATGTAGGGAATATCATCATCATTAAGTTCATGAAAATCACTAACACTAGTCATAGGAAGAGTATAACCATCATTAAGTTCATGAACAAGTGAAGTGAGTGCATCCAAAAGATTGAAAAATAATGGAAGTTCCATGAAGGATAAAAAGTTATATACATAATGAAATAACACATCCATGGAACATGCACCATCTTCCTTATGGTAGAAGGACATGATGTCATCAAGTATCAAAGGGTCAAACATAACAAGTTATAAGAACATGTTGAAATCCTTGATATGTGCATGAATAGACTCCAAAGACAAGGGTTGATGGGAATCCATGACTAAGATTAAGCAATGAAAAGATCCCAAAGAGAGGATTGGAAAATATGCAAACCACTAAAGTGCTAAAACCCTAGGTAAGGTAATAAATACCTCAAGAGCAATTAAATCTAAAAAAATAATGGGAAAACTAGAGCAATTAGATTTGAAACTCAAAAAATCTACCTAAAAGGATATGCATGGAAGTTGTAGGTTCACCAAAATGTAGAGAAATAAAATGCACCCTGAATTAATTTAGTAAGTCTAATCTAATGATTAAACCCCAAATTAATTTAAGAGTTAAGGTTTGATAAGTTGAGATTGATTTAGCTGAGCAACACTAAGACATAAATGTGCTAAAATAATGAACATGGATTAGGGCTTACATGGAATCTAGTGTGATGTCGATGTTGACTGTTGTGACATGACAAAGAATTGAGAAACATAATTTTCAACTAGATCAATGGTCATAAGCTTGTGATGGGTGGATCCCGAGATTTCTGTGGCCTTTAATTGGATTGCACCCGAGGACTAGCCTTTGGACACTTTTCATCTAGCATGATTTTGTCCACTATAGAATTTGTCCTTTGTTACCTACAAAAAATGTTTGCCTAGATGTATATCTATGTCTAAAAAAGTGTGGTGCTAAAGAGCATTGTTGGGAGTTTGTTATGTATAGAGGGAAGTAGGAAACTTCCTTAATGATAGTCAAGCCCCTAGTTTGATTTGATAGTATTGAGAAAGATATAAAAGAGGGCAATACATGTCAATTAGTTGATTGTTGTGTCTCATGCAAACTAAGACTGATGCTAGAAGAGTCTGATGCAAACTATGATTGAAAATTGATTGTTTGGTACTGCAACAACGAAGATCGAAATAGAGATAAACTGAAAGGTGATAGATGTTGATTTTTTAATTACTATGTTTGATGTCAACTAAGACTAAATTGTGACTAATACGTGTTTTTGGAGTGATGCTCATTGATCTTTTTAGATCCTCGTGTCCCCTCCAAAATGTTCTATAATGATGTCTTTAAATACACAATCCTAGACATGTAATTTGAATCATTTTGGCATGTTAGCGATCTAGTCCAGAGGACAAGCTTACACTTGCAATCTAATCTTGAAGACAAAATCGCAGGCGTGGGTCTAGTCCAAGAAGGACAATATCATGGGAACTAGATTAGTAATATTTTGAATTGAAGAATATAGCATGACAAAGTGAAGGGTTCAGATTTAGTATCAGTGAGTGTGCCAAAAAAATCAAAGTGAATACTAGAATCATAAATTAATAACATCCATACAAAATGACGTAAAACTAGAAAAAAAAAAAGAAGTATGCATTTTTCTTCTCTACACATATAATACATCTTCAAATTTTGATAATACTTTTGATTAAAAAGTGTAAATACATAAATACAGCCATCAAATTTAGCATCTTAGATGGTGACTTGAGTATATCAATTAAAGAATCTCCATGTAATTGAAAATAAATAAATTTAAAAGCATTGTTATAAAAATTTAGTGAAGTTAATAATGTTTTAAAAAATCAAAGAATGTTAGCGTTTTGTGGAGGTCCCCACAAATTATGAAGTAACTATGTAAGTATTATATATTCGTGTCTCTTTTTTGCACGCCATGGTAGTGTAAGTGAGGTGGAATTAGCCAGCGTGTGGTGACGTAGCATAAAGTGACGTTTCTTTGAAGTGTACACGTGGAGACAACTAAAGGGGTGATCACATCCCATGCGTAGATATTAATTATAGGAAAATGGATATAGTTTGATTTTAGTGCTTTCCAAGGGTGTTTTCACTATAACTCTTTTAAGTGCTACAAGTTGCAAATGGTTTGGATGACTAGGGACGGTGATGGAGATAGGACAGATTCCACACATGGAGTGGAAAGGTGAGTGGCAAGGTAAATTAAAGTTATCTTTTGGTACAAGGCACTACATTATAGTAATTGATTTGATATATTTTTTAAAAAGATAATCATTAATCTTTTTACATTTGAATATCTCTTTTTTAAATTATGCTCTGTTATTTTGTGTCATTTCATTATTTGAATGTTATTGTGTTTGCGTACTCTTAATGTATTTTTTAGCTTATACATCTATCTAGTATTCACTCTACACATTTTTAAGGAGTATTCATCTTCTTTAAATCTATCATTGACCATTATCAAGGAGGTTTTGTTATTCAAAACCTCTGGAGGCAAGTTCCTAAAGGTGCATACAACACCATCCTATCTAGATACCAAACTTTGAACACCATCTAGATACCAAACTTTGATCCCAAGTATAGGTTGTAGAGTTGTTGAGGACATTGTAATGATTGTACAAGACATCAATATAGTAGATGTATGAAATCATGGTCGCATAGACACCACCACAAGGCTAAATGAGACACTAACATAGAGCTTGAAGAGAGAAGACATGAACAAAAGTCGAATCCCTAATTCCTCCTCGTAATCTAAAACAAACAATATTACTACATCAAATATCAAAAAAACTATACCTTATATTCTTTTTTCAAATTTATGCTAACAACCTCTTCTAAGATTCTTTAGGTTAGATATAAAGCATATATTAAATATTGCATTAACTTTTAATTTAAACTCTAAAGGAAAAGAACATTTCTTAATAATAGAGCAAAAGCTTCAAAATATTCTATTTTTAGTTTACAAACATACCTTATGAAAATCTATAATTAATAATTTTGTTGTGAATGATGGTATTTCTATAAATAAATTATAATCATAATTAAAGAGAATGTATTAACCATTATGTGATTTTTTTAATTTAAAATTTAACTTCTTTTATAGAGTAATAAAGCTTCAACATTATTCATGACCAAATAAAAGCGATATGTTCCTAATGGCTACCATTTCTTATGGTCACCTGAGTTTGGTTTCTCCTACAAACTCTTCTTCATTTTGTGTCGACGATAGCAAGAGGATTGACATCTACTTCTACTACTCACACATTGTCATAGGTAGTTGTGTGTATTTATTCACTTGTGAAGTTCATCAATTCAATTAAAGGCATTTATGTTTTTGCATCTCATCAATGATCCTTCGTGACAATGTTGAAGTTTTTGTGGTGGTGTCAATTATTATTTCTATGGGTGTTTGATCTCATGTCACTTTTAGTATTGTTCACAAGAGGTCTGCTAAGGACATGTTTTTGTGCTCTGAGAAGATTCTCTAGTCATTTTCAAGTCAAATGTTTTGGAGGAAGAAGCACATTATGTAGATAAGGGTTTGATCTATAAATTTAACCAGCAATGGCCTAGTATATCTAATCTCCACGTTGGGTTTCCAAGAAGTATAAGCCTTTCCTTTTAAAGATTGTAGACATTTATCCTTGTGCTTAAGGCCTTTTTGTAATTATGTGAGTCGTCAAAGGATAGGGATGCTATTCTTGAGAAGGGTTCTTGGTTTTGGAGAATTGTTGTTCTGTTAATGAAGCCTTGATATCCTACCCTCAACCTACTTATAGAATCCTTTTTAGTGTTTCCATTTTTGGTTAGATTGGCTAATCAAACCTTTTATAGTTCTAGATTGACTCTAGTTTGGAGGCTACTTGAGATTCTCTACATACTTTTATGTCTCTCTTTAGAGATTGATAAACTCTCTCATCCTACCCTTTTCTCAAATCTTAATAGAGATGGATTTATCAAGGGGTTTTCCAATAGAAATATAGTTCAAAGTGGAAAATCATATTTGGAAACAACTATATTATGATAATTTAGCTTTTAGACTTATGGCCTAGGACATACAGTGCAAGCGTGTTCAAAATTAAAGAATAAAAATCTTGATCTAGCTACTTGGTGGAGGGATGCAAAGCCTCACCATTTATCGGTGTATGGTGTTTTAGTTGGCACCGCTTATGTGCCCTCTTTGTTACCCTCAATGCAACTTCTGATGAAGCTATCAAATTCCTCCTACTCATTTTCTTTCTCTAGTTGTAGAGCATGACACTTTGAACATTTCTCCTACCACAAGGGTGTCTCTTATTGTTCAGAATTATTTTGTTTGTGAGACTTGTGTTGTTTTAGAGTGCATGTCCTCTCTAGATCCTAATTCTTTGTTCATGCAAAAGCCTTTAGTATCTTTTTCCTACCGTGTGTTGCTTGCTTCATATGTTGTACCTACCTCCCTTCCTTCAAATTATGGTTCTTTTGGATGTTGTGCCCTTGTCCCCTCCTCCCACTGGTTGGCCTTCTTTTTAGTTGTTTTATATTTAGGACATGATGCCTCAGAATAGGGTGTTTGGATTATTGTGTCTTTTCAAAATTCTTTTTCAAGGAAGAAGGATTCTTCTTAGATGGTCCCAAGATCTCAAAATAAAAATAGGATGGTGAGCATGAAGTATGTTGGCTAACATTTGAGTAGGATTTTATGGAGTCTTTGTATCCTTTTTTAGTTTGATATTGGCTTTAAGGCATTTTTGTAACCGCATTTGATCTTAGGGAGTGGACCCTATAGAACCTGACAAGGGTCGTTGTACCTTGCATTTAGTTATATTAATTTGTCAACTCCAGGGTAGTGTATCCTTAGCTATCTATGGCAGGAACTAATAAGCAACAACCCAATAACTACCTTCTAAAACCAAACCTACTTATAAATTCAAAATCATGCATTTAACTACTTACTGAAAAGGAAGATCTAATCTAAGAATCTGAAGTAAACTTGTTGAAATGAACTACTTAATCAAAAAAGTGGAAAAATAGTAAATGAAATGAAACAATTACAATCTGATCTAATAATTACTAAAGTAATGAAACTAAACTAAGCATTTTCAAGAATCTAATAAAGCATTAAATTAAAACAATAAATACTAACCTTCTCTCCTTTGGTGGGGAGTGGGCCCTTGCTCGACACCTACAGAAGAGAGACTAATTCAATGCCTCAAAACATACAGATATAAAATTGCTTTCTTTTTATTCCAGATTCTTCAAAACAGAGTATATATTTCTTCTTCTCCAAAACTTATTATATATATATTCTACAGTTTCCATGCAATATATTAGATGTTTGATCTACTGATATAATATCTCTAGAGTTTATCATGTTACTCCTAGTTCTCTACTAGATACAAAGATCTTTATTCCTTATTCTAAGCATGCAACTATCCATTCAAAAGATCATCATGTAAAAACTTAAAAATATTTAAAGTGACATTAAAGGTGTCCTTAAATCAAGAGTTTTAACTTAAGTTCAATCAAGTCATGAAGGCCACTAATAAAGAAAAGGAAATAACTAATAATAGTTGTTTGACAAAAGTCCTTAATCCATGCAAAAGTAATCAACAGGTATCCTCTTTCTCCAATTGAGCCACTACCATAGTCTTCTCCCAAAAACTCTGATGCCTTCATGCATAACTCTGGAGATACTCCTAGAACCACTCTAGAGATTCTACACAATCTGTCTAAATAGCAATGTAGGAGATTCTACATAGTTTGTCTGAATAGCATCTCTGGAGATGTCTGCAACAACCTATTTGCAATAGCACTATGGAACACAACTCCAAAGATTATGTAGCCTATATATCTGTAAGCTCCATGGCACTTAGGTCTAGAGATCCGTCCATACTTCTACAAAATTCTTGAGACTGCACAATATCCATTCTGCACAACTCTGGAGATGCCAAAAGCTTCTCCGGAGTCTTCGAAAACCTTGCTATCTAGAATGAATTGGTTCATGTCATCACAAGAGATACTTCTACACATTTTTGTCACCTCAAACTCAAAACATGAAACCTTTTAACTACAACTGCCACTGCAGCATCACATCTCAATTTAAAATACTAAACAAGATTTATCAGTCCTTAAAGTACAAACCAACAAATGAATGGTGTTTAGGACAGGAAAAAGGAGATATAAAAGCACATTTTGATGAGTACTACCTGACACTTATCAGAACCCACATCTAACCTACAAAAAATAAAGCTTCAATATCAAGTCTATTATAATTATATGATGAAATAAAATATTGTAAAAGAAGGTCTATATATAATGTTTGACAAGTTAAAATTATTGCTATATTAAATAAGAATATTAAGCTTTCACCATCAAATTTATTAAAATTATACAAGGAAATTAAATAAAGGAAATTAAAAATTTATTAATAAAGGCGAAAGAAGATATAAGATATGTATAATTAACAAGTTCCACATAGCATGGCTAGACCTTGTCGAAACCTTGACAAAATAATTACACTAAAAAAATTTGTTTTATATTAATAAATTATTTGTAGTGCAAATTGTTTGGAAAATAAAACTACTATTCTACACCAATTTAAAATAATACAAATTGTTAAAAATGAAATAAATTGAAAATATTAATAATTTACATATTTAATAAGATTAAAATTACAAGTAAATTGTTAGAAAATGAAATAAATTAGAAAATTTAATAATTTACATGCTTAATAATTTTTAACTGTAATATAAATTTAATAAAAAACAAATTTAAATTCTATAAATAAAACTTTGAACATAAAATATGACCCTAGACAAACATCAATTTAAAAAGAGCAACATAAAATTATGCATTGTAATATGCATTTGGCCATAAACTCTAAATTTTAGAATAGAGATTTCAAACAACATTTTTATTTTTTAAGAAGATAATAAAATCTTAGTAAAAATTTAGTAATCAAAATGAAGTGTTAGAAAACATGAACATGATAATACTTGCATTACAATATGTATTGCTATTTATTAAATAGCAAATGGTATAATTATCTTGGCTTAAAGAACAATTTTTATTATATAAGTTTAATATTATAAGTCTTGTTAATTTACATTGGTATTGTTTGCATAAAGTAAAAACCTTAACATGATTTATAGAGATAATATTTGTGATTTTCATTGCTTATATAAAGTAAAAAGATATGCACTAAATTTTATGAATATAAATCAATTAAAAAGCTCTTATTGTTTACTAGATTTGTAGGAATTAATTTGAAATATTATAAAAAAAAGTATAGAAATATTTTTTGATTGATTCATTTTTTCTAATTAATTAAAATCATAACAAATTGTTGCTTTAATATCAACTTTTGTAGGTACTAATAAATCAACAAGTTAAAATTGTTCCTATTTAAAAGAGTTTGTTTTTATGAGCAAATGTGATTAGGTGTTATTTTAGAGAGTTTGGTCAATCACTCAAACAAGCTAAAGTAAACAATCCAAACATAAACAAGGAATACAAAACATAGTAATTAGAAAGCAATCTAATCAACAAAGAAACAACATTTGAGGAATCTCTTTTTGTGTACTTTTGTTATCTTATGTTTTCCTTATTTTGTAATGGACTGATCTACATTATAAAAATAATTTAGTTGACATTCCCAATTAAATTATTTTTCTAGAGCTAATCAAATCCATTTGCAGCAATGTGTGTTAATGTTGTGTAGTTGACATAAAGTGTACTTAGTTGCCAAACCCTTCCTAATCAAAGTACATACACCTTTGTTATAGATCTCATGTCTAAACTCTAGGTTCAGTGATGTATCCAAGGAAACACCAATATGCCTATTATATTTTTTCATTCATGATCAAATATAAGTGCCCAAACACATTTATAACCCAAAAGTAGTATTGTTGTATAAAAATTGTCATCTTTAAAAGACCCTTTTATTTTAAATCTTAACACAAGAATATGATTGTAAAGAAACCCTTACTCCAATTTTCAACTTAGACTTATTATAACTTAAACTCACATTATTGTGTGCTTGATAATATGTTTATAACATGAACACAATGTTTTACACGCTAACAAGAACACTTCTAATGTAGTGGAAGTTAACCATACTAGGAAATAGCCTTTCTAAGTTCTCCTTCAACCATAAGAGTGGCTTCCATAGAAGAGATCTAGAGAACATTCAAGATGATGGATTCCAATTTCTTAAAACAACCTTCTTATATAATTTATAATTGTTTTTATATTTGCTAATTATTGGATTCCTACTTACACAAATGGTGTTAAGGGATATCGGATCCTCCACCCTACCACACATGAGTTGTTCATTAAGAAGAGTGTTCACTTTGAGGAGGGTTCTTCGAGTTCTACTCTTGACTCTTTCCATCCTTATATATTCACATTGGATTCACTAGGCATTGATAACAGTTATAAGGATTTAGATCCACCTAGGTATATTCCTAATGATGAGGATTCTTCTTCCTCCAATTCAGAAGCTAAGTTTGATGATGAGGATTCACCTCCTCCCTCTCCTAGCCATCATTTAGAGGTTGAGGAATCTCCTCCATATTCTCTAACTATAGGTCCACTTTGGGCTTGATAGGTCTTGCATGCTACAAGTGATTGGAATGGAGATCCATTAGAAACCGGGTGGACACAATCATAGTTCTAGTGACTTCCACGTGTTTTTTTGTTGTTTCATCTTATCCACAATATTTTCAAGAGGCATCTAACATTCTTGAGTGGGATGCAGCTATGTAGGAGAAGTACAGTTCCTTGGTTAGGAACCATACTTGGGACCTTGTCCCCCTTCCTAAGGAAAGAAATTTTATTCAATGTAAGTGGATATATCAAACAAAACTTGCAGTAGATGGGTTAGTGGCTAGTTCAAAGCACAAATGGTAGCAAAGGGTTTTCACAAGTTCATGACATTAATTACTCTAATACCTTTGCACTAGTTGCAAAGTTGAACTCCATCTAACTCACTTGTTATCGTTGTAGCACATCACTAGGAGGTTCATCAAATGGGAATGAAGAGTGACTTTCTTGACAAACACTGTGAGGAGGAGATATAAATGGAGCAGCCACAAGGTTTTCTACAAGACTCTCTCTTGGTATGCAAACTTAGGAAATCTATCTATGACCTAAAATAGGCCCCTTGGGCATGGTATGCCAAGATGGATTCCTTCCTTCTCACAATTGGGTTTTCTCATTGCCATTTTATCTAAAAATCTATATTCTATAGTAGGATGATTCTCTCCTCATTATGGTTTTATATATTGATGACCTATTGAGCATGGGGAGTTCTTCATCTATTGCAGTAGTGAAAACTACCCTTTATGATAGGCTTTTAATTACTGACTTGGGCTTGCTACATTATTTTCTTGGGATTAAGATATCTCATTTTGCTTCCAAGATTACCATTGGGCATTCCAAGTATGCTCTTGATTTGCTCTCACAATTTTACATGGTTGACTACAAGCCTACTCTAACCCCCTTTCTTTCTAGAGTCAAACTTGAGGCTCGATGTTCTTCACCTTTAATTGATGTTACCTTGTATTAACAGCTTGTTGGGAGCCTCATTTATCTAACTCACATGAGGCCTAATATTTCATTTTCTATGGGCATGGTCTCTCAATTTATGCAAGAGCCCCATGAGATGCATTGGAAGGTAGTCATGAAAATTCTCCATTGTATTCAAGATACTCGCAATAATGGGATTCACCATGAAATAGGTATTGATATTGAATTGGTGGGGTATATAGATTCAGATTGGGTAGGTGATTCTTAGGATCTCAAGTCTACTTTAAGTTACAACTTCTCACTTGGTTCAGGTCCTATATGTTGGTCAATTAAGAAGAAATCTTCTATTACTCTTCCACTAAGGCCAAGTATTGGGGGCTATTAATGCCACCACTAAGGCCATTTGGATTCAACACATTC